>CM041635.1:34298923-34336493 GCA_023333625.1 Bothriochloa decipiens | reverse complement strand
GGTCGCCCTTCCAACGGGCGACTGGTCGCCTAATCCTGTAATTTTTTAAAAACGTAGACTAATTTTGTAATTTTTTTAAAAAATAAATTTATTAATAAAAAAAATTCTCTGATGTCGAGGATCTCCCATCTTCAAGTTCAGTTCAATATTAACTGAGAGCTCTTTTTGGGTAAGTCAGACGTGTGTGCTGATCGCAGAGTTTTAAATGTGGCAATGTCGTTCACAAAGCTATGCATGTGGCCAATGGTGAAGGGAATAACAATAAGCTTAGCTGTTAAGAATTCATCCATTTCATTGATGTCATGGTATGTATTTCACGATGTGTATAAAAAGCAAGAGACAAGTTAACCTTTTATAATCAAACTATTATTCGAGTATGGTTTTGGCCATCAAACTCCAAAAATAAATATCTTTAGCCATATAACTATTCAGCCGCATAACTTTAACCCTTATTAGTTGGTTTCTTAGGTGGATTTGAATTTAATATATTTTTCTAAAGAAAATATAGTTAATGCTAAAACTCGTTGATTGGTACAAAAGCAAAAGAATACATATAGGGCAGTAATTGGGAGATGCAACATAATTCTGTTATTTGTGGACGATTTCAGTATATATATGAATATCTATATATGAAGATGTCCCTTTTAACTCTGCGTACATTTTCTTTTATAGAAGGAAGAAGTAAGAGTTTTAATGTTCATTCTACACTTTCTTCTTATTAATTTGGCCACATTCAAATTAAAAGTCATTGTTCACATTAAGGCCATAGTTTCACATTGTGTTTTAACTTGATTCCACAACAATTAAATCAGGAACAACCACAAGCTATGAATAACCAAGGGGCACAAGCCCCCTTAACACCCACTCCCTCCCCCAACCCACACTCAACCAGCTCCTCTAACTTAAGCAAAAAGGCAAAGAAGAACCAGCACAAAATATCGGCACGAAAGCCAGCAAATGAGCGACGAGGAAAAAGGCGCAAGGCGTGGGAGAAAGCATGGCGGGACTACATAGATGGCAGCGGATGCGGAGAAAAGACGTGGAGAGGACGATTGCCTAGGTTATTCAAGTGCTGGAGGGACGAGTTGCTCTGCTCTTGTATTCTGTTCTGAGATGGACGAGGAGGTCAACACAAAACTTTAAACACATGTGAGAAACTACACCAAAATTCTTATACAAAAGGGAAACTTTAAACAGTGTTTGTACATAAATAAAAATGTTTTGTAGATAAATAAAAATGTTTCGGGAAGCTGTAACAATTGGCCTTCCCGCTCGAAACTAGAGAAGGATGAAAAAAGAAACAAAGAGGGGTGTTGTTTCCAGCCATCACCAGCAGTCAAGACGACGTAGCCAGGGTACAATTGCAAATTAAAAAGAAGCTTCTCCTTGTGTCACCCTGGGCGCCATTCCGAGCTATAAGCGGCCGGCGGTTGGTGGGCGCCGCGGGCGGCATCGATCGACTGGCGAATCAACGTACGGAAAAGTAGGCACCACCGCTGGTCCGCTGCCGGGACTGCTGCCGGCACTCTCACCACCACCGACACACCACCCACCCCCCCCCCCCCCCCCCCGGGCTTCTGAAACACATGAAGATGCACACACAACACACAAATGACAAATGCGAGGAGGAGCATGACTGACGATGAACAATATGAGTACGTTCATCACACGCGCACAGTTGTTGATAGCTCCTGTAATTGCCGCCATCAGTGGCATCGATCATGATGATGATGCTGGCATGTTCTCTGAGTTCCCCAGCTGCAGGATCCGGTCGATCCCATCCGACGCTTGGCTCAATCTCTGCTTCAGCTGTTAATTATGCGCACATCTTACGTCTTACTGCAATATACTCCCGTTGTCCCCATTTAGTTGTGGTTGGAGCAACAATAGTGTGTCCCTAAATATTCGTCGTTCGCTACGCAGAAGTAGGCTGTAGCTGTAGACCAGTACGACATGCAGCCTCAGACACGTGCAGCATGCTGCCTTCCCTCCCCTCGCATGCAGCCTCCCCACCACACAAAATTCTAAACCCAAAACTGCATAGCGTCTCTCGTCACTAGGCTTGTGCAGGTTATTACATCGTCATGCTTACTCGGTGATGCACGATGACCGATCTGTCTTTTTGACGCAAAGTAAAATCAATCATGCTACGCTTTGCCGGCATTGGGAATGATAAGCAGCTGCGTGTCCTCCTATGTAGTAGTAGGAAGTATATATAAGTATACTGCATAATTATGCGCATTTAGAACCCCTTTCCGATTTGTTTAGTGTTGACGCTCACGGGATGGAAGCCAGAAGATCGATCGAGAAGAAAAAGTCTGGTGCATGAGCTGCTAATCATCGCGCGCCTTGTCTTAGGACCGACCTAGGCCTCACTCCCTGATCCTTTTATATTATTTCAGCGGTCTAATCCCTAGCTTTTCCAGAGATAACTACCTTGGTTGGTTGGTTAGCTAGTGCTTTCTCTGCAAAGCAGCTAGCAAATGATACAGGCATATACTAATATATATACAATGCCCTAATGCAGAGCACATGCAATGCAGCAGAAAGGTAAAAAGGTCAAGGGAATATAAGAAATGCATGGGCCTACAGTTACATGGAAAGAAAGCAGGTAGTACTGGGCAGGGGGGGCAATCAGTATCACAGTCTGAATAAACCTTGTGCACCATCCATGGATGTGCTTGCTTTCGACCTCTTTTCTTTTGGATCAAATAATCTGTGGCACACTCTGTCACTGGGCGACCAGTGACACCTAGCTTAGGTCTCTGAAATCCATTTGAATCATATCCCTGGCTAATGAATACAATTTCTTGTTTTCCACCATACGTAATCTAGTACAGTATGACGTTTCAGGTGGAATTAGCATCTGTCTAACTTCAGTGAGATGAGTGCTATGTGCTCTACAAACATTGGTACTCTAGTACTCCTATCTAAGCTAGGTTTCTGCATGAATGGCCACGCTATATATCTACAAACATTGGTACTCTAGTACTGTACGTACTTCACTAATCAGTAATCACACATGAGTAGAAAAGGTTTGCACGACGTCTTACAAGCACTGATCATTGTCATCCTCACAAATGATGCAAACTGGAGGACTAGCGTATCATCTTTCTTGATTGTAAGGCACCAACCGTACAATGTTTAAGCTCATTCATCGCACAAGTAATTAATGATGACACACATTATTCAACCCAGCTCAACACTTCCGGGTACAATAATTTCACTCCATTCTATATTTTATCCTGCTACTCAGTTGAAGAAGTGGTCACGTCAACTCTGCTGGCTGGCTCTGTCGCGGCCATGGCTCATGAAACGACCTTTGCATGTCATGCCATGTCTCCACCATGAAGACGCTCTGACTCTGACTCTGTTCGGCTTTGTCTCTCTGCCGCATCCATTCTGCCGCGCACCATGCAGACAACGCGCATCAAAATCAAAATTAGCTCAAAACTGCACTTCGTCATGCTTAGTTTACTCGGTTCAAGGAAACAAAGATGAGTGTTTTTACGATGAACAGATCTCGATCTGCTTGTTGGTTTTCTTGGATTCATGCAGAGTAGAGGGGACCCCACAATAAACTGAGGCCGGTCTGAAGGCATGATTTGCCTTGATTTCTACACCCAGTCTCCATCGAGAGCTCAGGAGGACGACAGTTGACACAGTTTGTACTTTTTGTACGTACACTCGAGTGCTTCATCAGCTGCCTCTGCCTGGTACGACTGTAGGGTAATGTGAGTATATGGATTAATTAATTATCCAATTTCCCTCCAATCATCAAATGATTTACTGAAGCAACAAACGTACGGACAATGCTTATTTGGACCAAAAGTTGCAAGTAACATTTTTCTACGCGCTTAGGCGTGATCGAGAAAAAAAAAAATACTTTTAACTAAATTGGCAAATGATCCGGTTTAAAATAAGCCGGTGAATCACTTTGCTAGCTGCCTGCTTGTGTCTTGGTTTCAGAAGGGTACGTCTCCTAGCTTGTTCATTCGCCTTGCATGAAACTATGAAAAGCTTTTGCTCTTCTTCGATCTGTAGAGCTGACTTGTTTGCACGGTTTTGTGTCGTCTTTGCTCTGCCGCGGCATTCATTTTGCCGCGCACCACCGATTGAGACAGTGCGCATCAAACAGGCTCAAATGGAAGCTCTGCTATGAAGTGATAAATATGTGCTCAGTTGCGAGGCATCATTTGCCTTGCTTGCTTCACCAAGCTGAACACTTCGAGAGGCAGGCGCGCATGGCAGTTTATTTGGCACACTCGAGTACTTCATCTGGCAGACTGGCACCGCTGGTGAGATCGATGAGTAACTTTTACTCAAACCTAGGATATGATCTCTTCTTATTATAGTAGTATATGACATCGTGCACATGCAGAGGTTGAACCTGATGCATGGTGAAAATTAGCTATAGAGGTCGTCACCGATCGAGTAGGTGGATGCCACTGACCATCACAGCCTCCATCTCCATTGCATTTGCATTTGCTCGCATCGAAGTTACAAAAAGAACACCGCAGGCAGGCAGCAGGCGCGTCTGCAGGAGGACGAACAAAGAGGAGATATCAACGCCGGCCTTGGCACTGGCAGCCGCAGGCTCATCAAGTGCACTCGTCCCCTTTATATTGCCTCACTCACTCCCTCGCTGACACCGTAGGCCCATGTGCACATACGTGCCACTGCCACATCGTTCACCAGCCAGCGACCCTTTAATTTGTCTGTTAGCTGTGTAGCTCTTTTGAGAAAGGAGGTATAGAGCTACTAGATCATCATCGTCTCGAATATGTTGAAGGAAAGTGAAAGAGACAATGCCGGGCAAAAGAGAGATTTGTGTGTTGCCTTGTTGTCGCGTACAGCAACACACGTTGCAACATGGTGCCACGCAAAGTCCACAAAAGGCTAAAGTACATGAATCCATCATCCTTAATATCTTATCTCTTTCTTTTTTTTTTTTTTTTGAGAATACCTTACTCTCTTGTCTCTTGCGGCTTCGTATGCAAACTTCTTGCTAGTATTTTCGGTGCTCTTCAGCTCTAATTTGATGTTCTTTTTTCTTACTCCTTTTTGTCCCTAAAGAAATGTCATTCTTACTTTTTTTTGAGGAGCCAATAATCAGTCTTAATTAACCAAATATATACAAATAAATACTCATATTTATGATGCGCAATAAGTATTATTAGATGAATAATAAAATATATTACTATAACCTATTTAGAGATATAATGTTGATATTATTTTTATGGTCTAGTCAAATTTAAGAGAGATTAACTTACTTCAAACCTAGGATACCATTTTGTGGGAAGATGGAAGGGAGTATTGCAAAGAGTAAAGTTTATGTATCCTCTAACACTTGCAAAATAGTACAATTTTTAATCTTAAACCATGAAACTGGTTGTTGGATGCCCTTCTACTACTGAAATTTAAAACTAGGAAAATTTGGTCCTCTAGATAATTTCTAGTGTATTTTCTATTTTATGAAAACAATTAAAGTCCATCTTAATATCTAAAAAAATCATCACTAATTTATTGTATACTAGATAAATACGAAACTAGTACTATTTATTTTAGAATACTATCTATATGTTGGTGAATGTATTTAGATTTGTTGAAACTTACCTATTTTTGTTATTTCATTTTGTTACTCATATTTGACATTAAAAAAATTATTAACAAATACAATTTTGATAACTCTATACAAAGCAACAACATACATATATCATTTTTTAGGTAAAAAAAATTGGATGGTATTTTATAAAACAAATGGTTTCTTATTTTTATTTAAAATATATTACTTATGATTTTTTATTCTGTATTTTTTTGCATTTGTGTAATTTGCTGCAGGGCGAAATAAATTGAGTTGATAACTAATACTACTCTTGGACCTCCTAGTAGAAGAACATATCAATCGAATTGCACAAGGATCTCATGTATTGGTCCACGTAATCCATTACAGATAAGAAGAAAATTATAGTATATTATGTTTTCATGGACAGACTAATATAAAAACTAAAAGATTCAAGGAAGTGCATACTTTTTGTATATGTATATAAGTTGTTAAGCAGTAGTTATTCTCCTTTTTAGTTAGAGTTAATAAAATCTATCCGTGGGAAAACCAGCCGAGTTCTAAACAGAGAGATCCAAAAATAATTATTATTGTTTATTAGTTAGACGTTTTGAATTTATTTATCCATGAAATTTTTAATACCATGTAACAATAAATTTTTATTTTGTGCTAGAGCATTGATTGACGAGCTAGTTTAAGAAAATTAAAAAGAAAACCGGCTTGCCTTGGCTTTGAAATATGACACACAAGTGATCTAGTAAGACATTATACATGACTACATGACACGACTACGTGACAAAAGTACGAAGTTTGAGTAGTAGTACAATACGCCTACTGACCTACACGTAATTAACACGAAGACGTCGTTGCTAATTAATTAATCTTTGGTTGCGCTTGGTGCTTCTTGGGCAGGAGCTTCCTGCCGCGCCTGGCTTCCTCCAGCATGGACACGACGTCCCTCATCGGCGGCCGCTCCTGCGGGCATCGGCTCGTGCAGAGCAGCGCCACCCGCAGCGCCATCGCCATCTCGTCCCGCCCCGCGGTCTGCTGGTCCGCCGCCCACGCCACCGCGTCCATCACATCGCCGGCGGCGATCTTGCGCCTCACCCAGTCCACGATGTTGCTCCCCTCGCCGTACTCCGCCTCCACGGACCTCCGGCCGGTCAGGATCTGCAGCAGCACCACGCCGAAGCTGTACACGTCGCTCTTCTCGTCTACTTTCAGAGTGTACGTGTACTCTGGTGCGATGTAGCCGTAGGAGCCGGCGACGATGGACATGGGCGCGGCGGCGTGGAGCGCCTTGGCGACGCCGAAGTCGGCGACGCGGGCGTCCATGTCGGCGTCGAGCAGGATGTTGCTGGGCTTCAGGTCGCGGTGCGCCACGGCGGGGACGCAGTCGTGGTGCAGGTAGCTCACGCCCTGCGCCACGCCCACGGCGATCCGGTGCCGCGCATCCCAGTCCAGCGCCGCCTTACCCCTGGTGCCGCCGGCGCCGTGCAGGAGGTCGTCCAGGCTGCCGTTGGGCATGTACTCGTAGAGCAGCAGCGTCGCCTCGCCGTCGGTGCACCACCCCAGCAGCCGGACGATATTGCGGTGCCGGAGGTGGCCCAGCACCTCCACCTCGGCGAGCATGCCGCTCCTGTTGCCGCTGCAGTTGCCGTCCGCCGCTGGAGCTCCTCCTACTCCCTCCTTGTGCGCTGACGGCTGCCGCCACAGCTTCTTCACCGCGATGACCTCGCCGTTGGGCATCTTCGCGCGGAACACCGTCCCGGACGACCCGGCGCCGATGATGCCGTCGGTCCCCTCGACGCACCGTGCCACGTCATCGGCGGTGAAGTCCAGCCTCTGGAACGCGGTCATCCGCCACGGCCCGACGACAACGTTGGGTCGTGCACGTGCACTGCCACCGCCGCCCGGCGCGCCAGCGTCGCCGTCCTCGCGCCACTGCAGCCAGCGTGCGGTGCCGGCGAGCACCACCATCCCCGCGAAGGCCACGGCCACAGCGGACACCCACATCGCCGCGGTGCGCCGAGCGGTGGTCACCGCGCGGCCGCCTGGGGACGACGACGCCGACGACGGCGACCCAGCGGTCACCAAATGGTTGAAGGACACGTCGAAGGTCTCGAGCGTGGTGCAGTTGGTGAAGCCCGGCGGGACGACGCCGGTGAGCTCGTTCCAGGACAGGTCAATCTCTGTGATGGACGGCAAGGCGGCGAGCTCTGCCGGGATCGCACCGGTGAGCTGGTTGTGCTGCAGCCTCAGGCTCACCAGCCGCTTGCAGGTGCCGATGTCACTGGGGATTGCACCGGTGAGATCGTTCCCTGCCAGCTCCAGCCGGTACAGATTCGAACACCCCGCGGCACCGAACACCGGGACCTCGCCGCCCAGCGCGCACTTGCTTGCGGCGAACACCTGCAGGTTTGGCGCCTGCCACGACACGTTCGGGAGCGCGCCGCCGACGGGGTTGCCGGAGATGTTGATGTATTCGAGGCTCGGAGACGCCACAAGATCGGACGGAATGCCGCCGGTGAGCAAGTTGGAGCTCAGGTCCAGGTACGTCAGGTTGCGGATCGCGCCGAACCCGACAGGGATCTTGCCAGACAGGCGGTTGGATTCCAGCCGGACGCGCCAGAGCGACGAGCAGGCGGCGAGAGTCGCCGGGATGGCCGAGTCGAAACGGTTGTCGAAGAGGATGAGGCGGGAGAGGCGGTTACCGGTGCACATCCCGGGAGGTATCGGACCGGACAGGGAGTTGGTCGACACGTCGACGCGGACCAGCCGCCCGCTAGCGCCGAGGGACTCCGGCAGCCGTCCAGTGAGCGAGTTGTTCCAGAGCTGCAGCACCTCGAGGCTCGGCAGCGCGCCGATGGCCTCCGGGACCGTGCCGGAGAGGAAGTTGCTCATGAGGTTCAGCACCGTGAGGTTGCCGAGGTCCCCGAGCCCCGCCGGGATGGCGCCGGCGAGCAGGTTGTCGGACAGGTCGAGCACCTGCAGTGCTCGGAGGCGGTACCAGTTCTGCGGTATGGCGCCGGCGAGTCGGTTCTTGAACAGGAACAGATTCTCGAGCCGCGCAAGCCCGCCGAGCTCCGGCGGCAGCCGGCCGGACAGGTTCGCGACGGCGATGTCGAGGTACTGGAGCCGCGTCAGGTTGCCGAGCTCGGCCGGAACGCCGCCGTCGTAGGTGTTGTACCCGATCGCCAGCTGCTCGAGCGACGCGAGCGCGCCGAGCTCCGGCGGGATCCGTCCCGTCAGCGCGTTCCCGGCGAGGTTCAGGAACTGTAAAGAACGGAGCTGGCCGATGTCAGGCTGGATGGTCCCGTTGAAGAAGCTCCCGCCGAGGTTGAGCCGCCGGAGACGCCGCAGCTCACCGAGGCCGCGCGGCAGCGGGCCGACGAAGCAGTTGCTGTACGCGTCGAGGACGACCAGCGACCCGCCGAGCGCCGCGACGCCGTCGGGGAACGTGCCGTTGAAGAAGTTGTGGCTGACGTCGAGGTACTCCAGCCGCCGGAGCGCGAACACCGCCGTGGCCTGGAACTCCCCGGTGAAGGCGTTCGCGCTGAGGGTGAGGGATGTAAGTGTGGGCGCCAGGAGCCGCGCGGCGGTGGCTGGGAACGTTCCGGAGAGGTTGCGGCGGGAGAGGTCGAGCCCGGAGACGTCCCCCGTGGCCGGGTCGCAGGACACGCCCGGCCACGCGCACCACGGCGGGGCGAGAGAGCGGGTCGCGCCCGCGGATGCCGCGGCGGCGTACGTCCATGGCCGTAGCGCGCCGGCGGGGTCGTGGAGGGAGGATTTGAGGGAGAGCAGAGCGAGGAGGGGGGAGGGGAGCGGAGGACGCCGCGGTGGTGATGGTTAGGAGTGGGAGCAGGAGTATGAGGCCGCCATGGAACGGCGAGGAGGAGGTGCCCGTGGTGGCGACCATGGTGGCGGAGCGGTGGTGGTGGCATGGAGGGGAGGAGGAGGGCGGGGGTGGTAAAATGGAGAGGAGAAAGGTGGTGGCGCACTGGTGAAGGTCATGATGGAGGAGGAGGAGGTGGTGGTGGTGGTGGGCGACATGGGGAGTGGAGAGCGCGCGCGCTCAGGAGCAGGGCCAGGGGAGGGAGGGTGGTGAGGTGCGGTGGCCGGTGGTGGAGGAGGTGATGATGGCGGTGGTGGTCTGGTCGGGCCGGGCGGGCACTGAAAGAAAGAGTGGGCGAGTGGCGAGACTGCTGGACGGGAACTGGATTGGCTTCAAAAGCTTTTCTCGGCGGCAATGGGGGCTAGGGCTTTTTGGCTGTGCCGTACTGCCTATGCCCTCGATCTCATCACAGCTAGTCCGCGTTCTCTTCTCAACATTTTTCGATGAGGAAAATTAAATCCCACCTCACATTCTCCCCTCGACCATACACTCTTTGTTCATGTTTTGCCCCTTATTAGTTCCCCTCGTACACTTTGTTCATGCACATTGTTGAAATTTCACATCAAACCACCCCATCGTATAAGGAGGTTGAGGTGGATAGATGGAGGTCGAAACAAGCCGTTAGTTTGATTTCCACCTATGAACTATAAAACTGAGTATCCAACACCCATTTACCATTGAAACACATGGACATCTAAATAAGTCCTTAATTAGTTAGATTTCCGCCAAGCATCCAACCACTGTTTTCAACGGATAAGTTTGGTCCTTTAGCTGGTTTCAAGGATGGTTTTATATTTTCTGAAAATAATAAAAACCAATTCAATATCTAAAAACTCGTTAGTAATTTACTTTAAATCAAATATGAAACCAACTATCATTTTCTCTAAAATACAATCCAAATCTTTTTTTAAAGATGATATATGTTTGTTGTTGTTGTGTTTAGAGTTAATTAAATCTTATCTGTTAGTAGTCTTCTTAATGTCTAAATACAAGAAATAAAGTAACAGGAAGAAGTAAGTAAGCTTCAAATAAATCTAAATACATTCATCAACATATAGATAGCATTTTAAAATAAATATTACTAGTTTCATATTTATCTAGTATAAAATAAATAGTTTGATATCCGGTTCTGTGGTTCAAGATTAAAAATTGAAGTATCTTGCAAGTTTCTTTTTTGTGAGTTAGAGGTTACATAGACTTTACCCGGCCGGCATTGTCTCTTTCACTTTCCTTGAACATATATATTCGAGACGACGATGATGATCTATAGCTCTATACCTCGCTCACTAGGGCTATGTGTGCACGTGGGGCCCACGGTGTCAGCAGAGGTAGGGATACTGCGCTGGAGTGAGTGAGGCAATATAATGGGGACGAGTGCACTCGATGAGCTGCTGCCAGAGCCAAGATCTCCTCTCCTCTTTGTTTGTCCGCGAGGGAGGAGGCTGTGATGGTCAGTGGCTGATGCAATCGCAACCGAGCGTGTCTGTTCATGCTCAATTGCTCCATGGACGGCTAGCCGAACAAATACAAACTTGATTATTATTTGCCAGGTTAGTTAAAGTACAGTTGAAAAATGTTAGTTGCAACTTTTTATCCAAATAAGCATGCGTACGTACGTTGTCAGTATGTTGTTTTAGTTAATCATCTGTGATTGGAGAGAAATCAAATAAGTTAATCTATATACTCACATTACCCTATAGTAGTACCAGGCAGAGGCAGCTGATGAAGCACCCGAGTGTATGTACGAACAAAAAGTAGAAACTGTGTCGACTGTCGTCCTGAGCTAGCTCTCGATGGAGACTGGATGTAGAAATCAAGGCAAATCATGCCTACAGACAGGCGTCAGCTTATTGTGGGGGCACCTCGATCTACTAGATGAATCCAAAGAAAACCAACAAGCAGAGATCGATCTATTCGTCGTAAAGACACTCATCTTTGTTTCCTTGAACCGAGTAAACTAAGCATGACGAACTGATGTTTTGAGCTTATTTTGATGCGCATTGTCTTCAGGTGCGCGGCAGAATGGATGCGGCAGAGAGACAAAGCCGAACAGAGTGAGAGTCAGAGCTAAGAACTGATGACAAGCAAAGCTTTCATGAGCCATGACCCTCGACAGAGGCAGCCACCAGAGTTGACCTGACCACCTTTTCAACTCAGTTACTAGTAGCAGGGTAAATATAGAATGCAGTGAAAATATATTGCACCCGGAAGTGTTCAGCTGGGTTGAATAATGTGTGTCATCGTTACTTACTTGTGCGATGAATGAGCTTAAACATTGTACGGTTGATACGCTAATCCTCCAGTTGTGAGGATGACAATGATCAGTGCTTGTATGATTAGTGAAGTACTAAGAATAGAGTGGCCATGCATGCTAAAACCTAGCTTATATATAGGTAGGACTACTAGAGTACCAATGTTTGTAGACCACAGAGAAGTATATGTCCTTTTCATCTCACCCGAAGTCAGACGGACGCTAATTCTACCTGAAACATCATACTGTACTAGATTACATATGGTGGAAAACAAGAAATTGTATCATTAGCCAGGGATATGATTCAAATGGATTTCAGAGACCAAATCTAGGTGTCACTGGTGGCCCAGTGACAGTGTGGGCCACAGATTATTTGTTCCAAAAGAAAAGAGGTCGAAAGCATGGATGGTGCACAAGGTTTGTTCAGAATGTGATACTGATTGGCCGGCCCCCTGCGGCCACCACCACCACTACTGCATTTCTTATATTCCCTTGACCTTTGTTAACCCTTTTGCCTTTCTGCTGCATCGCATATGCATTACATGTGCTCTGCATTAGGCCATTTTGTATATTAATATAAGTACACTTGTATCGTTTGCTAGTTTTCTCTAGAAAATCTACGGATTAGCCCGCCGCTGAAATTATACGGAGTATGTATATAAGAAGTTGGCGAGGCCTAGGTTAGGTCCTAAAAGACAAGGTGATGATTAGCAGCTCATGTACAAACCTTTTCCCCCGATCGATCTATTGGCTTGGATCCCGTGAGCGTCAAGACTAAACAAATCTGAAAGGCAGTCCTAAATGCGCATCATTATGTATTATACTTATATACTACTCCTAGTCTTTACATAGGACATAGCTGTCCTCATATCATTCCCAATGCGGGCAAAAAAAATGAAACAGGATTTGTCTTTTTATTTTGCATCCAAAGATCGATTATCATCACCTAGTAAGCATGATGTAATGCGGTAAGATGTGCACATAATTAACAGCTGAGGCAGCATCATCATTTATGATGCCACTGATGGCAGCAATTACAGGAGCTATCAGCATTTGTGCGCGTGTGTTTCACTCACCACTTCAGCTGATGAACTGTTCATCATCACCTCCTCGCATTTGTGTGTTGCGCACATCTTCATGATTTTCAGAGCCTAACTCAGGCAGCACTGAATGATACTACTCCTATCTACTTTTGAACAGGCCTGGAAAATTGTCACACCCCACTTTTAAGGATAAAAGTAGAATACAAGAATAGCCTTATATGCGCCCCAGGAACAGTCGCACATATAAGATGACAAATTATAAAGAGTATCATCACCCTGTTTATTACATAACGTACCAATATTTATTACAGAGTCTTGCGCATAAACAATAAAATCTAATATCAAATCATGGCGGAAGCATCCCCACAGAGACACGTCGACTGGTGAACACCAAGCCTAGTACTCAGCACGATAGCTCACATCCCAGCCTTCATCTGTTACCCATCCGGGATTTTCCAAAATTGAAAATAAAATAAGCGTAAGTACACAACCGTACTCTGCAAGCATAACATGGGTTAATAAGGCTCAAATAAGCTAACACTGTTTGACTGCATTAGCTTTTATAAGTTATCATATTGATCAATTATGTAACATCAAGGTAGCAAGTATTTCCCAAAACCATCATGATCAACGTGACATTAATAAATAATAAACATAACAGCAACTGTATGAACAATTTAACATGACAAGAGAGATCATCATTAGTGTAAGGAGTTCCAAGGCCGCTCGTGTCCTTGAGCAAGGCTAGTATACCAGTTTATTAAACTCCGCGCAGAGGTGTACACTTTCACTGTGAGCCGTGAATTGCCCTTTCGCCCAAGGTAGCTAATCTCTTAGCCCTCTACCAAGGAAGGCCGGCAGGGTTCACTATGAAGCCTTTCAAAGGTTCGTCTAACACATTAGGGCCACTGAGGTTTCTGTGCCCTACGGATGTAGTATCCCCCCTTCTGATGGCACACGACCGCAACCTATACACATACAGACAGAGGCCCAACTACACCCAACCCGAAACACACCCCTCCTGCGCCATAAAGGGAACATCTAACATGCTAGAAAAGGTCCTCATACTGAGCTAAAACCAGAGCCATATAGCCCTCACAGTTGTACTGTAAATCCCGGAAGGTACGTTACTGATAAATCCTCAGGTAGTTAAAAGTCATTATTACTGTTCATGGCACAATTACTCATCAAGCCACAGGATCATGATATCATTAAGCACTAGCATTATTGCTATCCAATGCAACCCAAAAGGTTCAAGGAATCAGGATATCAAAGCTAGTTATAGTTTCTAAGTCATCAAACAGACACATGCATATGTATTGATATTTAAAGTGAATAGGTAACAAGGAAGATCCATGCTATACTTTCCTTGATTTGCAAAGTCCTGTTGAACCTGTTGATCCTCAGAATAGCTTGGCTCAACAAAACCCTCACTGTCTGAACTCGACGTTACAAACAACACCAGATAATCCAATCGAGCACACATACACGAAGCAAACAAAGTGCCATTAGAGAAGCAGTACACCATTATCATCAAAACAGAATAAAATGTTTATAAAACTATTCTACTCGATCCTACGATCACACAGACGTCAAGTTCACTGAAATCGGAGTTATAACGGCGAAGTTATGAATTTTCAAAGATTTTCTATAGATAAATAAATACATTAATTATAGGCTAAAAAGAAAAAGTTTCTAAAATACTTCAAAAGTAGTACCACTGCGTAGATTATGAAATTATGAATCTAACGCAATTTGAACAGACCAAATCGGAGCTAAAACGTGAAAGTTATAAGCCTTTAAAGCTAATGGCAAAATTGTAAATAGCTGAAAACGTAAATTGACTCTGAAAAGAGAAAACATGTCTTCCAGAGAAGAAAACGTATTCTGGACGCTATTATAAGGAAAATACGCTTTCCAGTGGACAAAGCGTATTTTAGATCTGTTCAGCAAGAAGTACGTTTTCCAACGGAGTAAACGTATTCTGCCGAAAACGCCGAGGGCTCTTAATTAAATAAGCTAGAACTTGGGGGGTTTTCTGCAAAGTTACCACACGACGGCCGTCCGAATCAAAACCGACGGCGCAGATTCAAAGTGACAAAACGGACAACCGATCGGACAACCGATCGGTCACCCGATCGTCCGTGAAAAACCCGACACGGCGGCGGCCATCGCCGGCGGCGAAGAGGTTCGCCGGCGTTCGCACAGGTAACGATTCCGGCCACCATTTGACACGGGACCGGTGCCGTTCGATAGAGGAGCTTACACCGCGCTCACCTATGGAGAAAATGAAGACCGAGGCGAGGCGGGGACAGCGGATGGCTCGGAGCGGCGGACGGCGGCGGGCTGTGCACAAAGGGATCCCAGGTTAGATGGAATCAAGCCCAAATGAAGGTACTATCGTGCTCAGGAGTTCACGGCGAGGCTAGAGGCCAACTTACACCAATAAATGTTCACGGGTTGCGGCGAATTGCGGACTCCGGCGGTGGCGACAATGGCGGCGGCTAGGGTTTCGTCGATTGCGGCGACTCAATAAAACCGAAGGCGGCGCTGACTTAGGGTTGCGGGAAGGAGTTGCGGCGCGGAGTCAAAGGCTTAAATAGCCCCGAGGCAAGGGGTACGACCTGGCGTGGCACGGCGGCGCGGGTCGGTTTCGACGTTCGGGTCGCGGCTGAGTCGGAGGAGAAGAAGGCCACGCGGGCCCCATGCGTCAGCGACAGGAGGGAGCGGCGCGCGCTCGGACGACAGACGCGACACCTTGATGGGCTTTGGCCTTCGGCCCAGGAAACAGCGACGGCGCGCGGAGAAGGAGTGGAGCGGGCCGCCAGTTGGTTATCGGCTGACCGGCCGAAAACAGAGAAAGAGAGAAAGATAAAAAGAATTGGTTTTCCAAATTTTTAACACCATTTTCAAATACAAATTCAAACAAATTTTTGAATCCCAAACCAATTTCAAACATCACACAATAAAAACGTGCACCAGCATGAACGCTCAAGCAAGTTTCTACCCCATTTTCATAAAACCTTTACTTTGCCTATTTAATTATTTTCCAAAAAAAATGTATTTTGCCTATTTTTATAATTTTGAAAATTTAGGGTTGTTACAAAAATGGAACGGAATGATGAGATTGTGGCAGCCTTTGGACGCGGTGGAAACGATCGAGCATGGAGGCCGTCGGCGTGGGCGTGGCCAAATTAAAGCCGGGGAGGAGGTGGCTACTTTCCCCGGCAGTGGTGGACTGGTGGCTACTTTTCCGTACGTCGCCAGGCGATCAATGCTGCCTGCCCGCCGCCGGCCGCCGCTTTAGTCTGCTCGGAAATGGCGCCCAGCGCGACCGAAAGAGAAGCTTCTTTTTAATTTGCATTTGTACCCCTGCTACACTCTTGGCTGCTGCCGGTGATGGCTGCAACGAACACCCTCTTTGTGTTTGTTTTTCCACCTTTCTCTATCTTCAGGGGAAGGCCAGTTGCTACTTGACTGAAATTACATCTTCCACTCAAAACGCTGCCGGTGATGGCTACCAACTATTTCTATGTTTTCTATCCCTTTTTAAAGTTTTTTCCCTCATTGCATAACAATTATGGTAGTGTTTCACACGCCACTGCTACAAAAATGATTTTGCAACGTTAAGCGAGGCCTTTACAAAAATCCAACCCGCGTTAGTTAATGCCTAGCGATAATGGAGTCGATCGTTTTATTTACTGTGGCACAAAAGATATGGCTTCCTCACAAAATTGACTTACGAAAGCCGTTGGAAAATGCCTGCCTCCATAAATAAATTTACAGACGCCATCTCCGTAAAGTGATTTATGGATGTCCGCCTCAGTTTAATGACTGCAACAAATAGTAATTCATAACTTTTTCGTATGAACTCAGAAGAAGAAAAACTTTATATCAAAACTTTAGCTCTCGACCTTTGTAGTTGAAAAGTTTTTCGTATGTCCACCATGAAAGTGCATAGATTTTGAAATTTAAAATTTAAAATTATCAAATGACCTTGAATGTTGATATGGTTTATACAAAAAATTATAGTTCTCAAAAGAAATCTTGAACTTTGCAGCTCCAAAGTTTTTAATTTGAAGGTGTTTAGAGTCTGGACCAGACCCGCCTAGTCCCGCTGGAGGAGCCTGGACCTGGTGGCGTGCCCGCGTGCGCTCGCGCCTACTACCTTTCTCCTGTGGTAGCAACGATGCGGGTGGCACTTGGGGCTATGGCCCTCGGTAGGGCCCTTGACGACAATGCTCGTAGCGCCCACAACCGGTGAGGTCCTGCCCACCTCAAGGCCCAACGCTGGTGGCAAGTCGGAGACAACGCTGTGTGCAGGTGGAGGTAGGGGGCTCCATCTCCTCCTTATCATTCTTGTCCTCGGAAATAGTATTATGTAGATCTTGCTCTAGCGCATGTCCTTGGACCTGCGATAGAGGAGGAAAAAGTAGGGGCACGTGGGGGGGAGCCTTACCATGGTCATTGGTGTTGGTGGCTGCTATCGCCAAAGATGCTTGCAGCGCTGGTGGAGGAGCAATTAGAGGACGGGGTGGCGGGGGAGGGGGAGGTGGTGGAAGGGGCAGGCGCCAGCGGCACCAATGGTGATGGTGACGTGAGGGATCTGCCACACCCCTAGGGCTTCCTAATAGGGGAGGCAGAGTGGTGGTCACCTGAAATGTAACCTCTCCACAAGTCCAACATACACAAGAATCTTAGATCTTCTATTCCTTCAGGGTTCCTAGCGATTTGAGAGGGGAGGTTTTCATTACGTGTTTCAGAGTAAACTTATTCCTCATGGTCTCCTATTCACTTCTGTCCATATTGGAGCTCTAGCAGGTACAAGGGGTGGTGTGTATGTGGGGGAAGGGGGAAGGGGGTGGGTGTCAAGGGGGCTTATGCCCCTAGTAGGTGGATAGGTCATGGTTGCTTTTTACTTGCTTTTGAAGGAGCCACTTAATTGGTTTTGAATTTGTATACACATATAAATATTGTGGAATCAAAGTTAAAAAGGCATGTGAATCTATGACGTAAATGTGAAACTATTACTTTGAATAGTGGTTAAATTAATAATAAGAAAAGTGTAGAAATGAAATAGTAAAATTGAAGTAGCCATGTTCTACTTATTCCATCTATAAAATGAAGATGTATGAAGAGCTGAAAGGACATCTTGTATAGATGTTCATGTACTAAAATCAATCGAAACAAATACCACATGTGTGTTCCATCACCCAATTACAATCATCTGTGTTCATTTGTTTGTGTACCTATCAACATAAATAACTCGATTTCTAAAGTTAGCCATGTCATTTTTAGAAAAGTATATTACATGCAAAACCACTTTTGAAACTAGTCGATGTTCAAAGTTGTGTAGTAATTAGATGGGTGGCCAAATATATTTTAGAGTTTGATGGTCAAACCCATACTCAGATAATAGTCCGAGGACCAATAATAAACTTCTTTCTTGCTTTCATGCACGTCGTGAAAAACATACCATAACAACTATCAAAATGGATTCTTAACATCGAAGCTTATTATTCCCTTGAGCCATTAGTCTATACACACTTATATGACTTTCCAAAAGAGCTCAATCATTTTTTTTTGTTGAGCAGATCAAATCAACATTGGATTGAAAGATGAAAGATGTAGTACACCCTCGGCATCACAAAATATATCTTAGAATATCAATATATGATTACTAAACATGTTAAAAAAGATAAAATATGAAAAGGCAAATCGAATGCCACATAATAAAAGAAAGAAGAATAAAAAAAGAAACAAAAATAAGAAAATAAAAAATAAAAACAAAAAAGTACATTGTAAATAAAAGAAAATTAATAATAAAAGGAATAAAACAACACAGATAAAAGGAAAAGAATAAGTAAAGGAATATAAAAAAGGAAAAAAGAAAAACCAACGCGACTTCCCAACCACCGGCAACGAAATATTCGCACGTACGTATTTAGAAATCTGCGCGCTCAGAAAAGAAAAGTAAAGGCACACGGCGGATCGCACACTTTGGGCCGGTATCGCGCGCGTTTTGTCGGCTGCCATCGCAAGTCTCAGGTCCAGGAAGACTGGCGGCATCAGAAGTGCAGAACCTACGATTGGCTAAGGAAATGGTCCAACTCAAAAATAAATCGAAATATATCAAAACATGCCGAAATCTGCCGGCTAAACACAGCCAATGCAGTGTATACACACACTCTGCAGGTAGACGAGAACAGTGACGTGTACAACTTTGGCGTGGTGCTGCTGGAGAGATGGCGCTGTCGGAGTACAGCGAGAGGAGCAACATCGTGGACTGGGTGAGGCGCAAGGTCGCTGCCGGCGACGGGATGGACGCGGCGGCGTTGGCGGCGGACCAGCAGTAGACCGGCGACGGCGGCGAGGCGGTGGCGCGGGAGGAGATGGCGCTGGGGCTGCGGATGGGGCTGCGTGCACGAGCCGGTGCCCGCAGGAGCCAGGCCGGCCGCCGACGAGGGACATCGTGTCCATGCTTCAGGAGGCCAGGTGCGGCCGGAAGCAGCAAGCGCAGCCAAAGACGATTAATTAGCAATGACCACGTGTTACGTGTAGGATTATTGTACTACTACTCACTAAACTGCGTAATTTGTCATGTAGTCCTGTCCATCATATATAATAGCCTTGTTTGGGAGGGCTTAGCTTCACTAGTGAAGCTATTTTCTTTAGAAAACAGCTTTCCCAACAGCTTTTTAATTAAAGCTAAACGGTTATGAAAATTATATTTGGCAAAATAGCTTCACCATGATTAAGAGAAGAAGAAGAGTCCAATATACCCTTGTCGCCCTGTCTTTATCACGTTACTGACAACACGCTCATGGTACAGAATGAAGAAGGCAGCACACGTTCACGTGGTGGGTGGGTTCACGAGTGTACGGACTAAATGGCAATTCATGTAATATTATTTCATGCATGAGGGTAGTGGTATTAAGCTTGACCAGAGAGCTGGGAGACGCTACTATTTTCAGCTCTATCTCATTCCATTAGCTTATGAGAGGGGAAGAAAAATAGCTTCATACATGAAACTGTTTTAGATAGAGCTGTCTGGCAGAAAAACAGCTCACAACAGCTTCATAGAGCTATTAAAAGCCATACCAAACAAGACCAATGTCTTACCAGATGCTCTATGTGAGTAAAGTTTGGAGACTTTTGGACGTCATATTTCAGAGCCAGAGCAAGTAAAAATTATTTCAATTTTCTTAAACTAGATAATCAATCAATTATCAATGCTCTAGCACACTGTAGGTATAGGTTTTGATCATTACATGGGTACCAAATTTTTTATGGACAAGTTTAGTATGTATAACTAATCAACATTAATATATAATCATCTTTGGATCTGTTTTTGGAACTTAGGTGATCTATTCCCTCTAATGATTAAGCAATTTTAGGGCATAAATTATACAAATAAAAAACAAAATACATAATCTAAGTGATTCAGGCTCAGTGGTTACCTGAGTAATGCAAAGGATCAAATCACTCAGAAAGTCTGAAAACAAACTTTGGGTGAAACAAACCTTAGATTGACATAAATTCTCCCTCCCCGTCCACTAGGGCCAAATATAGCTAAGTAAACTAAAAATTAAAATCAGAACAATATAAATAAAAAACAAAAGAGCATAGATATAACAAAATAGAACTACAAATGCATGATGCAGAAAAGGATTTTTTGTGATGGATCTCCATGAAAATGCCAGGAAATTTTGCATTAATCTAACTATTTACACTATAAGCAATGTATTTCTATGGAAATCAACAGCAAAGAAGCTTAGGAAAAGGAAAAAATAAAATAAGAAAATAGCATATTTCAAAACAATACATGATGCAAAACAATGGAATTTTCTTATGGCCTTCATGAAAATCTCTGGTTTTCACTTGGTTTTTGGGATTCCACATGGTCTGGTACAAAATGTTTTCAGTATCTTGTATTACTAAATGTATGATAAATATTTTTGTCCAACTTATAACAACTTTTATTTTTTTTGAAACCTTGTAACACCTTTTGTTTGCTACAATAGCCAACCAAGCGGGCCTTCGATTGCCCTTTAAAGTTCTGACCATGGGCCGGAGGCCTCACCTGGCATTGGGCCATGATCCCTGTTTCGTGTCGGTCATCCAGCAATTTTGAGATGGTCTTTCTCAAAAAAAAAAAAAAGCAATTTTGAGATGGTGTTTCTCAAAAAAGAAAAAAAATGGACAATCCTCTGCAACGAGCTCCGCTTCGGGCTCCGCCACGAATCGAGTGACGAGGCCGCGGCCGGCGGCGTGAGCCGGTGAGGTGGTTCGGCCGAGGTGGCGGCGGGCTGCCAGCGCGTTCGGATGGGGCCGGCGTCTCTTCGGCTACGGCCTCCGGATTCCCCCGCCTGATTCCGAGGAAACGCGGCGGCGGCAGCGGTGGCGGCCGGACTGCCACGGAGACGACGCTGCAGTAGTTCGAGGTAATCGTGATTCCTGAAGCTTGTTGCGAATTGCTATTAGCGCTTGCTCGGAGCCTATCTAAATTCTAGATGGATTAGTTACTGAACCATGAATCACTACATTTTTGCCGCAAAACAAATCTGAAACTGTGCGTGTAGCTCCCTGCAGCACGATTTGAAGAGCAACTCGCCACAAATTCTAACGGTGTCACACAAGGAAATCAGGGCGCCCTATACCACTGAGCCAATAGCTCTTCACAGAGTTGAAACCAAGAAATTTTTGTTACTCCTGATGTTTCCGAACACTATAAAACCCACTACATCCAAGTTGGTGAAGATCGTGAGTTGGACTGTCATTACCTTTGTAATTGCGGTTTGGGAAGTTTCTCTTACACGGTATTGGGATGGCTTGATCAATTTCTTTGATGTAGTCACTTTTTCCTGTGGCCCAGAATACGATCCGGCAGGGGCTACATGAGGTCCAAGTAGTTTATCAGACAAATCGACAGGTGTGGCATTCCTAGCCCACCAAGGTTTTGTTCTGGTGTTAGATCTGTGTGAGCCACGTGCACTTTTGTTAGGTGGTGGAGAAATCATGTTATTCTTTTTATAAGCTGATTTAGTTCTTGTTCTTTAGTTATGTTGTGTCATCACTATTGTGTTAGATATTGAACAGGGTGTGGCCGGTCCTTTGTAATGAAAATAGAGGAGAAAAATGATCCCTTATTTTCTATAAATATTTATTGGCACAAAAGGATTCATTAAAAAAGGTAAACATACAGTCAGACAAAAAGGCTAAAGCCATCAGGTAGATACAACTTGTCAACAACTACAGTAAGGGGGACATACAAACTTTAGAGATGCAAGACTGATCACACTTTCATGAATATTTCTACTACATGCAATGTATGTGCCACGTACTATGCAAAAGCTCCTAGGCGCTCCTACATGGTTGCCGTTCAACCAACTTATTACAAAACACCGCAGATATCATCTCCCACCTGAGAGGCCAGATACTGTGCAGAAGCTTGACGATATTTGTGGATATGACAGGACAGCTGAGTTCAGTCCACTGTTTTTCATCAAGGCAACCATGTTTGAGCTCAGTTCGGTCGGCCTCAGCTCAGGTAGTGGCATATCACCATCTAGGTATTGCATAACTTCTCGCATCCTAGGCCTTGAACCAGGAAGCGGGTGCAAGCACAAGAGTCCTAGTTTCAACACTAGATCTGCCTCATCAATATTGTACTCACCCTGAAGCCTAGAATCTAGTGTCTTGGTAAGCAAACCATTGTTCCAGTGCTCCAGCACCCAATAGACCAAGAAAATTTCATTACCCTCTGCATTTTTCTTGACAGGCCTTTGCCCACATGCAACCTCAAGAAGGAACATGCCAAAGGCAAAAACATCTGTATAAGGGGATGCCTTCCCTGTGCGCAGTAGCTCAGGGGCTAGGTACCCCTTTGTGCCAACCATATGTGTTGTTTGTGGGTCAGTGCCATGATCATATAACCTTGCAAGGCCAAAGTCACCAAGGCGGCCATTCATTTCACCATCTAGGACTACATTGCTTGCCTTGATGTCTCTATGGATCACTATCTTCTCCCACTTCTCATGGAGATACAACAAGCCAGTAGCAATGCCTTTGATGACTCGAAACCTTTGAGCCCAACTCAAAAAAGCCTTGTGCTCTTCACAATGTAGATATTTATCAAGGCTACCATTGGGCATGTAACTGTAAACCAAAAACAGTTCACCTTTTCTCCTGCAATAGCCAAGTAGCTGCACAAGGTTGCGATGGCGGAGTCGACCGATGCTAACGACCTCAGTGACAAACTCCTTCATTCCCTGTCTTGACTCATGAGACATCCTCTTCACAGCAACCTCTACATTAGACAATGGAAGAACTCCTTTATATACTTTCCCAAATCCTCCTTCTCCAAGCAGGTGTTTGTTCTTAAAGCCCCCTGTAGCATGGAACAAGTCCTTGTATGAAAACCGGTGGGGACCAAACTCGCCCTCCCAATCCTCACGCACCTCTGCATACTTCATCCGCCTTCGCACAATGATAATGATACTAGTGCCTGTGGAGAGGATCAATGTTGCAGTGGCTATTGGTAGGACAATTGCCAAGAGCTTGGACCGTGCCTTCAGACCAACAGAAGGCAACCTGGGAAGCTTGGAGATGTCAAGGGTTGGAGCTGGTTTATTAAGGCCAAAGCTCCAGCCCATCACATACCGACGGGAGTTGACGGGAGAAGCTCCAGCTGAGAATCCAATGTACGAAGTTGACCTGGAGAGTAGATTTGAGAGATCATAGGTTGTAGACAGCAATGGCCTTGATGGCTTGTCCATGTTGATTGGAGCCAAGGTCACATTGATCTGCGTAGTGCCCTCGTCATAGTCTATCCACAGCTGTGTTCCCTTGTTTCCATTCAGCGTTTGGTTCATGAAGGCACGACCGCCATCTTCATAGAAGCCAAATGAGGTGGATTTCAAGGAGTGTAAACTATTGATGTTGATTCCGACATGGTTGTCATTGATGTCTTGGAACTCAGGATTTTTGTAGGTATCGAGCTCCACCATGAAGATCTGGTTGCTTGCGTCGCCATTGTTGTTTTCGTTGAGGAGGCCAAAGTACTGGCCTGCCCGTGCACTAGAGAAAGTTTTGGTAGGGGCGATGAAGAATGCCATACCATCAGCACTCAAATCTGGGTATGTGTTGAAGATACTGAAAACAAAATTGACCGAAAAGGATTGAACTTTACCATCAGGTGATTCGCGAAAGTGCAAAGGGTTGGGGTAGAATGCGTGACCGCTGAGAGTTGCAGAGCCATTGGTCAGATCAAGGAGGCCACCATTTGTGATGATGGCACAGCCATCAAGGTTTAAGCTGGATTTGGTGAAGCCAGAGAAGAGAAATTGGTCATAGCAGGAGGCCAAGGTTGTGAGGAGGAGGAGCAGGTACCAAAGGAAGGACACATGCTTCATTGCCATTGCAGGCATGCATGTGACTTGCAAGCTTCAACTCAACAGGGATAGCAAGCAGTAAGTGTTTTGTGGGCGACCGATGCTATCTAGTTTCAGATTGCACACAGTGGTGCAGTTTATATTAGATTTAACTTGCAGCTTCATACCAAATCTATTTTCTGGATTTTCAACATCTTTTATTGTCTAAATTTTAATAGGTGACGTAGACACTTATATTGTTAGGTTTATTTGCCACCACATCTTGATAGCCCTGCTCAACATTCATGTCATCATATCAATTTTGTGTCATGAATGCGAGATGTGTACATGGCTGTATCCCTGGATTGTACAAGTAGCATCTTTCGTGCTTGTTCATAAACTGTGAACCCAAACTAAGATCCCGAAAGAAAGCTTCCATTATTTGCACAAGAAGGTAAAAATTTCCAGGCAAACATTGTTATCATACATATCTGCTTTCATCTTAAATTTGTGGACACTATTTTGAGCTTAACAAAAAGAAAAATATCTGCCCACTGATACACTGACTAGTGAAGATTGCTGGTCATTGCAACCAGGGGGGAGGATTCCAAACAACAACTTTTTGTAGTCTTCAACGGGTCAAGGGACTGGAACATACAAAAATTGCATTTAAAGATGGAGAATAATGGAGAACATTGGGTTAGTCCATTTGGCCATTTAAAAGAGGCTACATGAGAAAATCTTTTCGCATGATCGAGTTAATATTATTTTATTTGTATTATGAAACAAACCTGTGCAGCCTAGTACCATTTTCCCCTGGTTTCTAGTGTCCACCCTTATGGAAACATATATTCACAAGGAGTATACTTATCAGTTTAATACATAAAAAGGGAAACATTCAACATATTGTGCTCTAGACTTGGATTTTTTTTTTGAGAAAGGGAAGATTTTATTAAATCACAATCAATACATTGAGTAGAGACTTGGATTTATGTTGGCACTGAAGTTGTTTTCTGTGATAATGGCCTGATGTTATCCTTCGGGCCCATCTATACCTTGCCGTTTGAATCAGGCATTGAATACAAATTTTATAATAATTCTGAATTTCAATCCTTCAGTTAATAAATAGTCTCAAGTAGCTAAGTGGTATTCCACGGCTAGTATTTTAACATGAATACATTTTTTAAGGAAATGGAAGATCACGGGATAACCCAGAACCTCAGTTTTAGGTTCTCTCCTTGGTAGCTGAATATATTCTTGTGGGCAATGCAAAATTCTATGTTTTACCCATTGCCTACCAAAACCATGGCCTGTAGCGCTAAGGCTTTTCCCAGGTCACTGACAATATTCAACAGATAGAATACATGTTGATGGATACAACATATACATTTTTTATGTAACTAGCAAGAAAGGTATCTTTTCTGTGAATGGACAGGTTGGCATCTAGCTTTGTTTTTGTCTTGTGGATTTTTCATCCATCTGGCCTTAGGATTCTCATGGATGCCCCGTTTTATTAAAAAAGAACAAGCATGGATACTTATTGGTACATCTTCCATTCCAAATTATAAGTCATGGTTTTTCTAGATATGTTTTTACTGTGTATATAAGTGCATAACAAAAGCTATGTATCTAAAAGGTCAGAACAACTTATTATTTGATTGGAGGTTCTAATGCAAAACAAGGTTGGTACATGAAGTAAACAAGATATCTGGACGCAAACACAAAAGAAGCACATAATATTTTACAGGCAAATTACAACAATATCCATAGGTCAATGTAGTCTTCCTATATATGCCTGATTACGTTACAATACATATTTAATTTCTCATGGTATGTAATGAACATATTTGGATCCATTCATGATAAAACACCATTTTTATCTTCCTCCAGAGATGAGATTTGACATTGTGCTGAAGGTTCCTGTTGACAATGGATATGAAATGGTGTACGGATCGATCCCTTCACTTTGCATAGACGCTAGCATCTCGAAGCTTAATTCTGGAGGTTCAATATCCCCATCCAAGTATTGTATGACTTGCCGCATGGTAGGCCTTTCATTGGCGAATGGGTGTGAGCATAGCAGCCCTAATTTTAGCACTAAGTATGCCTCACCAATATCATACTTCCCTTTGAGCCTAGCATCCACTGCGTCACCAAATGATCCTTTTTGCATCTTCTCAAGCACCCAATCAACCAGCATGAGCTGGCTATCTTGCATATTTTGGTGATTGACAGGCCTTTTTCCACAGGTGACCTCAAGGACAAACATACCAAAGGCAAAAACATCTGTAGCAGGAGTGGCATTTCCGCTGCTTGCTAGCTCTGGAGCAAGGTAACCTATGGTGCCAACAACATGTGTAGTTTGTGGTTCGACACCATGTTCATACAGCCTTGCAAGGCCAAAATCACCTAACCGTCCATTCATCTCATTATCAAGGAGAACATTGCTTGCCTTGATGTCTCTGTGAACAACTACCTTCTCCCACTCCTCATGGAGATACAATAGGCCTGATGCAATTCCCTTGATGATCCGAAACCTTTGAGTCCAACTCAACACAGAGTTGCCCTCTTTGCCATTATGCAGATATTTGTCCAAGCTTCCATTGGGCATGTACTCATATACCAAGAGGAGCTCACCTTTGCGCCGACAATAGCCAAACAACTGGACAAGATTACAGTTTTGAAGACGTCCTATGCTGACAATCTCTGCTATGAACTCCTTCATCCCTTGCTTGGAGTCATGCGACACCCTCTTCACAGCAACATTCAATCTTGATTTAGGAAGCACCCCCTTGTACACTCTCCCAAATCCTCCAACCCCAAGAAGGTTTTTGTTCTCAAATCCTCCCGTCGCATGGAACAAATCCTTGTATGAGAAGCGGTGCGGGCCAAACTCCAGCTCCCAGTCCTCTCGTACTTCCACATACCTGAAATGCCTCCACACAAGGAAGAAAGCAATGGTTCCCAGAGACAGGAGGAGTATAGCAGTTACTATGGGCAGAACTACCTCTAAAACCCATGATCTTTGACTCTTTTGATGATGTCGTGGAAGCTTCGGAAGCATGGTTAGATCGATGGATGGAGCAGGGCTGTTCATGGCGAAGCTCCAGCCGAGAATATAGTGCTGTGTGTGAACCTTGCCTGTTGATGATGAGAAGCCGATGTATGCCACATTGGTGAGAACATCTGAGAGGTTTTGGATAGCGGATACCGTTGGCCTCCTTGGCTTGACCATGGCTAGAGGAGCCATGGTGACATCGATCTGTGTCTTCTCTCTATCATACTCCACCCAGACCTGCATTGCCTCTTGGCTACTGAGAGTCAAGTTTTCGAAGATTCCATTCTGATCATTGAAGAAGCCGGCAGGGTAGGATTGCACAGAGGTTAGGCTGTTGATGTCGATACCGATATGGTTGTCATTGATATCCTTGAACTCAGTGTTCTGATAGGTGTCGAGCTCAATGGCGAAGATGTGATTGGTCACATTTCCATTGTTGAAACCACTGAAGAGGCCCAGGTATTGTACTGGAAATGCAGAGAGATTCTTGCTCGGTGCAATCAACATGGCGAGGCCATTGGTACTCAAGTCATAGATGGAGATGATGCCAAACACGAAGGAGGCAGAGAAGGACTGCACCATGCCATTGGGTGAGTCACGAAGGTGCAATGGATTCGGGTGGAAGGCATGGCCCATGCTCATGATCGTGCCATTAGTGAGCTCGAGCAACCTACTTGGTGTGATCGAGGCTGTGCCATCGAGGGTGAGGCTAGCATTGGAGAAGCCGGAGTATACGAACTGATGGTCATTGTTTCCAGTGGTGAGGGGCGCAATGGTAAGTCCAAGGCCAACTAAGAGGAGTTCTAGGATCATCAAGGAAATAGAGTTCATGTCGAACATGGCCATGATGGACAATGGCCAGAGTATGCTTGGGAATATATATCAATGTGAAAATTTCTATCCGAAAAATTTATTAATTTAGATTTTTATAAAACACTTTTAAAAATGGACCTTTTAGTGGAAAGTAGGTAGCAGTGAATTAGACGGATCCTGAGGAAGGGTGTGGGAGTAAATTAAGAGGTGTCTTATTTTCAAATTAATATTGCCTTACAGATGTGATTTCATTTATGTTTTTCAAATGATCGAAGAGGATTCTTATCTTCACATTTATATGCCGAGAAGATGTGGTTGCCATTTATATTCTGTAAACAGAACGGGTCAAGCTTGACTGACCAAGAGATCGTTGTTCCGTTGCAACAAGGGCAGTTTTGTCCCAGTCAACTTTTTTGTATTTTCTTTGTCATGTTAAATGGACCAGAAAACAACTGCATTGAAAGATGGACAATAACAGAAAATGACACGGCGATTTGCATGTGTTTGTCTAGACGATATTTTTTATGCATCGGCAACTCCAGCAGCTTCTATACGCTAAGCAATTATGATTCAAATTACATAATTTTCAGCTATGGATGGAAACGAAAGCAACGTTCCATGCCTTGTTGAACGTAGCCGCTGTAGCAATATCCATCTACGAGCAGCTTGCCGATGCTGTTGATTTCGGCATGCTTGGTTCCTGATTGTGGCTAGTATCCTTACCTTGTCTCACCTCCTTAGTGCGAGCAAAATGTTAAGCTTGCCCACCTAGGAGAGCCAGTTTGGCTCTCTATGGCAAGGGGAATCTTTGCCGATCCAGGTCCATACTCTAGCTAGACATTGAAACAGATAAGCTGGCTCCATACCCTTGCCTAGCGAGGCAACACAGTTGCTAGGTAAGGAACGAAGTAGCCCTAGTTATCATCTGTGTGGGCAGAAGTATGATTTTTCTTGTCGTTGAGTAACTGTCGTGCTTACCATCTTATATATACATATAACGACTAAATACTCATAACACCAATTCAACTTAGGGTGCCTTTGGTTTGGCTTTTGGGAGCAGCTTTTGCTTCCCAAAGGCCAAAAGCAAACCGAAGGCTCCTGAAGGCCCCGCAGCTTTGTCCCAAAGCCGGCTTCTATGTAGCCTTGTTTAGTTGCAAACTTAGGATGTACAAAGTTGGTAAAGTGCACTGTAGCATCACTGTAACATCATTTGTATTTGGTAATAATTATCCAACCGTTGACTAATTAGGTTCAAAACATTCATAAAGTATAATAAAACTATGCAATTAGTTTTTAATTTTGTCTACTTTTAGTACTCCATGCATGTACCGAAAATTTAATGTGATAAGATTTTTTTTTAAATAGTGCCAAAGTTAGAAGTTTGGGGGACTAAACAAGGCCATAGTTAAAAACTCACAGCCCCTCCCGACCTGCTTTCAACGGCTTCGGCCAGGGCCGTCCCTGGGCATGTGCGGGATGAGCGATGGTGCAGGGTCTCTAAATCCAATAGGCCTCCAAATATAGAGTATATATATATACATAACAGATAGATAAACACAGTAGCAGCAACAGCTTTGGCCTTTGGTGGAAAATACCGCTTCGTTGCTACCCATCCTAAGGATGGCTTAAGGAGCTGGGTTGCTCGTTCTAGCTCGTTAAGATAACGAGCTGGCTCGAGTCAGCTCGAGCCAGAAGGCTAGCTTAGCTCGGCTCGTTTACGAGATCGAGCTAGATTGTTAAGCTCGCAAGCCATTCATATTAAAACATAAAAAAATATAATGTGTATTATCCAACTTTGACAATAATAATAATACAAAACCAGACCATTCGTATATCTTAATAAATAAAACTAGTCCATAGATCATCTATGCTTCATACTCTATGCCATATATATGATGCTTCTATATTTATTATTGATTATACCTACATTCATTTAAAATGAAATAGTCATATTAATCTTAAGTTTATAGAATTAAAGTTCAATCGCCAATAAATTGTGAAATGTAACACATAAAGTCATATTATAACATTAATAAAAGTTTTTAAGGCCAACAACTTTGGTTTCTTAGGTTAACGAGCCAGTGCTCATTAACTACTCGAGCTATAGTGCTGACTCAGCTCGTCGAAAAATATAAACGAAACGAGTCAACAAGCCGAGGCGAACCAGATACAAGCCCATAGATGTGATTTAATTTACCTTTCGCAAATGATCAGAGAGGCGTCTTATCTTCACATTTATATGGCCGAGAAAATGTGATTGCCATTTATGTTCTGTAAACGGGTCAAGCTTGATTGACCAAGAGATCGTTGTTCCGTTGCAACAAGGGCAGATGGTCCCAGTCAACCTTTTTGTATTTTCTTTGTCATGTTAAATGGACCAGAAAGCAGCTGCATTCAAAGATGGGCAATAACAGAAATGACACGGCGATTTGTGTTCGTCTAGACGATATTTGTATGCATTGGCAACTCCAGCAGCTTCTGTACGCTAAGAAATTATGGTTGAAACATAATTTTCAGCTATGGATTTGGATGGAAACGAAAGCAACGTTCCATGCCTTGTTGAACGCAACCATTATTCTGCTGTAGCAAGATCCATCCATGAGCAGCTTGCCGATGCAGTTGACTTCGGCATGCTTGGTTCCTAATTGTGGCTAGTAGCCTTACCTTGCCTCACCTACATGGTATGAGCAAAATGTTAAGCTTGCCCACTTAGGAGAGCCAATGGGGATTCTTTGCCCACAAAGGTCTTTATGTACTCTAGCTTTTTTAAAGATAAATGTTAGTTTATATCCGGTTTTATCTATCAATTGATAAAATAAGACTAATTATTACAAGATCCGCCTGTAGACGCACACACATATGAATAAAAGAAACAAGAGTAAAGTTTTGACTAAACATGACCAATATGCCTAAATGACATCCATCCATGGGAGAAAAAAACTACAAAGCCGACGTTTTATATGCCGTCCGACTAAGATCAGTTGATCTCGTAGATCATCATACTATTACAGTCTTGTCCATTGCAGGAGCCAATGGTTCCTTTGAAAAGAACCTAAAAAAAGATTTTGGTCTGCATTTGTCAAAAACCATATTTTTTGTTATCTAAACTATCCAAACAAGCGTAGAGGGTGTTGTTAATAAAAATAAATTATGGTGATTATTAGCCATCTTTGACCACCTATTGAATAGGTCATCCATATTTTGGGGAAGCGATATTCTAAATAATATATGTACATCTCATCACGAGAATTTGGCATAGAAACAATCTATGAAAAGGTGTTGAATGGTTACTGAAACATGAAAAAAGCGGCACTTCGTATCACCGTTCCACTAATGTCTAATAAGGCTGTTCTTAGTTAAAATCATACCCCTTTCTAGGTGCCATAACTTTTTTTTAAAACTTTAATCGTTTAAATATCTTATATATTCTCATCCTATTATTAATTAATATAATATACATAAATCTTATTTTTACTATAAATTAAAACTTCTCTACGTAAATTCTTCGTTCAAAGTCAATAACCATATCTCATACGAGGCCCTTACGCATCTTACGCTCGCGACCCTCACGCACGCTCACTCCGCGGCGAGGGATCGAATCCCAGCTGACCTTCTCCATCTCGATAGTTTACAAAAAAAATGAAAAAAAACTCGTGGCCTCGAAGTAAAAAAGAGCCGGAGTCGGGAGACAACGACGGCGCGGTTCCACTCCATGCGCGGAGCGCCCGCGCTTAGGATTTTGCGGAGGGGACGGCACGGCTCCTCGAGGTGCAGCAGCTAGGCGACCTCCTGGCCGCGCCCCAGCCTCCATGGCGTGCGGTGGTGGTGGCGGTGCCTCCCCATGGCCGCAAGGTCGCATAGGCGGGCACAGAGCGCAATAGGGCGCGGCGGCCGGCGGGGGGGCTCACGAGGACGCGGAGGCGAGCGGGGGCCAGGACTCGCTGTGCTACAGCGGCGCAAGGACGCGGAGGACGTTGTGCCGCGGCTGACGCGCTGGGATGGAGTCGTCATCGCGGCACGCCTGTTTCCGATCCCGACGCCGGCACGCCGCCAGGCCACCCGACGAGGCGCATCCGGTGCCGCCTCCTGATCAGCGCGCTGGGATGGTGGCAGTTGGCCGGGCGACTGGCCGCAGGGAAGCACGGCGGCAGTCATCGCGCTTCGCCGCCATTCTTTCCTCCTCCCCCGGGATCTTCGAGCGCTGACATAGGTGTGTCTCCATACTCCTCTCTCAATCCAACCACTCCGGTTTGATTCCACGGACCCCAAAAAAATCCCCATTCCCTTCCATTTGCATGCTTTGCCTGATTTCGTTTGATTTCTCCGTTCCCAGCAAACTGGTTAGGGGATGGTGGGTCACCTTGGTGCTGTTTGAGACGCCCTCTGGCTTTGCACTACTGGATTATAATGGCACCGATCTCTTTCGCAGTAGAGCCTTGGAGGTACATTGATTTGTTAATTGTTTTACCAAGATCTATTTCTCCTGGTTTCTCTCAAACTTATGCAGAAAACCTGGGTGCAGTGCAGTTTACGACGAAGAAACAGGGAAACAATGTCAGTAGCCCTTTTGTCATGCATGTCCTAATTCCTATTTATGTTCTTCTATTCATTGATTAATTAAAGGGAATAATGAACGAGCTTGTTGGGGTGTACCTATTTCTGCCTTGTAGATGTGCTTGGATCATTGCTATGCACCTATTTCTGCCTTGTAGATGTGCTTGGAGATCATTGGTTACCACAGAACACTGCATTTTGTTTTCAACACTGTTTTGAATTACACTACAATAGTTCGATGTATGAGGATTGAGGACTTACATGTGATGCTACATCTACTGAAGTGTCCTTCTCTCATCGTGATTGAAACCTCCTATTTAGCTACATGTTCTTCGGTAGCCGGCTGCTCTTTGTATGGCATATTTGTTGTCGGCATTACTAATATACTATTTATCGGCAAATCTCGTGGTGAACCCAAGGTCAATGTTTTATTTTCATTTTGGAAATCTGTTTCTCTTATCTGAGAGAGCCTGGTTGGGAGCAGGGATCAGAGATTTTACAATTGCATATGTATGGAGTGTATTGAAGTGCATTCTGAAATAATTGCCATCATAATAATTGTGGTTTTGTCAAACCTCCATGCAGATTTCAATTAAGGGCTAATTCTCTGTAGCACCTTAATAGGATGATTTGCTTATCAGGAGAGCTCTGGCTAAGGACAAGGACATATATAATTAAAGTAAGCTTTTATCTCAATGGCAGCAATAACCTCTTTATATTTCACTTCATATGGTGTTTGGCACTTTGGCATAGCTTAAAATCATTTGATCTTGTAATAAGTAAGAACAGTGCTAAATATGAAAGGGTATGGAGATTCAGGTAATTCTTATTTGTGTCTTTGGTGTATTATTTAGGAAAGTATACCCCTTTTTCATCCTCAACATGATGTTGGTTTCTGGTCCAGCCCCTTGTCATCATTAGTCTGATGTGACCATTGTCCAAATTGTGGTAAATTTCTCTTTTGTTCATCTACTGCAGCCTAAAGCCACTCTCCTTTTCAACAGGCAAAACTCGTGCATATGAAAGCCATCAGGATAGGTCTTATTGGGCTAAGGTGCTTTACTGCTTTATTGTTCATGTAAGCATCGGAGGGATCCGAACTATTTTATTTACATCTCTACTATAATGATCCAATCTGGAGACTAGAGTCTTAGAAAACATGCTGAAGCTGGATTGTTCTATGAGAATTTATATATATCCAATCTAGAGGCTGAAATGAACTTGGATTGTTCAGTTTTGATTGATGTGAACTTGTCTAAATCTAGAGTCCCAAATTGGTCACGGTTACTTGCATTGTGCAAAATAGGAGATAGTAGTCCTTATATTGACAGATCTCTGGATCTCACTAAATGTCAAGTTGCATTTTTTAAACCGCTCAGCCATGGCAAATATATAATCTTATTTCCAATATTCTCTATACAGGGCTTAGCCCTAAATTAACCATTTTGCTAGGCCCGTTCTTTGTCTTCCATAACTATGTAAAAAGCCTTGTATTTTTGGGTCTTGGTGAATCTGGACATTGCATCAATTTTAAAATATTAGCTATGCTTGCGACCAGTTATCAATACATATATGTTGATATGCTTATACACCGAAAACTTTAGCCACAGTTGTAATATGTTGTTGCCATCACACAGATAAGTTTATTTTCCAACTACTACTGTTTGCATTCATGATTCTAGCCAGTGCTCTTGGTGGTGTGTTAGCCATATCAACCCCAAGAACTCAAATGGCTTCAAGCAAATCTCAGTCGTGCGTTTATGACCCTCGTCTGCTCATCTTTTTCCAAACAGCGTATTTTTGCTACTTTAATTCAAGCCAGAGCTTAATGTTCTCCAAATGAGACTGCAGATGAATTGAGTGAGAGTGCCCTTTTGTTCTCCAAATGAACTGAGATTCTTGCCAGTTGCTGCATGTTAGCATGCGTGCTCTGTGATATGTTGATATATGTGGTGTTTAGAAAAATAAAATAAAACACTAGCTTTGCTGGAACTAAGAGATTTCTAACATTGTCCTTCTATGCAAACAGATTCCAAGTTTACCCAGGAGGAGCTTCCAGCTTGCAAGCTGATTCTTACTCCAAAATGGTTAAGTTCAATAGTGTTACATGTACTGTATACATGCTCAAATATAAATTGTGTAAAGTTAAACTATGAAAAAAAAAACATTGGCTGTTTTTATGTATATTTTTAAGATAAAGTCGTAGCGTTAGCATGGGCGTTATACTGACGAATGATATTGTCACCGCTACTAATCGCTTCACCTCCCGTAATTCTCCTCCCCGCTCCGCAACGCCCGTCCCCGCCCCACTCGTCCGTCCCAGGCTCCCAGCCCCAACCCATGCCGCCCCTTCCACTCGCGATGTAGAAGAATACCGTCCGACACCCGCCCCCATCGGTCGCCGCTGCTCGCCGCGCCGCTGCCACTCGTGCCCGCCCGGCGCCTCCGCCACTCGTGCTAGCGCGCCGATGCGGCGACGCCAGACTGTGGCCGGCCGCCACCAGCGAAGTATCGAGCCTCGGCCGGGATCCTAAGGCCCGTTCAGTTGCCTCGGGCCTTCGCCCGCTCGGCAGGAGGGGCGGCTGGCGAGGAGCGGCCACATCCCGTCTAGCAGCAGGAACAGTCGCCCGGACGGGACTCGACGCCGGACGCTTCGCCGCTGGAGCGCCGCCATCCCCGTACGCAACACCACTGGACGCGCTCGCTACCGGACGCGACCGGGAGCCACCTTGACGCCGGACGCGCCGCTGCCTCCAGGAACACAGAGCAAGAACACTATTATTCATTGCCGTCCTGCGCCGACCCGCGGAGCGGTCGCCTCGCCAACACCAAGACCGCCGACGACTTCCTTCGCCTCGCCGCGCGGCCGCACCTCCAGCTCCTCCTCGCTGCCTTCACAGCGGTCAAGGCAAAGCTGCTGCTTGACGACGCCGCCGTCGACCTCCGGAGCTGGGACATCCTCGTCCGGCAGGGCCCAGAGGTGATGGTGCTCGCGAACGCGACGAACGTCGGCCACTTTGGCTACTTCCAGCGCTGAGCTACCCGCGAGTTCAACGCTTCGTTGCCTGTGCTGTCACCCAGGCCAGCGGCAGTTCATCCAGCAGACGAGCACAAAGGTAACCTCCTCAGATTTGAAGAAAATAGTGATGCATGTTGATGTCCGTCCATCACGTAGGTTACCCAGCCAGGCCAGTGCATCAAGGTTTGAACCATCTGGACGATGATCTTTCTTTCTCTTCCCGACTCCTGCCTGTTTCAGTTTCCTTGCCGGTCCCAACTGATCAGAGGACACTTCAATAGTGTTTGATGAAATGTCTAGGCCATTGCAATGTTATTCTATAGCACTAGCCAGCTAAATTTTTTTCGAAGGGTTTCCCTCCAGTTTAGTTGAGAGAGATGGCAGAACATTCCCGGTGAGTCAATCCTGACTGCGCTAGCCTGTTGATGTTGGGGAAAAACTGTCTTTTATTTTGGAAGAAGAATGTTTTATTTTTTCACTATGAGGTTTGTAGTAGCACTCAGTAGTCTATTTTTATGATGAATGATGTGCTCGTGACTTGAAACAATGTGCTCGTTTTGTAACTGATGAATGAATTACGCGCTTTGGAATAGATTGCTTTGATTGGTATTTGGTTGATCGGTTTCTCGATTCATTGATTGATCAATTGAAACCTCTGAAAATGAACGGCTGAATGGGCCTTTGCTTATTGAATACTGATGAAATAAAATTGGCGATGCAGTGTGAGGATGCTGATTGAGGCGTGCAGGGATGCCAATGCAGTGGCCGGTGTTCCCTAGCGAGCCTGATGGAAATGGTGAACGGGGGCGCAAGGATTCCAGATGGGTGGCAACCGGGTAGCTCATGGATCTGCTTTGTGCTTCACTATCGAGCCTATACAGGTCGTCTGCTCACTGAAACGCTCGCCGATGATGGATTTACTAACCATTTAAATGCCCTCTACGACGATGATGGTTTTGAGCGCTTGTGCCTCTCACTCTCGTGATCTACTTTGATTTATAAGCAGTAATCTTTCTCCTGAATGCGCAGCTGCTCCCAAAATCAACATTTTTGGTTGTGTTCGATTGTCATCAAAATAGCATTTGTGAATAAACATTGAGTGGTTACATAAGGTGCAATATATAGCCTATTTTGTAAACATGTAATTCAAGTTATTTTTGGTATTTTTGTGACAGCCTATTTTCCCAAAATCAACTCTCTTTGCTAGAGTTGCCATTATTACCAAGTTCTAACGAATATTTTTTCTAATTATCTTATTGACTGTTTTCTCATGAAACTTTCCTAATCAATGAAGTAGTTGTTCTTCGGATATATCTAGGAAATTAGTCTAATAATGCAAGTGAGAAAAAATGACAAGTTGTTAGGATTTGTTCAGACTACAGCTTATACTCTGAACAAAAGAGGTAAACAGCCTGCAGCTGTACGTTCTACCTACTTCAAATTGCCTAGACAAGAATCCCCATCGGTAATGATTTTTGAAACTAAAAAAATAAGTTACAAGAAATGGCACAATAGATAGTTGTGACAAAGTAGGTAAGAAGTGGTAGAATATGTAGTTGTGACAAAGTAGGTTGTTAAGCTATTGTTTCGATTTCATATCAAAACTTGAGTTATTTTGAGTTGTTCATCATAAAGATTAATGTAACATCGTTGTTCCAAACGTCATGATTACATTATTTTTTTGGGTAATAGTATAGTATATGTTATCGTGGTAACATGTTTTCCCGTTGCAACGCACAGGTATTTAACTAGTTGAATAGAAATGCAACGCCCCCATGAAGACATGAAAGAGATAATCTGGCTCCATATCCTTGCCTAGCGAGGCAACACAGTTGCTAGCTAAGGAACAAAGTAGCCCTAGTTATTATCTTTGAACGGAGCCTGGGCGAACCTTAAGTGATAGGGTTGCAAACAAGGTTGTGAACCAACGTGAAACAGGCCCACACAAGGTTGTGAACGGAGCCCGGCCTGTTTTGCGGGCGGGCCCCGAGCAGTAAAAAAA
>CM041635.1:34193312-34288923 GCA_023333625.1 Bothriochloa decipiens | reverse complement strand
TATCATCTTCCTCCTGAGAGGCCAGATATTGTGCAGAAGCTTGACGATATTTGAGGATATGACATGACAGCTGAGTTCAGTCCACTGTTTTTCATCAAGGCAACCATGTTTGAGCTCACTTCGGTCGGCCTCAGCTCACGTAGTGGCATATCGCCATCGAGGTATTGCATAACTTCTCGCATCCTAGGCCTCGAACTAGGAATTGGGTGCGAGCACAGGAGTCCTAGCTTCAACACAAGCTGGGCCTCATCAATGTTGTAGTCACCCTGAAACCTAAAATCCAATGTGTTTATAAGCAAACCATTGTTCCAGTGCTCGAGCACCCAATCGACCAAGAAAAATTCATTTCCCTCTTCATTTTTCTTTACAGGTCTTTGTCCGCATGCAACCTCAAGAAGGAACATGCCAAAGGCAAAAACATCTGTATAAGGGGATGCCTTTCTTGTGCGAAGGAGCTCAGGGGCTAGGTACCCTTTTGTGCCAACCATATGTGTTGTTTGTGGGTCAGTGCCATGATCATATAACCTTGCAAGGCCAAAGTCACCAAGGTGGCCATTTATTTCACCATCTAGGAGTACATTGCTTGCCTTCATGTCTCTACGGATCACTACCTTCTCCCACTTCTCATGGAGATACAGCAAGCCTGTAGCGATGCCTTTGATGACTCGAAACCTCTGATCCCAATTCAAAATAGCACTGTGCCCTTCACAGTGTAGATATTTATCGAGGCTACCATTGGGCATGTAATTGTAAACCAAAAACAGTTCACCTTTTCTCCTGCAATAGCCAAGTTGCTGAACAAGGTTGCGATGGCGGAGTCGACCAATGCTAACAACCTCAGTGACAAACTCCTTCATTCCCTGTCTTGACTCATGAGACATCCTCTTCACAGCAACCTCTACATTAGACAATGGAAGCACTCCTTTATATACTTTACCAAAACCTCCTTCTCCGAGTAGGTGTTTATTCTTAAAGCCCCCTGTAGCACGGAACAAATCCTTGTATGAAAACCGGTGCGGACCAAACTCACTCTCCCAATCCTCGCGCACCTCAGCATACTTCAGCCGCCTTCGCACAATGATAACAACAATAGTTCCTATGGAGAAGATCAATCAATGTTGCAGTGGCTATTGGAAGGACAATTGCTTAGACCTTGGACTGGGCTTTTGGACCAAGAGAAGGCTACTTGGGAAGCTTGGAGACATCAAGGATTGGAGCTGGTTTATTCAGGCCAAAGCTCCAGCCCATCACGTACTGACGGGTGTTGATGGGAGTAGCTACAGATGAGAATCCAATGTACGAAGTTGAGTTGGAGAGTACAGTTGAGAGATCACAGGTTGCAGAGAGCAGTGGCCTTGATGGTTTGCCCATGTTGATTGGAGCCAAGGTCACATTGATCTGTGTAGTACCCTCATCATAGTCTACCCACAGTTGTGTTCCCTGATTCCCATTGAGCGTCAGATTCCTGAAGGTACCACCATTATCTTCGTAGAAGCCAGCTGTGCTGGAATTGAAGGAGATCCGTCAGATTCCTGAAGGTACCACCATTATCTTCGTAAAAGCCAGCTGTGCTGGAATTGAAGGAGATCACATTGTTGATGTTGATGCCGACATGGTTGTCATTGATGTCTTGGAGCTCAGCATTTTTGTAGGTGTCGAGCTTGACCATGAAGATATGGTTGCTTCGGTTGCCATTGCTTTTTTCATTGAGGAGGCCAAAGTACTTGGCTGCCCGTGCATCAGAGAAATTCTTGGTAGGGGCGATGAAGAAGGCCATGCCATCAGCGCTCAAGTCTGGGTATGTGATGAAGATACTGAAAACAATATTGACCGAAAAGGATTGAACTTTACCACCAGGTGGTTTGCGGAAGTGCAAAGGGTTGGGGTAGAATGCGTGACCGTTGAGGATTGCAGTGCCATTGGTCAGATCAAGGAGACCACTGCCTGTGACGGTGGCACTGCCATCAAGGTTTAAGCTGGATTGGGTGAAGCCAGAGAAGAGAAATTGATCATCGCAGGAGGCCAAAGTTGTGAGGAGGAGCAGGTACTGAAGGAAGAATGTATGTTTCGTTGCCATTGCAAGTATGCTGTGTGGCTTGCAAGCTGGAAGCCTGCAGATCAACAAGAATAGCAAATTAGCAAGCAGTAAGCGTTAGGTGGGCAACCAATGTTTATATTAGATTTAACTTGTAGTCTACATATATTCTCTTGATTTTCAACACCTGTCATTATCTAATTTAATAGCTGATGTAGACACTTATATGGTCAGGTTCATTTGCTACCACATATTCGAATTGATTTTAATGAAGAGCCTAACAAATTTTTTTATTCAAGAATAAGTTAACAATTTTAATGTATGGCATATAGAAAGACAATGTCACAAAAGAAAGTTCAGCTCAAACGTCATATCATCAGGTCTATCTTCTGTCGTCATGAATGGGAGATGCACACATTGCTGCAAGAGTGATTTGTTAACATATATTTCTGCTTTCATCTAAAAAATGTGAACGCTGTTTGATCTTATAACAAAAATGAAAATCTGTCCATTGAGGTCGCTGTACCTTAGCAACAAGGGCAGAGGATTTCAATCAACTTTCCCTTTCAAGTCAAATGGACTGGAAAACTTACAAAATTGCATTTAAAGATGGACAACAACTGAAAACGAAGCTTCTCCCACATTTAAAGACACGTCGCTTGCAGTTGCAGTGATTACCTAGGATATATGGTGGAGGGAACATGCCAATTCATATTTCAGGCTTCTGACAACCAAGGAAAGCTGCAATCATACTGAGAATTTTGTTTGGTAGACACAGCATGGTCTAATCCTATCCTATTTGCAAATGAGTTTTAGATATATAGAGTTGCAAAAAGGGATATGCATCCCTATATATATGAACCTTTGAAGCCTTGTTTCTTTTGGCATGTATAAAATGATTAAACCTAGATGTAAACAAATGCATTTGAAGATGGACAATAACTGAAAAGAAAGCTTGATGCAATGTGTGACGATCTAGTGCAATTTGTGACGATCTGGTGCAATTTGTTATTGACAGTTATGTCAGATGTGACTAAACTACTTGGTTAGAGTACCTGGTCCAAATCCTACTCCCCGAAAATATCTTGTACGAATCCAGCTATGGACCAAGTTTGTGTGATTGTGTCACATGACACGACCTGACGTTGTCCTTGGAACCCATATCTTGCTAGCTGCGGTTTGAATCCGGCATCAAGTAGTAGTTTTAAATTTGAACCCTCAGTTATAATAAATAGTACCTAAGTGGTATTATTTCCAAGTCTAGCATATATCGAACGTATTTAGTACTATCACAGTACGTATGGGCATTTTAAACTCATTTAGGCCATGAATTTCAACAGCTCTGGTTGGAACGTAGATATCTCAGTTGACAAAAAGAAGAAAAAACGAGGCATTCAACGTCTCGTGCTCTAGACCTGGATTTATGTTGCCACTGAAGTCATATATCCCATGACACAGCCTGACGTCCTTCGAGCACACCTATGCAGCGGTTTGAATCCGGCCTTAAATAATACTCTCTACATAATACTGCTCTGGTTTCCATTGTCCACAGCACTCAAGAAAACATTCTACGTCTCGTGCTCTGAACATGGGTTTATGTTGCCACTGAAGTCATACCCCATGACATGACACGACGTTGTCCTTCCTCCCAATCTCTGTTGCGGTTTGAATTATTCCATGGCTAGTGTTACGAAAATATTTAATGTACACAAATTTTTAATCCCATTTAGGCCACGAACTAATAATACGCCCTTCATTCAAAAATGATAAAAATCAAATAAAATAAATTTGGCACTTAATTTCTCGTACAATATATTGTCAATTGCTAAAAAGTTCAATATCATCTTAAAGGTACTATGAATAAAAATCAATGTAAACTATAAGTTCTAAACTTGAATATAATTTGATTAATTGTTGATCCATTTTACAGAAGTTTTCCTTGATCAAAATAGGTTTATCATTTTTTAATGGAGAGAATACTAAATATGGAACGTTTCCGTTGTCTTTCACCATCTTCGGTGTCCATATGAGTTAGAGCAACGTGTCTCTTGCTTTGTCCGGTTCCATTATGGGAAGAACGGAATGGAAGACATACACACCAAAGGAGAGAGAGGGGGAGAGGGAGAGAGAGCCCCCATTTTTCAGATCTAACTAGAACATCAGGCGCCCGAATGATTTAAAGAATAGAAGCCACTATCACTTATAATTCTGTTCAAATGGGGCGCTCTTCAGTATCTAAGATGAGGCATATTATACACCAACACATGCATAGCACAAGTTATGAAGCAACAACATAACCCCTATATCCTAATAATTTCATAATGAAATGAAAGACCTTATTTCTTATTGTGTTCTAAATCAACTAAATACACCGATAGTATTTAATCAGTATGCTATGAACCAGGCTTTATGTACCTCGAGCTAAGATCATTTTCTTATTGTGTTCAGAATCAAATTATGAATACAGCTAAATAATTCACCAAAATATCTAGTTTACTAATACAACAATAAGTTTTTCAATGCCAAATGTGCGATGTCGAGCAGCCAGCATCAATGCCGTCCTTTAGCAACATGCAGATCAGCTAGGGCCAGTGCAACTCCAAGGGAAGGCATCGTCTTTTAGCAACAAGCAGATCAGCTAGGGTACGACTCCAAGGAATCCAAGTTCAAATTCATAGAGCTTTCTTGCCTGATATTTATATCAGCATGATATGTACTGCAAGTGTGCGACCTACATCAAATCTTGTCTGATTACTCAGTCATATAGCCAATGGCCGCACCTGTTGTGTATAACCATTTCAAGAATAGCACAAAGAAATAATTATAATGAAACAACCAAATAAGTGAAGCATCTCACTGTTTGTCATTGTCAGCTTATGATTTGTCGAATTTAGAAGGAAAAAAACATGCAAATTCTTGCTTTACAGTATCATTGTTAACTTCATGTCTATGATTGTTCTTGTATTTCTCTATATATTAAGCAATTTAGACTAAATAGTAATTTGGAATATGTACTATTTAATAGATGATTATATTATATAAAGCAAGAAAGCATAGCTCCAGTTAACTACACAATCCATATGCAATGTCAACATCAGGCGCCCAAAGCAATGAGTTAAAAAAGAACACTCACCCTGTTGAACAAATGGCAACTGAGAAATTTGTAACAAATATTGCAGTAAAAAACAATGATCCAATTTTCATCACTACTACCATGTATAGCGTTCCTCTCCTTTTTTTTCAATGTGTAACTGAGTTCAATTTATTCTCTGTCAACGTAGTGATACATGCCCTCAAAGACAAAATATTTTGTTCTTATTCAGCACAGGAAAAGAACATAGTTCTAAACACTAAAGCCGATTCCCGATTCTGAACAACCACATGAGTAATAAAAACATATTTCTAAACACCACCCCACCTCACCTGCCATTTTGATCTCGATGCCATTGCTGCACAGCATGCATGTCATGCCTCAGAGGTCTGTCTAGCCTGGCACAATCACCTTCATCCTCTTGCACGAGTCTGGCAATGAAAATCCTACAAATTAAAACAGACACGCATTTGCCTATCATCTTCACTCCAATCCTCCAATATAGAAGGCAAGTGCAGTTCAGCATGGGTGCTTACTCCCATGGCACCTCAGCAGCATCCAGTCACCGTCCTCATACACCATAGTCCAATCGGCATCACCGTCCACATACACCATGTCATGCTCCCAGCCAGAGTCGCTGTCCATCAGCCCTGCATGAAATGAAATAGAAAGCACAATTTTCTTCAGTTTCCATCCTCCCCGCAGATTTTATATGCAAACGTCGATCTGCGTGGGTTTCCAATAGATCTCGCGCAGTACATCAGCAAGCTTACCGGAGATAGGTTGTTCCTCCCTATGTGCTCGAACTCGCCGCCGCCACCAATGCTACCTCCCTCGCTCCCAGCAGCAGAGAGAGATGGGATAGATATAGAGAGAAGCGGGAAAAGGAGATAGGAGGGAGAGAGAGCGGCGGATGGGAGACAAGGCCGAGACGGGAAGAAGAAGACTGAGAGCGTGAAGAAGGGGCCGCCGCACTCCCCGCAAAGCCGAGCACCACCCGTGAGGGTGCCCACGGGAGCCTCGCCTCTTGGTCCGTGGAGGAGGGGGAGGAGCTCGACACCGAGCTGGGAAGCGCTTGTGGGCGCGGTGACGAGCCGCATCGGTGAGAGAAGAAGAGGAATGGGGAGGGGATCAGGGTTTGGCCATTTGGGCCGAGCTGTGGGCCTCTCTACAAAATGTCCAGGGGGTTATGCAAGAAATGAGACAGCTCTCGCATTTTCTCTTCTTCCTGTTAAAATACAATCTACACCACCGGCTTATATAGAAAAATATTCCAACACTGTTTAGGGATGACAGACTGGATTGCGGGTTGATTTCCCAAAAACTGGATAGTGTTTTGCAAAATGCACAAAACCCGTGTCTTCACGCGGAGACGTCACCAATGCTCCGAATTCTCTGGTGCGAGCAAACGGGAGGGGCTTTTAACTAACCCGGATACCTAAAATAACTAGGCCTTAAAACACTCCATTGCCCAGTAGGCATCCCCTTGTTATATGGACTAATCTAGTGAATATGGCACCAGTGATCACCATCAATTATTTGATAGGAGATTCTAATCCAAAACAAGGTGCTGCAGGAGCTTCTCAACATAAAACACAAGATGTCTTGATGAAAATAGAAAAAGCAAGCACATAATGTGATTATAGACAAATTAATAACAACATCCTTAATAAGGTATATGTAGGCTGCCTATAACAATATCCATAATAAATATATCTGGACACCGCTCATGACAAATGACCATGGACACCGCTCATGACAAATGACCATGTTCATCTTCCTACACTAGAGATGTATGACATTGTGCTGATGCTACTTGTTGCCAATGGATATGAAATGATGTATGGGTCGAACCCTTCACTTTGCATAGAGGCTAGTACCTCTAGGCTTAAATTTGGAGGCTCAATCTCTCCATCGAGATATTGCATGACTTGCCACATGGTAGGCCTTTCACTGGGGAATGGGTGTGAGCATAGCAGACCTATTTTTAGAGCCAAGTATGCCTCACTAACATCATACATCCCTTTGAGTCTAGCATCCACCGTATCACCAAAGATCCTTTTTGCACCTTGTCAAGCACCCAATCAGTCAACATGAGCTGGCTATCTTGCGTGTTTTGGTGATCGACAGGCCTTTGTCCACATGTGATCTCAAGGACGAACATACCAAAGGCAAAAACATCTGTAGGAGGAGAGGCATTTCCGCTGCGTGCTAGCTCTGGAGCAAGGTAACCTATGGTGCCAACCACATGTGTAGTTTGTGGGTCGACACCATGATCATAAAGTCTTGCAAGGCCGAAATCACCTAACCGTCCATTCATCTCATCATCTAGGAGCACATTGCTTGCCTTGATGTCTCTGTGAACAACCACCTTCTCCCACTCCTCATGGAGATACAACAGGCCAGATGCAATTCCCTTGATGATCCGAAACCTATGAGACCAATTCAATAGAGAATTGTCCTCTTTGCCATTATGTAGATATTTATCCAAGCTTCCATTGGGCATGTACTCATATACCAAGAGGAGCTCGCCTTTGCGTCGGCAATAGCCAAGCAACTGGACGAGGTTACGGTTCTGAAGACGCCCTATGCTGACAATTTCTGCTATGAACTCCTTCATGCCTTGCTTGGAGTCATGTGACACCATCTTGACGGCTATCTTCAATCTTGATCTGGGAAGCTCCCCTTTGTACACTCTCCCAAATCCTCCAATGCCAAGAAGGTTTTTATTCTCAAATCCACCCGTCGCATGGAACAGGTCCTTGTATGAGAACCGGTGTGGTCCAAACTCCAACTCCCAGTCTTCTCGTACCTCTGCATACCTGAAATGCCTCCGCACAAGCAAGAAAGCAATGGTTCCTATAGACAGGAGGAATGCTGCAGTTGCTATGGGCAGAACTACCTCTAACACCCAGGATCGTCGACCCTTTTGATGACGTCGTGGAAGCTTCGGAAGCATGGTTACATTGATGGATGGAGCAGGGCCATTCATGGCGAAGCTCCATCCAAGCACATAGTGTTGTGTATGGATCTTGCCTGTTGACGATGAGAAGCCGATGTATGCCAAATCGGTGAGCACATCTGAGAGGTTTTGGATGGCTGACACTGTTGGTCTCCTTGGCTTGACCATGGCTAGAGGAGCCAAGGTGACGTCGATCTGTGTCTTGTCTCTATCATACTCCACCCAGACCTGCATCGCCTCTTGGCTACTGAGAGTCAAGTTCTCGAAGCTTCCATTTTCATCATGGAAGAAGCCGGCAGGATAGGACTGCACAGAGGTTAGGTCCTGTCAATGCCAATGTGGTTGTTGTTGATGTCCTTGAATTCGCTGTTCTGCCAAGTGTCGAGCTCAACGGCAAACATGTGATTGGTCGTGTTGCCATTGTTGGAGCCAGTGAAGAGGCCAAGGTATTGTACTGCAATCGCAGAGAAATTCTTGCTGGGTGCGACCAAGAAGGTGAGGCCATGGCTGCTCAAATCATAGACAGAGATGATGCCGAACACTAAGGAGGCAGAGAAGGAGTGCACCGTGCCGTTGGGCGAGTCGCGAAAGCGCAGTGGATCAGGATAGAAGGCATGACCCATGCTCATGACCGTGCCATTAGTCAGCTCGAGCAACCCGCCTTGTGCAATGGAGGCTGTGCCGTCGAGGGTGAGGCTAGCATTGGCGAAGTTAGAGAAGACGAACTGGCGGTGGTCGTCGTCTCCAGCGCTCAGGGGTGCAATGGCAAGGCCAACTAACAGGAGTTTTAGGATGATCAAGTAAGCAGGCTTCATGCCGAACATGGCCATGGTGGAGAATGGCAAGAGTAGGTGACAGCAAATGTTTATGTGCTGTAGCAACTTGGGGAGGCAGAAGCCACACTACCTACTACTGCGCATACCTTATGATACTAATGCGAAAATTCTAGCTTCTGGGAAGGAACGTGATAACTCCTTTTGAAAAGCTAATAAGTCTTTTTTAGCGAGGAAATTTAATTTGGATTGTTAACGTGCTTTTCATTGGAACATAGGTAGTAGGGAATTGGACGGGTCTAGCGGAGGGTACGGTGTGGTTCTAAATTAAGATGAAGTCTTATTTTCAAATGAATTATTTCCTAGGAGATGTGATGTTATTTATGTTTTGCTAATAATTGTTCAAGCTTGATTGACGAAGACAAAGAGATCGCTGTTCCGTTGCAACAAGGGCAGATGGCCGTCTCAATCAACCTTTCCTATCTCCTTTGTCATTGTCATGTTAGATGGACCAGAATCAAAGGAATTAAAAACTACATTTAGAGGAAGTACATTGGTGTTGTCTAATTGGTTGCCGTGGTCAGCTTCAGAAATCAACTAAGATTGCTGTTTTTTTTATGGAGATTATCATCACCATGTGCTGGTCTATTTGGACCGTAAGAAATGATGTTATGTTCAGGAGTATTCCTGATTCAGTGCAGAGATGCAAATCAGTTTTCAAGTCTGAGTTTGCCCTAGTTATACTACGGGCCAAAAGCAAGTTTCGTACTGATTCCAGCCCAGGAGGCAATGAGGCAAGGATAATCCGTGAGGATATGGCAAGATTTCACGGCCTTGTTTTCCTTATTTTCTGATTTACTTATTTACTTATTTGTCCTACTAATAACTAATTCTAAAAGTCAGCAAGGCTGACTTATGTAGATTTAGAGTTACTTTTTTTTTTGTTCTGGTTTCAATGTACATGTACTAACGATTGGCTTGGTCTGCATCAAGGCCAAACCCAGCCTTGCAGCTCCATAGTTGGTTAGAGAATATAACATAATGTTTTTCAGTTTTTATCCTTGGGCTTTGGAAGCCCCATGCACCCCTCGTGCTCCTCTAAGCTTTTATGTAAACCCCACTTTATTAATGAAAATGCAAAAATATATGTGGGGGTTCCCTACTGATTCCCTCAAAAAAATGTACATGTACCAACACAAACCTTGTACTAAGATAACCAATGACAGACCCAGGATTTTTTTTTTAGCTGGGGCAAACTTTATACATAAGCTAAACTAAAAGTACATACAGTGTCAATCATCTAGACCTAGTGGTTTCATCAGTATGTGTATTAGTACACATTGGGTTGTGACTTGTGAACTCCTAGTGGCACATTACTACATCGACAAGATTTTGGGAATTGCTATCCAAAAGCATTGCTTTAACCAAAATAGCAGTTGACTATTAGTACCATAATATAGTTATCACCTAAGAAACACAAATAAACATAAAAAAATAAGAGCATGGATTCTGAAAAATGGTGGACGGACGGCACTGCCATTCACAAACTGGCATCGATCGAATCTACCACATGGGCCATGGTGGGCTTTCATGTGCTTCTAACATATGCTGGGCTGAACGAAGTGAACAAAGGCCTATCTTCCTGGCTTCTTCCTCCATACTCCAACGCTGCTGCCGCCGGAGGTCGCTCGCTGCTCCAGCTCGTCGCTCCACGCCGCCGATCTTTAGGGAAGAAGAGGTCCGGGGATCTAGGGTGAGCTCGCTGGTAGCTGGGGCGGCCGCCCCACCCCGCCGCTAGGGTGGCTCCGCCAGTGAAGATAACTGTAGATGGGAAAAGTACGGGGTCTGTTTTTTCATTGTTGTTCTAATCTGAACATGTAACTTGGCTGGACACGTCATGACAACTTGAGCTACCTTGAAGATTTCCAGGCACGCTGTGATCCCAACCAGCAGCCAGTACTGCTTTTTGTCTTTTGAGTAAAGACAAAGACATTACAATGCTAGTTTGTCAACATGTTAAGGCTGGATGGATGAATTGTACAACAGACACCGAGAGCTATTGGAGGTTCAGCGACAGCCAAGGCCAGTGGGCACTTGAGCGCAACGGTGGTGCAGAAATCCTTCTGGAGAGTATAGAGAAGCCGTTTGATGAGAGCATCATTCTCTGGCATGTGGCCACAGATTTTTGTTTCTATATGAAGGATGCATCTAGAAGGGCAGTCCTGGTGCAGCGGTAGTGTCTTACCGTCTGTTACCGGAAGGTCCAGGGTTCGAGCCCCGGCCTCCGCACGCTATGTGCGGGTATGGCTTGGCGCTGAAATCCTTTCCCCCAGACCTCACACAGCGCGGGAGCCTACGGCACTGGGTACGCCCTTTTTATGAAGGGTACATCTCCTGATTCCAAATGTGCAAGGATGTGTAGACAAATCTCCAACTACATGATGCATCTGCTGTTTGCTAATCCTGAGATGTTGTTTCCTGGCAGCAGAAGGAATTTGTTCACAGTAGCTTACGATGAACTCGAGGCCATCCTCCAAGGTGATAATGATATATCGCTGATGGACGAATCTGGACTTACACTGAAGATAATTAGCAAGGCAGAGTCGGCAGAAGGTTTTATTCAAGACTCATGGGTTCTAGCTCAAGAGTTGATGCGATTCGGTGATGACAACAAGATGTGGGAAGGTGTGTGCTCTGTTTTTCTGCTGGTAGATGCAGGGGTTACCTGCATGCCAAAAGCCTCGGCTCTGGTGGGGAGTTCCTCTCCTTCGTATCGCTTCTGATGTCGCATGCAGGCCTGGAGACATATATATGCAGAGAGGCAACAGAGGGTGCAGCTTTGTCTTCCCAGAGGAGAGAGTGAAAATTGCAAAGCAAAGAATACAAGAAGCTGCAAACAAGCAAGCTACTGGTGGCCCATCGACTACCCAAGGCATGGCCCCTGTGAAGGGCGAAAAGATTCATTGGCTTCTCAAGTCAATGGGCCACCAAAACAAGAAGAGAATCTGGTATTCTTAATTCTCGGATGATCGATGCACATAGTTGTCGTCTTGTCGACGAAGGAAGATGAGAAATTTTGAAAAAGGGGCAGGTTCTGAAGAATACAGCAAGCAATTAATTGGTTGTGTGCTGCGCTCAGCACTTGTTGGATACTTCTGCATTCAGGGGGCTCCATGACCGCGATCTATTGAACTCAGCCGAAAGTGATGGACGACCGGCAGAGACTGTGGACTCTTCTGCTGTAGTAAAATCAAATAAATTTCAAATGAATTAGTTACACCTAATAAATTTATCATTTACCCACGAAATCTCTTTGTAATAGTTCAAGAGAGGATTATGCATGCTTGTGTTGATGACGCTGGAGTTTCCAGAAATGATGAGCGAGAAGCCAGGCCGTTTTGAAATTCGCATTGACCGATACTCTTTCGAGGCGGTTTGTTGTGTCTCCGTAAATAAATAAATGTAATACTGTCTCGCGCTACTTTGCATCCCCATATTTTATACCTCGCAGTAGGTAGGTAGGTACTCACGGGCCTGTTTGGTTGCCTGCTCAGAGTTCGAGGCCAGGCTCTGGGAAGCCACTGAATACCCCTTAGCCAGGTTCCAGAAAAACCGCGTGGGGGTTCCATTTTCTTGGTGCTAGGCTTGTGCTAGCGCTCCAACTCGTTGCCGTCACCTCCCGGTCTGCACGCGGTGAAGGCGGAGAAGTCTTTAGAGCTCGCTCCTCCTCCCAGGCAGTAACCGAGATTTGCCTGCTCATCCTCCCCCGGCGGACCGAGGTCTACCTGCTCATTTCCCCAGTTGATGCCTTGGCCGTGAAGCTGAGCTCCACCGCAAAAGAAGGCGGCAGCGGCGGGACTGAGACAGGTGGCTGCTTGGGGCACAGTACCACCAAGCTCAGACCGGGACCGGGGCCGGCGACGCGATGAGGTGTACGCGGTGGGCGGGACGAAGAAGAGGCTGTCCTCGATGGGCGTCGTGCGATCTTCGGGACCGGCCAGAGGCGAGGAGCAGGAGGGGCCACCGCCGGAGAGCCGAGGAGAGGAGGGGCCGCCGTCAGGAGCGGAGAGGAGAGAGAGGAAGAGCTGTCCGAGAAGAACTAGATACACGTCGCATGCCGTTGCCGCGCGCGTTCGACACGAGCTCCCTGCCGCCAGAAAGGAAGGCGAGCACGCCTCTCCATCACGCCAGAGAGGAAGGCGAGCATGGGATGGTGCGCTGATCTCGGGCTCGTTGGCTTCATCTGCTGCTTTGCTCGTGTCTGGGAGCGAGGAGGGGGCTCGCTGACTTCCTCTGCTGTGGAGATGGCCTTGTTGGTGCTACCGATTTATGCGGTGGAGATGCTCATGGTGGTGTTGCCAATTTGTTTGGTGGAGATGGCCATGAGGTGCTGCCTGGGGCTCGCCGGCTTCCTCTGCTATGGAGATGGCCGTGGTGGTGGTGCTCTATCCTTACTTGCACACTGGTCGCCGATGAGAAGAAGAAGGTGAAGGGGTAAGGTCACCACTGCAGAGAAGGAGTAACTGTGACAACCAAACACTACTAGAGTTGCTTGACTTGGACAAGCTAACTGTGATATCATGTGATGAAAAATTGGTCTGATATGAAATTGGCATTGTAAAGTGATTTGAATTATGGCACAATTTGATATGCATGTGCTGTTTGTGATAGTATCGTGATTCAGAATTGTTGCATGACGTGCTCGTTGTTAGATAATAAGACAATTTTTATGTCATTTTAATTCCATAAATTAACTTTATAACGATGACATATAAAAGATTATTGATAAAAGAGATTATGACATAACACATGTTCATGACAACGTTGAACATGTGAATAAGAAACATGCGAGGCATATGTATATCAAATATATATAAACATGAAACATAAACTGGATGGCATATGAAACAGCTTAACAGAACTACTGAAATATATAAGCAGAGGCATATAAAACAGCACGATTGTATAACAGAAACAGATATGAAGAACATATAAACAGCAAGGACAGACATTAGGCATCTCATAAAATGACATGACAGAACTGATGAAACAAACTCAGAGCAGCATACGAAACGATATGGAAGAACCACTGAAACAAACACGAGGAAAAACAGAGAGAAGATGAATAGTTCATACCCTCCCATGCGCCTATCTGAGGATCCCGATCCTTGTCCAACTTCCAACGTCATGTGGTAGAGGAGTTGATGAAGATGATCTCTCCTCCGAGAAGAAAATGAAGCCCACCCGTGAGGAAGACAAAGACGATGCCGCTGGCAACTCGATGAAGAAGATGGCGAACGGCGGTGGTGATTCGGACAGTCACGTAGACGCTCCTCAAAAACCTAATTGCCGATCCCCCGTGTAAAGTCTCGAATGGCAAGGGCTTCGGAGGCACCTGCCCTCTTGCTTATCCGTGCGCACGGAGTCACGAGATGGAGACGACCTTCGTTGCGGCTAGAGTTGTATTTCTGGTGTATTCTCTCGTATGGGTACCGAAGAGACAAGATGTCTCCTTTATCCTTGCGCGCAGGAAGAGGAATGAGGAGAGGAAGGGGAGGGTCATGCGGCAGCCAAGAGATGGGCATATGAAAGGTTTAACTCCAAGTTGAAACTCCTGTCATCATGATTAGTGAGTGCTAAAAATTTAACACCCGCCCGCTCGCTGCCTGCCTGCTTGCCTCGCCTCGCCATGCCCACCCCCATGGCCCGGCCCGAGCCCAGCCGGTGGCGACGGCGGTGGCGCACGCGCGCGTGTGGCACGCCTTGGTCCTTTTCTGGACCTCTCAAACTAAGTGGAATAATTCCCACCATATAAGTAAATTCAACGACCTTTGCAATTCCAATCCGGTATAATTAATAATACCCATAATTATAGACCACAGAGTTTATTAATTTATTGAATATATATAAATGGGCCTAGCCCATAATATACCCAACAATTCCCACCAAACTCTAGGGTTTGTAACTGTGAAGTGCCAGAACCACAATCCTTTGATATACCAGTGTTTTGATGGAGACTGTTAAGTTGAACATCCACCTAGAGCAAGAGTTTCACTCAGCCACAACTGAATAATGGACTATGCCTTGAATTGACAGTTTTGTGTGAGAAGAGATTCACTCAAGTCCTTTGCTGATACTAGGCTACAAAAGGCATCCTCGTTGTTTTAAAGCATATAAGTCATACTTCGGTGCCTTTCATGAGTATTTAGGGATTACCCAAATCCCATATACTGTGACTAGCAGTCCAACTCACATAGGTGTACTCCTCAAAAGATGTTTTGTAGGATAACATCTCACCTTTATAAGACTCTTGAAATACATTAAGGTAAATACTATCCTGCCTTAGAGATAGAAAAGATGTACATCAGAAATGAGTCAAGAAAGGGATCTTTCCTCTCAATCTACTACTAGCTTGTTTCACCACGCTACTTCACGGGATTTTCGATCACATAGAGCAGATTACCACCACAGTAGATTTCATGTGAGTCTCATACCCATTTCTCTCGATGCACTTTCTATCACATTGCATGGCAGACCCTTAGTAAACTGGTCTATCAGATTATTTGACGTATGGACATAGTCCACCGTTATAACTCTGGAGGTTTTCAACTTTCTGACAGATTTTAATCTTCTCTTAACATGCCTTGTAGACTTTTTGTTATTCCTGGAACTGTTGACCTTTGTAATCACAGTCTGGTTGTCACAGTTCATGGAGATAGCCGGTATTGGTTTTTCAACCACCGGTAAATCCAATAGGAAATCACGTAGCTACTCGGCCTCAACCCTAGCAGTGTCTAATGCTATGAGTTCTGCTTCTATTGTAGACTTCGTTAAGATAGTCTGTTTGCAAGACTTTCAGGAAACAGCGTCACCTCCAAGCAAGAACACATATCCACTCATGGCATAAAGCTCGTCAGCATCAGAGACGATCCTGTTGGCATCACTGTAGCCTTCTAGCACTCTAGGGTATCTAGTATAACAAATACCATACGTCATAGTACCTTTAAGATAGTGCAACACTCTCTCAAGAGCACGCCAATGATCATCCCCCGGATTTGAAACAAACCGGCTCAATTTGCTCATAGCATATGAGATGTCAGGCCTTGTTGCACTTGCAAGACACAAGAGCGAGTCAATGATCTGGGAGTATGCCGATTGGTCCCTTGCTATTCTCCGATTTTGCCTCAATATCACGCTAGGGTCATAAGGTGTAGGAGCAGGATCACAGTCACTAAAGCCAAAGCGACTTAATACCTTTTTCACATGATGGGATTGTAACAAAGTTACCCTACCATCACCTTCTCTAATAAGCTTAATGTTTAGAATGACATCAGCTTCTCCCAAATCGTTCATTTCGAAATTGCTCGATAAAAAAATTCTTGACTTCCTCAATCACATTGAGATTTGATCCAAAGATCAAGATGTCATCAACATAAAGGCACAGCATAACAACCTCATCCCTACCATACTGATAATACACACACGTGTCTGCTTTATTCACAACAAATCCAGCAGTAGTGAGAGTATTATCAAACTTTTCATGCCATTGCTTAGGTGCTTGTTTTAGGCCATACAATGACTTTAACAGCTGCACACCTTGTTCTCTTGACCATTCACAATAAACCCTTCTGGCTAATCCATATAGATCTCCTCGTCCAACTCTCCATTTAGGAAAGCTGTCTTTACATCTATCTGATGAATGATAAGACCATAAGAGGCTGCCACGGCAATCAAAGTGCAAATTGTAGTCAAATGAGCAACTGGTAAATAGGTGTCAAAGAAATCTTCACCCTCCTTTTGGGTATATCCTTTGGCCACAAGCCTTGCCTTGTACCGCTCAATTGTACCATCAGGCCTAAGCTTTTTCTTAAAGATCCATTTGCAACCTATAGGTTGACACCCATAAGGACGGTCAACGACCTCCCAAGTTCCATTAGACATAATAGAATCCATCTCTCTCCTTACTGCTTCCTTCCATAAGTCAGCATCAGGAGAGGAATATGTCTCTCTAATGGTGGATGGTGTGTCTTCCACAAGGTACACTATAAAGTCATCACCAAAGGATTTTGCAACCCTCTGTCTCTTGCTCTTTCGAGTGACTATAGTGTCATCCTCCTCAGGGATGTGCACATGAGAATCCTCAGCATGATCTATAGAAATAGACAATTCTTGCTTATGAGGAATTATAGTCTCATGACTTGTTTCACTAGATGTATTCTTCATGGGAAACTCATTCTCAAAGAATGTAGTATCTCTTAATTCCATGATAGTATCAACATACATATCAGGCACATCAGATTTTATAATTAAGAACCTATACCCTGTGCTGTGAAAGAAATAACCAAGAAATACACAATCAACAGTTTTAGGCCTAAGTTTACGCTTCTTGTTGGTTGGCACATTCACTTTAGCCAAGCAACCCCAAGTGTGCAAATATGAGAGATTTACTCTTCTCTTTTCCCATTCTTCAAATGGTGTGATTTCATTATCTTTCATAGGAACTCTGTTCAGGACATGACATGCTGTCAATAACGCCTCACCCCACCATTCCTTGGATAATCCCGCAGTGATTAACATGGGATTCACCGACTCTGTTAATGTGTGGTTTTTTCGTTCAGCAATCCCATTGGATTGTGGTGAAAATGGCGGTGTCCTCTCATGAACAATACCATGTTCCACATAGAAATTATCGAAATCATTAGAGAAGTATTCTCCACCTTGATAAGACTTTAACCATTTTATTTTTCTTTCAACTTGGTTCTCAACTTCAGCTTTATAGGCCTTAAAATAATTAAACGCTTTATTTTTAGTTTTTAAGAGATAAACATAGCAAAAACAAGTAGAGTCATCTATAAAAGTGAGGAAATATCTTTTATCGCCTTTGGTTAAAATTCTATTTATCTCGCATAGATCAGAATGAACAAGTTCTAGAGGTGCCAAATTCCTCACCTCAGCAGCCTTGTGTGGCTTGCGAGTTTGTTTTGATTCAACGCATATATGGCACTTAGACTTACTGACCAAGTTAAATTTAGGAATTAAATTCAGATTTGCTAACCGCGTAAGACAGCCAAAACTTGCATGACAAAAGCGTGAATGCCATAAATCCAACTCATCAGAAATATTAACAGAATTTGCCATCTTATTACACACATCATGCAAAGATAAGCAGAACAAGCCTCCGCAATCATATTCTTTACCAACAAAACTACCATGTTTCGACACAACACATTTATTTGACTCAAGAACAACTCTATAGCCATCTTAACATAGCATAGAAGCACTAACAAGATTTTTCTTGATAGAGGGCACATGCTGCACGCTCTTCAATGGCACCGTCTTCCCCGAAGTAAACTTTAGAATGACCGTACCAACACCAAGAACATGAGCACGTGACCCATTGCCCATCAACAAGGCGCCAGACCTCTCGACCTGGTAGGAAGAAAATAAGGAAACATCAGTACACACATGTATATTTGCACCACTATCCATCCACCACTCTGGTGAATTACAAACTGAAAGAACAAATGGTAAAGAATTACCATGCCCAGGTGTTCCAATCTCAGTAGTGACAACATTTACTGATTTCTTGTCTAGTGTGAACTTGTGATCAGGGAAATCTCTAGCCCAATGTTGATCACTGCCACAGACAAAGTGTCCTCCCTTTCTTTTGTTGTTGCTGCTCTTCTTTTTAAATTGTGTTGTTTGAACAAGTTTATTTGCGTTCTCTTGCTTGTTTTGGTTTTTCTTCTTGTTCCACTTGTGGAAGTTTCTCTTGTGCACCACATTAGCAGTAGAGATCTCAGCACTCTTTCCGTTGTCCTTTGCTCTATCTCTCTCCTCAACATCAAGAGTACCAATGAGCTCCTCAACATTGAACTCCTGTCTCTTATGTTTAAGGGAGGTAGCAAAGTCCTTTCAAGAAGGTGGCAACTTGGTGATTATACTACCGCCATAAACTTGTCAAGCAAAAGACAAGGAAAAAGTTCAAGTTCTTTTGCTAGTGCCTAAATCTCATGAGCCTGTTCCACTAGAGATTGGTTCTCAACCATCTTGTAGTCATACAGCTGCTCCATGAGGTACAGCTTGCTACCAGCATCAGTAACTCCAAACTTTCCAACAAGTACATCCCACAGCTCTTTCCCTGTGGGAAGGGTGATATATCTTTTCTAGAATTTCTTATCAAGTGAACTAATCACTACTCCTCGAAAGAGGTTGTCATCAGCCTTAAACTTAATCTCATCCTCAGGAGACAAGTCAGCAGGCTTGCCCTCAGTGGCATGATAACAAGACATAGCAGTGAGCCACTTCTATCTTAGCTTTCCACATCAAGAAGTTTTTGCCATCAAAAGGATCAGGCCTTAACACAGCAGCAAAACCTCTAATAGAAAATAGCCTACAATTAGGTTTTTAGATTGTTAAACAATAAGGCAATTTTAATGTCATTTTAATTCTATAAATTAACATTATGATGATGACATAGAAAAAATTATTGATAAAAGAGATTATGACATAACACATGTTCATGACAACGTTGAACATGTGAACAAGAAACATGCGAGGCATATGTATATCAAATATATATAAACATGAAACATAAATTGGACAGCATATGAAACAGCTTAGCAGAACTACTGGAACATATAAGCAGAGGCATATGAAATAGCATGACTGTATAACAGAAACAGATATGAACAACATATAAATAGCTGGGACAGACATCAGACATCTCATGAAACGACATGACAGAACTGATGAAACAAACTCAGAGCAGCATACGAAACGATGTGGAAGAACTACTGAAACAAGCACGACGAAAAACAAAGAGAAGGTGAACAGTTCATACCCTCCCATGCGCCCATCCGAGGATCCCGATCCTTATCCAACTTCCAGCGTCATGTCGTAGAGGAGTTGATGAAGACGATCTCTCCTCCAGGAAGAAAATGAAGCCCACCCATGAGGAAGACGAAGACGATGTCGCCAGCAACTCGATGAAAAAGATGACAAATGGCGGCGGTGATTCGGGCAGTCATGTAGACTCCCCAAAAACCTAATTGTCGATCCCCCATGCAAGGTCTCGAACGACAAGGGCTTTGGAGGCACCTGCCATCTCGCTTATCCGTGCGTGTGGAGTCATGAGATGGAGACAACCTTTGTTGCGGCTAGAGTTGTGTTTCTAGTGTGTTCTCTCGTATGGGTACCGAAGAGACAAGATGTCTTCTTTATCCTTACGCGTAGGAAGAGGAATGAGGAGAGGAGGGGGAGGGTCATGCGGTAGCCAAGAGACGGGCATATGAAAGGTTCAACTCTAGGTTGAAACTCCTGTCATCATGATTAGTGAGTGCTTTGAGGAGAGGAAGAGAGGGTCCTGCGGTAGCCAAGAGATGGGCATATGAAAGGTTCAACTCCAAGTTGAAACTCCTATCATCATGATTAGTGCGTGCTAAAAATTTAACACCCACCCTCTCGCTGCCTGCCTGCCTGCCTCGCCTCGCCTCGCCACGCCCATGGCCCGGTCCTTTTCTTGACCTCTCAAATTAAGTGAAATAATTCCCACCATATAAATCAAGTCAACGACCTTTGGAATTCCAATCCGGTATAATTAATAATACCTATAATTATAAACCATAGACTTTATTGATTTATTGAATATATATAAATGGGCCTAGCCCATAATAAATCCAACACTCGTGTGAGGTGTTGTGTGGATTGACTTGAGTCTAGTCGTGGACTTGGGCTCTGACTTGTTCCCTTGTTTGTTCATGTGCAGGTGTTGCTTGAGGCGAAACGTGGTCGATGGCAGACTGGAACTAGGTTCAGGAGGAACTGAGGTTTCAGGACTAAGTTCAGGGAGGAACTGAGCTCCTATTGATCGTGGATGTCATGTGAGACGTTTAGGCAAGAGGACAATGTATGTGGAGACGATCACTTCATGAGACATACATGGGAGATGTGTTGGCTACGGTGTGGTGTTTGTCTTAGCCGGTGCGGCTAGGACGGGATTGTTCAGATTACTGCCAGTATTCTGACGAAAGGGTGAGGCTGCTTGTACGCAAGTGTTTGGACGATGGAGTTCAGTTTGCATGGTTCATGCTGCATGATGGACTTGGCTTGGTCAAGTGACGATTAGAAAAAGGAAGAAGACTAGCTTGGATGGCTGGCGGCACAATTAGATTTTGGCCAGGACGTGGAATTTGGTAAGTAGAGCTGATCCGTGTTCAGCAAAGCTTTGTTGGCGTGGAGCTCGGTCAAGGTGCAGACCATATGAATGGTTGTACGTGACTTTGAGGCTGGAACCAGCGTGTGCAGGGACTATTTGTGCATTGACGGAGGCAGGGGGTGGGGGAGGGGCGAAAAGTTCATAAGAGTGTGGCAGCTGCCACCACCCAAGGATGTTGTATTTAGGGGCGTGACAGTTGTGGTATCAGCTCCTGATTAAAAAAACAAATAATGATCTGTCAAGTACTAGGTTCATTAGCGAGAGAGAGTGGGGATTTGAGTTAACTTTGCTTTTATTTTGTGTGTGTACACAAGTATTATTTCATAATATTGGTTCCTTTCAGGTATGACTTTTCACGCTGCAGGTTCCTAGTAAGCCTATTTTGGAGCAGTTTGTCACCACGCTTGGGCTTACTGCACCCACGTTCTCTGGATGTCAGGGGGCAGATGGCTATAGCATTGTGGGTGTGCATGTTGTCCTGGGAGCAGCTGCTAGTGTGTCTTTCGTCTATTCCTAGGGAAACAGTCTGCTCCGCATCTGCAACGGTTGGACCTGCAGCTATTCCCAAGAGACTGTTTCCCTAATGGTTATTCATGCACTTGCAGCAGAGTACTCCCTCCGTCCTATTGATAATACAATTGTGGTAAGCGTGACGATCAAGCTGCATCAACTTTGACCAAATTTATAATAAAAAAATATTAATATTTATGTTTCAAAATAAATTTATTAAAATACTAAAAATACTAGACTTAAAAATCTTTCCGATAATATTAATTTATAACATAAATATTTATATATTTTAATATATAATAATTGTCAGCGGTTTAAAAACGTTAGGTCCTCGAAAAACGAAAATTACATATTCATTGGAACGGAGGGAGTACACACACAAATGATGCTAAATTTTTTTAACCCCCCATATTATTTTATTTGGGCCTGTGTCGTGACTCGTGAGGCTTGGCAAGTTGGGGCATGCATCAACGCATACGCATATATACACACAGCACAGCTCGTTGCCTCGTTCGCTACTGGCTGCCGCCTTGCCTCCTTGAGTAAATCGAAATCCCTAACCCAGTAACCCTCGTGGCCATGGCGGCGCAAACGCAACGCAACTCACCACGAGTCCACGACTCCACGAATCCGCCTCTGCGAGAACCCACAAACCTCTGAACTGAGAGGAGGCTGTCCATCGTTGATCCCCGATTGGCCAGCAGGAGTCCACGAGGCCAGATCAGTGAAAAATCGATCAAGCCATCAAGGTATACTTTGTTTAATAATCACTTTTATTTAGCTAATGTTCATGACACATGAGTATTTTCATATGTATTCTAATTTGGAGTATGGAAAAAAAAATTAAAGGATAATAAATTAATCATGGCACTCAAAAAGAGGACACTAGATTCTTTTTTGAATAAGAATACTAGTGTTAGTGCTACTTGTTCTGTCGAGGACACAATTGAAGACGAAATTGCTAATTGGCTTGGAGCACAACAAGAAGAGGAAGATAAAGAGGTAGTGGAGGAGATTTCAGGCAAGCAAAACCTAAAGTTCAGAGAGTGAATTGTGCAGATACAAGTGTTTTAATGATGGAGCATGATCCAGGCCTGCGTTGTCAAATTTGGGATTATCCTCCTGATAAACAAGATCAAGTTATTAGAGCATATATGAAGCATGGTCCATACCAATTTGACAGATTGATTGAGCTTGTTCTAACTCTACCAGTTTCAACAGTAACATCAGAACATGCATTCTCTGCAATTCAACTTGTGAAGACAAGACTCCGAAATAAAATGGGAGATGAATTTCTAATAGAGTGTTTAATAATCCACATCGAGAAGGAGATTGCATTTGAGGTCACAACGGATACACATTGATAATTTCAATGATACGAAGACACGTAGAGTAAGACTAAAATAAATAGGTTAGTTCCTATAAATACTTCCCCTACAACAACTTTTTTTTAGCAAGAACCATGGGACAAAGCCCCCCCCCGGCAACCGAGATATACTCAAAACAAATAGGTCAAAGAGTTTACTTACAAACTTTTGGTGGGGGGGGGTGGGGGCGGGTCTAACCAGAGGTTAGACAAAAGGAGAGGGGGCAGGAGCTATAGACTAACACTGTAGAGAAAACAAAGACGGAGGCAGGGAAAAAACTGGAAAAACAAAATTGCAAGGCGTCGAGCCACTAAAGAATCGAACAGTGCAGGCTTTGCTTGATTCCGATCAAATGGTCAGTGACGTCAGCTTTGATAGAAGCCTTCCATGAGGCTAAACATGGCGCTTTGTTGTTGAAGATGAAGTCATTCCTTTCCTTCCAAATACACCAGGCTCCACCAAAAAGATCTCCATGAAGAAAGCCTGTCCAAACTCCTGCTTGGCAATATACATTTTCCCTAAAACAACTTTTATGTATGGAACATATGAAACTATGACTTTATATGTGATACATTTGGTAAAGTATGCCCAATCTTCATCTTCCGTGGCAGTTCAATTTGAGCAATCGATTATTTGTACTTGGCTGGCTCCCCTTGTGTGAAATTCCTGGCTCCACCACTATGCGGCTGCACGTCCCGCTCATCATTTCTGGAAACTCCAGCATCATGAACAAACTTGCCACCGCACAGGCAGTTAACATGAATGCATCAGATCATGTGATACAACCGAGAATTACCCGTCAAGCTAGGTTTCCGGCGAAATACATCTTTACTCTTGATTAGACTACAAAGAATTTTCAGTCAGCATGCATGTGCTAGAATCTTTTCACGGTAAGTATTAAAGATTTCATGGGTATATAAATCACGATCTCTGCCGATCGTCCATCACTATCAATTTCATAGATTTCTCACTTTTTGTCCTGCCCACCCTACTTGGTCGTTGTCCGCCACTTTAGGCTGACTTCTATAAATCGCAGATGGAAATATTTTCTAAACAAAAAATATAGATCTCGAAAAGCTACGAAACTTTGTAGTTCATAATTTTTTAAATTAAAATAATTTTATCAAGGAAAAGTACATTTAAGTTTCTCAAATTTGAAATTCAAATATTATAAACGACCTTGGATGATGAAACTAACTAAAGAAAAATTGTGGATCTCAAAAAGTTATGAAATAGTTGACCATTTTTTATTTGAATTCGTTTAGGGCCACAAAAAACTAATTACACTCGGTTTAGTACAATATGTGAGGAACTGAAGAGACTTATAAACACACGTGAGTGTCTAGTGTAGGTGTGAATGAGAGGTTGTGGGTTTGAATCCCCGTGGTCGCGAAATGTGCAAAAATTGTGAAAAAAAATCTTGTCCTAAAGCTGTTGGGTGCTGTCTAGTGGGGATCATCTTGATTAATAAAAATAATTGCTATCTGTAACAAGAACGACGGAGGCCCAGTGAATGGGGGAAGATTTTAGGCCAACTGGAGGGCCCAGGAAAGGAGCAACGTCAGCACCGTCGCTATGGGTCGCAAAAACCATAGCTGGCACGCGCCCGCAAAGGCCGGAGGCGCAGCCACTGCCACGTCATCTCAATAAATTAGAAAAATAAGAATAAATAAAATAGAAAACGAAGGATCCGCAGAATCTTCGATTGCTTAACAGTTAAGTCTCCCAAGACTATAAATATAGGAAATCATGTAACCGTTGAATCTTAATAAAGAAAATGGTTCGTCCCTATCTTATCTCTCTCCCTCTCCTCTTCCTTACGCGCCGCCCCCCACCAGCCGGCAGGCCGCGCCGCCACCGATCATTGCTGCCCACCGCCCACAGGCCATCGCTCAGGGTGTGCCACGTGCCCCTGTGCTAGGCTTGTTATACTATCTTTTTGGCATTTTTTATGGATGTACGAGAGATTCTATTTTTAAGAGCTGCGAGGCGGTGGCGGCTGGGCATAGCAGCCCTTAAAAATTCTGGCAGCCGCCCCTAGAGTGTCTGTGGCGTAGTGGCGGTCATGGATGCAGAAGTACTATCCAAGAAGTAAGTGTTGAGTGCAAGACAACCAATTGCTACATTGTTCAGAACTTGCCCCTTTTAAAATTTCTCAATTTCCGCACATAACCCTTCTTTCGACGACAAGACGACAACTATGTGCATCATCCGAGAAATAAGAATATCAAGGTTCTCTCTTGTACGGCAACGCACATGGTCGTTGTTGCGACAGGCTGAAAATGCAGATAGCGGTACACCCTTTTAAAAAATTTGCACGAATCTTAAAGCACCTGGTCTGGGTCCCGCCTGGGCCTCAGCCCGTCCACCAGCAGCCCAGAGTCCAGCCCAACGTCCGTGACTCCCATGTCTCACGTTGCAACTCTCCGTCCGTCCGTCCGTCACTCCTCCGCCGCATAGCCCTGCTAGCGGGGCGGGTGGAAACGGGTTTTTTTGGGGCGGGTTTTGAAACGGGTACTATTTGATGAGTGTAAACGGGTGACACTATGAAACGGGTCGGGACGGGATGGGCTGACGACACAAACGGGTTGGGATAGGTTAGGGCGTTCTGGTCGCAAATCTGCGCGTACGTCACGGATCAACTTGCGTGGTGACTGCGGGTTAGGGCGGGCTGGGGCCTTTGGGCCAATGGGGTGGGTCGGGTCGGGTGGTAATTAGGGCTCTTGACATATAGGTAGGGACGGATTTGGGACGGGTTCAACCCCGTTACCAGGCGTACCGCCGCCGGCCTTTCAGTTCCTACTATCGAGTCCCTTTAACCCTCTCTGCCACGGTCTTTGCTAGCTCTGCATCAGACTCATATTGCTCTACATCGGACTCATCTAGCACATCCACATCAGCACATTTGGTTGGTCCCCTAGGATCATCAGAACCATCAGTGACCACTACTGCTACTTGTGCGAGTCTTATGTGGCAGAACCATCTGACTCACTTTCAGTTTTACTTTCAGGTTTACCTTCTACATCAAATAATTCCTGCACGTAATCAATAATTGTAAACATTAAGGGGTACAAATAATGACAGCAACATTAACAAATGCCATGAATTAATTAGATGGACTGCAGCAGCACTCTTCAAAAACTGTATAGTAGGAACTGAAAGGCCGCGCCGGCAGCGGAGTCACGGACGGACGGACGGAGAGTTGCCCAATTCCAATCCCGCGGTCGTTGCGACGTGAGGCACGGGAGTCACGGACGTTAGTTCTTAATTGAATCGGGCTGGACTCTGGGCTGCTGGTGGATGGACTGAGGCCCAGGCGGGACCCAGACTGGGTGCTTTAAGATTCATGTATTTTTTTTAGAAGGGAGTACCAGAACAGTTGCCAAATATTTTCACGATACTGACTAGCAGATGATTATTACTACATGATGAAGTCATCTGTGGTTTTGAAAGTCGTATGATGAAGTCATCTGAGGTGTGAGACTGTGACACTGTATGACCGAAAAACGTCCAATTTACAGCACTCAGCTATCGTTCAATTCTAAACTAGCCATTTCCAATTCTTCAATTCTAGGGTACTTTTCTCCCTCCCATCCAAAGATAACGTCTCATCCGCGTGTGTGCACCTAATAAAAATGTAAATTATTAATTTTAATAAGAGAACAAAGTTTTAACCTTTGCCATCACAGATGGTACATAGCTGATAGTCCGATTACAAACTAATGCCATAAGGCTTGCATATCTATAGGAAAATAACACTGTTCGGCCTAGCTAGTAAGTGCAACATGATTATTGAACTTCCAACCAAACTTCGCAAAGATGGCTAAAATCATGGTCTCCCAGCTTCTGCAACCCTTCTTGAACAACAGTCGGTGACCACTATTGGATCCAAACATTGCCCTAAAACTGACGTGTTTAAAAGTGCTAGATTTAGCTTTCTTAAGTACTATATCATTTCTAGCTATTCAACCGAATCAACCAACATATGGCAACAACCCCAAGTAAAATTTGATTTATGAGTTGAAGACTTTTTTTTGGAGGCATATGAGTTGAAGACTTAATGCATGTAGCTAGAAAAAACAACAAAATAGCAAAGCTAGTCGGACGGGTTGAATTCCAAACAAACCTAGCAAAGTGACGGTCAAAGAACAATTCTTGGATAGTTTCTAGTGAATTAGAAAACAACACTTGACACTTCCCTGTTCGAGTCAAAGAACAAGTCTTTCATAGTTGCTAAGTTACATAAACAACCAAATTTCATATTTTGTGTCCTCTCTCTGTCACAAACTAGGAGGAATGCTCTGTGCATGGTTGAACACATTCTCTGGATCAATCTTGGACTTTGCTCGAACAAGCCGATCAAAGTTGTGGAGGAAATAACGTTGGCCCTAGGATGCCGCCGCCTTCTGTCCCACCATAGCGTTATACGCTCCAATGCCCGTCGGCTCAGTCCAGTTGTCGGTGCCCAGGTCGAGGTCCAAGTAGTTCACGTAGGGGCCTCGCGGGTTGCTCGACACGTGCGGCGCCATGAACGCGTAGAACGCCAGCAGCCACGCCATGAACTCCTCGCCACGGCCGGCGGCATTGTCCGCCGCATTCCAGTCGATCGCGTACTGGATGCTGTACAGGTACCCGGCGCGGTGCGCGAACGGCGTCTCCGTGCTCCCGATCCGCGCCATGGCCGCGCCGTAGGCGCTCAGCTGGACGGACCCCGTCGTCGGCGCCCTGGACATGTACCGGGCGATCTCCACCATGCCCTGCTTCGAGATCGGCACCTGCGCGTAGTCAGACTTCCTCTTGGCGTACTCTCCCACCCCGACTTGCCGGTCCGTGAGCTCGGCGACGGACTTGAGCACGGCGAACGTGAGCGTCGACTCCACCCAGCTCACCTCGGACAGCTCCGACTCCGCGAGCCCCAGCTCCGGGTAGGTCTCGTTCAGCACCGACAAGACCTGCTGCTTAGGCCCGAGGAACAGGCCACCGAACGTCATGTTCAGGTTACCTGGGAAGTAGACCTTCCTGCCAATGTTGAACTCGTTGGGAAGGTGGGGCCCCACGTACTGCCACTTGTGGATCAGCGGGGCAATGAGGTCGGCCGGACCGGTCCGGTAGCCGTCGATCACGGTGATCTTGTCCGGGACCGGGACGAGCCGGAACGTCCAGGAGTAGACCACGCCGAAGCTGCCGCCGCCGCCGCCGCGGATGGCCCAGAACACGTCGCCGTCCATGGTCGCACGGGTCAGCGCGTTGCCGCTCGGGTCGATCAGGGTGGCGTCCAGGACGTTGTCGGCGGCGAGACCGAACTTTCGCGACAGCAGCCCGAAGCCGCCGCCGGAGATGTGTCCGCCAAGGCCGAGGGTCGAGCAGGTCCCGCCGGAGAACGCGAGAGTCCGGCTCGTCCGCCCCACCGCGCAGTAGAACTCGCCAAGCGTCGCTCCGGTCTCTGCCCAGACCGTGCCCGAGGAAGCGTCGACGTGGACGCGGTTCAGGTTAGCGAGGTCGATCACCACGAACGGCACGTGGTTCTCCGTCGTGTAGGACAGGCCTTCGTAGCTGTCCCCGCCGCTGCGCACGCGGATCGCCAGCGAGGTGTTGCGCGCGCACACGACGGCGCGCTGGAGCTCCTGCTTGGACGCCGGGTACACCACGGCGGCCGGCTTGCTGACGCTGGGATTGTTCAAGAAGCGGAGGTACCTGATGGAGGAGTTGAAGAGCGCATCGTAGCTTGGGGACGACGGGAGGGAGAAGTTGAAGATGCCATTGGAGGTGAGACAGGAGGAAATGTCGTGCGGTGGTGGGGGGGGCGGCGGCACCGGCGCCTCCGGCTGCAGCTGCAAAGAGATGGAGCGCAAGGGCCGCTGCACTCATTATGGTATGGATCATATCCATGGTGAGAGCAGATAATCTCTGATCGACCGATGCAGCAGGAGATGGACACATGAATGTATATATACCGCTCTTGTGTGTGTGTGTGTGTGTACGGAGTATGTGAAGAAATAGTATGTATTTTACGTACTAAAGCCAATGCTAATCAATAGCGACCTGCTATTTTTTATTTTTTTTTTTTTTTTTTTTTTTTTGCGAGAACACGGTCTGCCGTGTGCCAAAGGATGCAGAGAGGTATATAATATCCAAATTACACTGACTGTATATATGGCAAAGGATACACCGAGATATCTAATATCCAAATTACCTTTTTTAGATATCACAGAAAGATCTTAATATTTAGGGTTACCTTTAAAGTTTAAAGAGGGGTTTTCTCAAGGAGGACGCTTTGTCTGAACATGCCATTAAGGTTCCAACATACATCATCATTCTTGCTTGTGAGATGAATTTGTACGACTTTTGACACTAAGTCAAACAAAGCGATCCAATTTGCATTAACCAAACCACACGTAAAAGAAACATTAAGGCCCATGTTGTGGTTTTAAGAAACTTCAATATTAAGAAACTTCAGTTTTAGAACAAGAGATGTGCAAAACCATGGTTTAGGAAAAATAAGTCTTGGGTGGAGTTTCTAAAACTCCAAAAACACTAGAGTTTTAGCAATACCATGGTTGCATGAGATCGTTAAGTTGGCCCAAAATCGCTATTCCTACGAACAGGGAAGGATATAAAGAAACAGTACGTTTTGCCAATTCGTTCTCTTGTTCTAAGTTATTGATAGATGCTAGGTTGGTCAGGCCTGCTTGCTTTTAATTGCAATTATGCCGCCGTTTGTCGTTCTCAGAACATAATAGTATAATCTTCTCTTTGACTCTTTCTCAAGTTGCATAAAAAAGAACGAGCTAGCTAGTGCCTTGTGATGTGGCAAGACTTGAAAATAGTATATACAGTAGAGTAAGTTAGTTGATCTGGTACCTGTTCTATGTCCGATGTCCAATGGCATCTTCATATTACTGTTTGTTTTTAGCTAAAGCTACAAAACATGCATGCAGCATTTACTTTTTTCTTTGGATGGTACGGTTTAATGGTTACATATGGTGCTGATCTAAATTATAACCAAGTGGATGCTGAAAATAATAGCAATTTAGTGATGCATAAATTTAGTTCCGACAATTAAAAAAGAACAACAACATGATTTATATATATATATATATGATTTAAAACTAGCACTATGATCAAGAAAAAATCAAACTATCTAGTGCTAGTAACAGAAGAAATGCGACAACAAACAACAGAGAAAATGTTGACATTCTTACGGTGGGGTTGTCGGCGCTAGATGTGGCAATTAGCGATGGCGCTTCCAAAAACCTGATAAGCCCCCTACTTCATGCAAGGACACGAGGATACGGAGGCTTTGGAGCATGCTCTCCCAATGCCGATGGCTCGTCGGTGGCGGAATGGGGAAGACAGCGACAGAGCAACATTGTATTTGTTGAGGACTAGGTCTTGTCTCTTATGTATACACCCATCTTGGCTAAGGAAAACAATTTTTCTTGACAATGCTAAGGAAAGCAATTAGCCGCTCAATCATAACATTACGGTAATTGACCTATCGACGTTAGTGCACTTATCGTAATTAGTATATTGCTCGTAATAATGCTATGGTATCATTTAGAAACACAAATCAATTAACCAAAATATAATGTATGTTCTGATAATTGATTATGAATTAAAATGAACGATGCAGCAGGAGATGGATACATGGATGTGTATATATATACTCCTAATGCTAACTAATACTCCCTCTATCCGAAAGGATGCACTGAGATATCTAATATCCAAATTACACTGATCGTAAGCCAAAGGATGCACCGAGATATCTATTTTGGCTTCATGCCTTGCCGCTCGTCCAAAGATATTACAGTGTTGGTTTGTGAGTCATATAGCAGGTATCGAGAGTTATTGGAGGTTCAGTGACAGCCGATGTCTGTTGGCACTCGAGTGAAATGGTTGTGAAAAAATCCTTGGTGGGGTACAGAGAAGCTTTTCGACGAGAGCATCATTCTCCGGCATATGGACATGGATTTTTGATTCGATAAGAACTCATGATTTTCATTGTGCCAGGATGTGTAGAGAAAATCCAACAACATGATGCATCTGTTGTTTGCTAATAAACAACGGATATGATGCATCTGAAAGGAAATAAACCATGCATACAACAGGACTTAAAAACAAACTGTTGAAGCTAATTGTCATTTATATGAAGGATTCTGGCAATTATTCTCTAGTAAGACTATTCTAACTGGCCTAACATAAAGTCATGCAGACAGGATTGCAGTATCTATCTTGTTGTCATTGCTCGTAACTAATATATGTTGTCAGGCACGCACAGGGGGATGGAGACAGTATGGGAGGGATGAAATTACCGAAGAATTGAAAATTGCTAGTCTAGAATTGAGGAATAAGAAAAATTGGACTACTGAAAAACAACCATAGGAGGGTGAATGGGAGAAAAATTTGGCCTATGTCCAAAATTTCTCCAAATCTCCATCGTTCTAGCAAACTTAAGTTCCTATAGTCAGACTATATTGAACTTAAGAACACTCCTAACCTAAATACAGACAATTAAAGAGAAAACGCATAACAGTCAATGGTTGGAAGTTGGGGCCTGAAATTCCGAAGATCGCAAGTAGGTGCTAGGAAACAGAACCAGCTTCGTGGTGCTACCATTTATTCGTTGATCCGCCACTCCCGGTTTTGAAGCCCAAACCGGCAAACTAGCCGCCCATGGTTTTGAAGCCAAAAACATCAAACCCACTGGAATTGTGTGGCTGCTAGCCTGCTACGCCTTTGGTACATGTCCCTCTCGTCCTTGATTGGCCGATCACCAAGTGCTCATGCGCCCGCCTTGACTTGGTCGGCTCACCATCTTGACTTTGGTCAACACCTACAGTCTCCATCACCATCCTTGCATGTACACTTGTTGACGTACCATGGTCCCTCGGTCTAAGCCTTGGTGTCGGCTCTTCAATGCTCGACCGCATCACGTCGGACACAGACTTCTCGCTTGATCTTCTCAATTACTGTTGCCCATCTAAATTCATGGTATGCAACACTTGCACATCTACAAACCAATAAACATGTTGCACACACTAACTCTATCTCACGCCTCAGTTAGTTCCATACACACTATACACTTAACCAAAGCTCTGATCATCCTCTTGACAAATCACTCATCGATCACTCACAATATGGGCACATGTCAATCATATCGTGTGTTCTTAAAAATGCTCTTACATTAGTCCCCTGTAAACAGGTAGTGTTATTGGCTGGAAGCACAAAAGTTTCCTTGTCCTTCATTTTATTCAAGACTTAGTTTTCACATTGAAGTCATATCAGAACCACTGTAAACTAATCAATCGATCGATGTCTGGCCAACTGGACAGCAACATGCCACATATCTTGTCGGCAGTCAACGTCATTGATCAGAAAAACACATGAAACAAGGAGGTCTTGCAAGCATAGGCACGACACTTCATAATATAAGGACAACCATTCTACCCTTCCACGAAATTAGTAAGTCTATTAGGTTAGTCTTAATGGAGTTTCATAAAGTGTTTCATGCACATTTAATAGGGTGATACTAGGAGGTGAGAGAAGGAATTCGTTTCATGGCCACGAAATGAGCTCCGCGATGTTTCCAACACATGTGAAACAGGATGAAACCCGCGTTGAGGACATCGGCTGTTTCATCAGTGAATTGGGTGTCGGGCGGTACTCTGCCACCACGAGCAGGCCGCCTCGTCGCCGCGCGCGTGAGCTCCGGCGCTCCGCCTCGCCTCATCGAGCGCGCGGGTTCCACTTCGCTGCGGGGGCTGCCTTCATCAACTAGGAGGACAGGAGCCGACGCGATCTGGCGCAGTGGAGGCCCTAAACCATAAACCCTAAACCCTAATGCAGTGTTGCATTGAGAGACCTGATTTCATTTTGTTTCTTGATGTAACACTACAACACATTGGCGCCTGTATCACATATACCCAACCATTTACCATTTACTATATATATCTTCTACATACATAAATATGTTAGCATACAAGATTCGGTTTTATTATTATGTCATTAAATTAATATATTGAAATATACGTCTCATTCTCACCGCCTTCGTCCCAATGAGATATCTTGCTGACCGGATTTCTATGTTTGTCCTTCAAAATATGATATGAGGAGTTTTAATGTCCTTTTGGATTTAACATAATTGATAATCGAACTGAAACTAATGTGTTAGTTTTTTTAAAATTGTAGTTCAGCACTGTCTTGTTCACCTCCCAATTATGGACTGCCATGGACGCTGCCACAGCCCATTGTTGCTGCCGCCACAACGTCAAACCTGCTGCATCTGAATGCATCTCCTTGCTCAATAGTTTCTGACTGAATGAAGTATTGTATGCAAAGATTCTGCAACAAGAGCAACCAAAGCATCATGCTTGACCTCCTCTGTCTTGAACATCAGTACAAACCATAAGGAACTGTTTGGGATTAAGGGATAGAATTTCCAAGGAGATTTCATTTATAAGACAAGCTTGTACCTGACCAACATAATTTTGCAATGAAAATCAGGCAATCTGATAAAACATCAGGAAACAAGACATTATACATGGCACTAACAGGAGTGGCAGACTATGAAGTCACCAAAGATAATTCCCAGCAAAAGGGAGAAGAAATTAACGGAATTGCAACTCTAACCTGAACAAACATGTCTTGCAGAACCTACAGTTAAAGAAGTCAACATCATATATGAAAACCAGAGCTAATTATGCAAATTCCTGGAGCGATAGCACCTATGATCTACGAGTATACATTTCAAAATATTAAATAAGTCAAAAAAGCATCTGAAAGGAAATCAACCATACATATATACCTTCTAAAGGAAAATGAACTGATGTAGCTAGTTGTCATTTATAGGAAGATTCGGTCAATTGCCTTCTAAAACACAAAGAAATCCATGCAGACATGATTGCAATATCTATCTTGTTGTCATTGTCTCATAACTAATTTATGTTGCCTTCAAGCACGAAAGTCTCCATGTGCTTCATTTTATTCGAGACTTCAGTTTCACATTGATGGCATATCGGAGCAACTGAAAGTTAAATAGTCAATCAATCAATCAATTGATCGATGGCATATCTATCTTGTTGCATGAGTCAACATCATTGATCAGAAGAACAAATGAAAGCAAGAAGGACATGACACCATAAGGTTCCACGAAATTGTAATAAGTCTATTAGCTGGTTTAGTAACCAACCAAGCAGGCAAGACAAAAAAACCATTAGTTATTAGTACAAAAGATAAACATCACCTGTAAGACATGTACACACCACACACCAGAACCTGCCAGCAAGATCTCACATCCTCAGCCAGTGAGAATCAGCCAATAATTATTTTAAAATCTTAATGAGATAATAAAACCAAGTCTTGTATGCTAGCATAGAAGATAATTTCTGTCTCAGGCACGCAGTACTAGCAGCTTTCTAACTACAAACCACAGTACAATGTTGCAATGGGCAGCTATATACAAAATTTGTAATATAATGTTATGATCATATATACACATGGAGAAATGCATGGATGCAAGAAACATGGTTGACCTATCAGGCGCTGTTGATTGGTGGAATGAATGGTAGCTGCGTGTCCTCGCTCTGAGCAGCCTCTGTGCTCAGTACCTCCTTGCGTTAATCCGTAGGAAGCGTAAGTCTTGTATCCCAGCCTGGTGGAGATTCTCAATCTGGTTCTCGTACCTGGCGACCGACGCTTTGGCAATATACGCCCTGGTTGCACTCTTCAATCGCCCGAAACAAGCTGCACTCCAATCCTGCGTCCCATGGTGAAAACCATCTAGAGATGTTGTGGGCTCCTATCCTCTTGATGCACATAGGAGGACAGGTCATCATCACTGCCTACAACATCGAAGACAACGAGCTGTGGAAGTGGCATGTCCTTACCGTTGTGGCCCAGGTGGGGACTGATCGAGTTCTGCATCTGCTTCTCCTCCTTTAAAGTTTGCAAGCCTAGTAAACGTTGAAGCTTATTCTAGGTGCTGTTTCCGCTTCATTTACATTTGCCAGCATTCCCATTCATTATATTTGTTCCTCGAGTGCATGTCTAATCTTCAATTTTCATGAATCCTCACCCCACTTACATACAAAAAGAAATGAACATTGTTCAGGAGAGCAATCCTCCTCCAGAGCTAGATTTTTCTCAGCAGCCTGCACCCTACTTGGACTGCCAACCCTCCATCTCCAAAACACACGGCAACCTATTGGTTGACCTGCCATATCCTTACCCAAAACGCCTAGCTTATCTTCGATAGAACAGGGGCTGTCAAACATGTTCAACTGCCTCTACACCAAAGATGTTAAGGGGTTTCTGTCACACTCTTTATTTGGCACCATACTCGTGGCTGCTTGAGGAAGGTTACAGCAAGAACTATGTCCTCATCACGTCTGTTCTGCTGTATGGTACTCTTTTTCTGGACATTTCTCACAGCATCACAACAGCACGTCTGCTCACAAGTTGGGAAGCCACACAGCCTGTTCGTTTGAACTTATCAGCCAAACCAGTCAGCCATTCAACAGTATTTTTCTCTCACAAAAAATCAGCAGCAGCCAAAACCAGCCAGCCAAAAACGACTAAACGAACAGGCCAACAATTTTCCAGCATAACCTTATTTCATTCTTCGCCCGCAGCAGAAGGCAGAGCTGGCTGGTGCGCATCGCCGCCAGGTGGTTGTGCCAGGATTCGGTGGACCAACATTGTTGCTTGGAACCCTGTGACTCGAGCTCCATCAGGACCCTTACTGAATTAGGGCCTGTTTAATTCCACATTTGAGCCCAAAAATTCTAGATTTTGAGCCAATATTCTGGAGAATGGAACTAAACAGGCCTCAGAATTTTTTGGAAAAAAATTACAATACCCCATTCTATATTTGGGACTCAGGAGTCCTGAAAGCCCGAAAACGCCCGGTCCACTCGTCCTCATCCCCGTCCTCGCCCCGTGCTCGCCCACCGCCGCGCCCCATCCCCTGCTCGCCCGCCCTCCCGAAGTACCGTGACGACCCGTCCTCGACCTCCCGGAGTACCGCCGTGTCCCGTCTTCGCCCACCCTCCCGGAGTACAGCAGCAGCTCGCCCCACCCTTCCTCGCCCGCCGCCGCACGCTGCTGCTCTCGCTCGTCCTCTCTCCAGACGCCACCTCTACCGCTCGCTCCCGCTGACGCCGCCATCGGAAAACCTAGATCGATCTCTGCGCTCCCCTGATCCAGTTCCGAGCAGCCTGTATGGACGGGTTCGACGGCGACGGCTACATCAACGGCGACGTCGACAGCTACGGTGGTGGCGACCCCTACGGCAACGTCGAGAGCACAAGGGACTTCCTGTCCCAGCCCTATTCCTCCCACGGCGACCACAATGGGGCAACCCTAGTTATCCATCCAGTGCTCAGTTACTATATACATAGCTATTTACCTATTTACCTTTACAAGTAGGGTAGTTAAGAAAATCAAAGCATCTGCTATCAGCAGAATAGGATATACCCTGGGGTTGGTGAACCTCCTGCCTATGTGAGCAGAGAGTTGGGGCTCAACTTGTAAGATAATTTGTGCAATTTTTCCAAATCAATCAAGTGATGTGATTTCCAGTTCTTGTGTGCTGTGATTTCCAACATCCACTACATTTTTAATGCACTATGCTCAAAGTTTGTTGTGTCAAAGAATCAGAGATGCATTTGGCTTTTGAATTTTTGATGCATGAAAATTTTTATTTGGTATAAGTAACTGATTATGTACTGCAATTTTTGTTGGCAGGATGTTGAGTCAACAATGAATGGGAGCAGTTCTGATGATTCAAGTGATGATGAAATCACCAGTTCACTTCTGGACGATGATAACAGTCAGTTTACCAATGGCATGCTTCTCTTTGCTCTGCACTATGAAACATATTGCACTAGAGCAGAGGGTACCATTGGTTACTGGACTGGACTGGACTGGACTGGGTTATGAGCAAGCTAGCAAACAGAGATAGCTGCTACAAAATGTTTAGAATGAGCCCAACTATGTTCTACCGACTCCATGATCTGCTGTGTGAGAAGAGGTATGGCCTCAAATCCAGTCCCAAAAGTAGTTCAATTGAGGCTTTAGGAATGTTTCTATGGATGGTTGGAGCACCACAGTCAGTAAGGCAAGCTGAGGACAGACTTGAGAGGTCACTAGGCACAGTTCACAACAACTTTGACAAAGTCTTGAAATGTGTGGTGAAGCTAGCTGGAGACATCACCCAAGGTTTAGAACAATTCATGCTAGAGTGCAGAATCCTAGGTTCTCTCCCTTCTTTGACAACTGTATTGGAGCAATGGACGGCCGCACTCACGTTCAAGTAGTTGTGCCAAAAAATTTGGAAGTTCAGTATAAGTGTCGCAAGAACATTACAACACAAAATGTGATGGCTGTCTGTGACTTCGACATGAGGTTCACATTTGTGATCGCTGGATGGCCTGGTTCTGTACATGACATGAGAGTGTTCAATGATGCTATGACCAAGTGGAGCCATAAGTTTCCACATCCACCCGAAGGTAAACACTATTGATGCTGAGGCATTTATATGTTGTAGTTTGAATTAAAATACCTTGTGCTAAGTTCTATCATGGTAAACTTATTCCAGTCCCATTTATATATACTCGGAATAGTAAGCTAGATATGCAGTTCATTTGTCAATTAATTGCTAGCAGACTGTGTGCACCAGAGTTTTTGCATTTTGGGTATGTCTGTATTTTTTTTACAAACACATGGTGTAGATATGTGCATTCAAAACAGGTTCCAGGAACTTGTTCTGGAGAAGGGCTGGTTTAGTTTGCACTAATAGAATCTAACCAAAGTTGTATGTTGTGTAGATAAATTTTATGTGGTGGACTCCCGTTATCCAAACCGTCCGGGTTACCTTGCGCCATACAAGGGAACCAAATATCATCTTCCGGAGTATCGTGATGGCACGGAACCAGAAGGTAAAAAGGAGATCTTCAACTTCACACACTCATCTCTTAGTAATGTGATCGTGAGGTCGTTTGGAGTATTGAAGATGAAGTGGAGAATTTTGTTGAACCTCCCAAGTTATGCACCTGAAAAGCAAGCTAAAATTATAGTTGCATGCATGGCACTACATAACTTGAATATAAACTACCTTCTTTCTGAGTTTGAGGACAAGCTCTAAATGTTTTGTTTGTGCTACTGTACACTGGTTTAATCATCAATTCATCTACTGTAATGGGAACTACTTGAATATTTTGATTCGTTTTAGGTTGCAAATGTACCGATCTCTGAACTATATTATTCATTATGTGTAGTTTGTGCTGCTGTGCTGAGAGCTTGAGACTCTATTTTGATATCCACTGTGATGTAACGGATTGCATAGTTGATTGAGGAAATGTTTTTTCCTTGAACTAATTGAGGAAATGTATTTGAACTACTAATTGAGGAAATGTATTTGAACTAGGAACTGATACAAAGCTACTAGCCAGCAGCAAGTCAGCGAAAAGGATGCAGGGCAGTAGCAGCCGGACGCCCAGCATGCAGAAAAAATCCCTCCTTTGGTTTGGCGCCCAGCATGCAGAAAAATTCATCTTTTGGTTTGGCCAAAATATTTGGCATGCAACTAAACAGGCCCCAAAAAATTCTGCATTCTGCATTTTCATATTCCTAGAAATTCTGCATTTTGCATTTTGGATTCCTAATGGAACTAAACACACCCTTAATCAGAAACAATTCGAGAGGAAACTACAGAAGTGGACATTCAAGGTCGAGGGTCATCTAAAGTCGCAAAAGTGATAGTAAGGTTGAAGTTGAAATGGAAAGCAGCAAGGGATGGCGAGGGTGATGGATGCACATACCGTGTGAGGTTCGATTCCAATGCAGGATCTGCTCGAGGAACATGTCAAAGTAGTCAACCTCGCATGGCTGGCAGACTCCCTAACGATCCTGGCTTGTTAGGGAGAGAATTCCCTAAATTTACAATAGAAGATGGAGTAATTCTCTCTACAGCCCTGAAAGATTGCTGTATTTTTCAGCATTGATTCAAGTAACCAGTTTGTGAACTCACCGCAAGGCTGAAGGTATAACCGGTGCTCCGGAGCAGCCCAGCCACGGCGCTTCATATGCATCGCACCGTTCAAAGGGCTCAGTTGGCTAGCCCAGCTAGCCCAACACTCCGACGACACCTCGAAGGTCTTGAATTCGAATCTCATCGGAAGCGAATTTTAGGTCTCAAGGTAATAAAAATTTTCTCGCCAGCGGTCCTACTTTAAAGCACAGATCTAAGCCATCCTATCTCAGAGGATGCGGTGCCACTGTGTACGGATAGGGCTTGGGGTTCGGGGGTTTTTCCGTGATCTATTGAAAAGATAATCTTTTCAGTGAAAAACCGGTAGGACGTTGTCCGCCTGGGTCGCGTTTTTTTTTTTATGCATCGCACCCCTCGCCGGCCGCAGGGCGCCGACAGCTTGCCTGCAGCCAATCCCTGCTCCGCCCGCATCTGCGGAGATGTGCTCAACGGCACCGCCGACCACCATGCAGCGGATTCACCGGGGCCGGGCTGTCCCCTGGCACCTGCGAGCAGCCGTCGCTCGCCGCCGCCGTGCGACGTCTCCCCTGTTCGCCTTGGAGTCGAGGACCACAGAGATGTGGGCCTGTTACGGTCCCGGACCACAGAGATGACTAGTAGTAGTACAAGAGAGGGTATTTTTGTCCTTGAATTAAATGAAAGCTAATATCACGTGGGCAAAAGCATAAACTAACGGAATTTAGGTATAATTAGCTAGCGGAAGTAACGGTTGGAGGTTACGTAGAATATATGCTCCCCGGTTTCTAAATAAAATTTTCGTTTATTGAGTTTTAAATTTTTGACAAACCAATATTTATAATATAAAATTAGTATAATTAGATACACCATAAAACAGTTTTTTATTAAGTGTGCTTATTTAGTGTAGAACTCTTATTTTATATAACTTTGGTTAAATTTGAAGAAATTTATCGTACTACAGCTCTCTAGAAGTTGATTTACTTAAGAACAAAGAGAGTAGAGAAAATTCCTTACATGACATTGAAAAATTATACCCATCTCTTGTGTGCCATAAAAATACTAGACTTCCCTTCATTGCCACTATTCAGAATTTTAGTCCCTTCAATATATGCTAGTTTTGTTGGGTCGTAGTTAATGACGATGATATTGACAATTCTGACCCTGTTTATTAAATGATCTTTAATTTTAACTGACATTTCTACCTTTGTCCCAATACCTTTAACGAAGTATCTTCCTAAAACCTAATTTAGCTAGTTCCACTTCCAATTTTGAACCTCCCCTGATCTCTCCACTTGTCTCAGAGTTTTGGTTTGGAAGTATTTATTTCAAAGAAAATCTTGCCAAACACCTTGCTTGTTACGCAACCTAAAATCCATTATTTTCTTGAAGAGCACTTGTGTTACAAATCTACACCAACTTTACTTTGCATATCTTAGAGACGCTATCGATGACAACTTGTTTTACATACGGTTCTTACATATGTAGCACCCATGCACTACATACAAAGCATAAAAGAATATACTCCATCCGTTCTAAATTATAAATTATTTTATCTTTTTAGTATATTCATTTTACTATGCATCTTAGCAAAATGGATTTATAATTTATATCAAAATAAATTATAATTTAGAACAAAGGGAGTATCGATAACCTCTCACTTGGGCTACTCAGATTGGAAGGAATGTTGAGATTGAGTTTGTTGATATATGAATATATGAACAAACTCATGTTCCCTGGCACATTGGGATACTCACTTGGGCAACTAGAATATCTACAACTCGCAAAGGAGGCAGAGGCCATCATAACAAATTGAGCAGGAGGCGGACGAACGTACCATCTCTGTCGCAATGTTGTGCAATTGAGCAAAAGCTTACATATTATATGTTTACACTACATATATCTTAATCTAGAATAGTTTCCTAAAGATCATTCCAATGAGATGCTAACTTCAGGAGAAGTAAACAAACTAACTTGGTGCGATGTACTTATCATCCTTATGCTTTCCCTTCCTTTTCAATTGAAACTACCAAGACTGGCGTGTGGCTTCGCCGTGCCCTCCCGTGCATGGCCAGTCCGAGCTTTAAAAAATACCTATGATACGCATGGTGTCGACATCGGGTCACTGGAGGCGTTGAGCCCTCGGAAACTTGTATTACTCCCTTGATTTGCTAGTGGTTTTTTTTTTTTTGAAACTTTGAGTTGCTAGTGTTAGAACTGGTACTCTTCTCACTGCTGCAGGTCTATAGGTGTGGGATCGATAGTGATTTGTATAACTTTTGAATTTTCAGTACGTACAATAAGTAATTTTATTATACTGCCATAACGTATGAGATTTCAGGTACAAAGGGAAATTTCATTCAGGAGCTGAATATACAGTTTATATTTTTAATAAAAAATAATTAGTTGCAGACCATTAGAAAGCATTTCAAGAATAATACATAACAACAATTATGACTCTTCGATTTATGCTATTGCTTTTAAAGTGAACTTTTTCTTACTGTATCACCTTAAACTAATAAAATTTAGAGCTTGTTGCTTGCACTCTTCCCCGGTTCCAGCATACTACAATTTGATACACCAGTACAAAAAGTTACATCAGTAACGCCCTCCATTTCTAACAGAGGTGGCTGACATAGCACATCATCGTTAACCTTCGTGGGAGGCACTGTAGATATATACGACCGTTGCTAGAAATCAATTTTTAGAGGTAGGTCCATTAAAAAACCTGCCTCTAAAAATGTGCGATTTTCAGAGGCGTCTCTCCTAAGAAATCCACCTCAAAAAATGAATGATTTTCGGAGACGGTTGTCTCAGGAGAGCCGCCTCTGAAAATCGATTTTCAGATATGGATCTTTTAAGAGCACCACCTCTAAAAATAACTACGCACGCATACGGTCTGAAATTTTAGCTTTGGATTCTCTGTCTGCCTCTCCCTCCTTGAGTAGGGGATGAAAAACGTACGTGCGCATGGGTTACAAATTTTTAAACTTTGGATTCCTGGCTCCTTGTTTAATCTCACTCTGTCTCTCTCTTCGCTTTGTGATGTGTGCATGACCTTATCTTCATGCAACGCACAACACCTCTCTGCTCACGCGGTTCTCATCTCGGATCTCACTTTCTTCTCTAGGAGCAGGAGCGCATGTCGTGGCCACGTTGCTATGGCACGCAAAGCCGATCAGCTTTGGTACCACATGGCCGGCTTGGGGGCTGTGACTAAAAGTGAGTTTGTGTTTTTCTTCTTCGACATCTTAATGTCTTGTTCTTGGTCTAGATTTGCTAATTTTTTACTTGCAGTGCTGCTCAATCTTTCCTACTCAACACCACCAGCAGGTGCTCGCCAGTGTTGTGCCACCACCGCACGTGCCTCATGCTCATCGGTGGTACGCCGCCGCCACACGTGCCTGTCTGCCGTTCTCGCTGGTGATCCGTAGCATGAGCTTGCCAGTGTGACGGTGCCGCCGCATATGCTCGCTAGTGGTCCATAGCAGGAGCTCGCCGGTGTCACGCCACCGCCGCACGTGCTCACTGATGTACGATGGCAGTGTGACACCAGCGAGCTCCTGTTGTTGACCATTGGTGAGCATGGCGCGCGGGCATGGGCGGCGGCGATGTCACACCGGCGAGCTTTTTTTAATATCAAAATTCATTCAGAGGCGGCTATCTTAATTCAACCGCCCCTAGAGATCGAACTTCAGAGGTAGTTGTTTTAATGGGACCGCCTCGGAAGATAGATCTTCAGAGACGGCTATCTTAATTTAACCACCTCTGAAAACCTATCTTTAGAGGCGGTTAAAAGCATGTTGCTAGAGTTGTCTCATCTTTACAATCGATGGCATAGTTGCGGTTGCTGAAGACGTGATTTGACCGCCTCCACAATAACTTTTGTACTAGTGCATAGTATAAAGGGCCTAAGGCCGGTTGAAATGTGGAAGCTCGAGTGGCAGTGGAGGGGGCGACGGCGGCCCTAGGACGCTAGCCCTAGGGCTTGATGTGGCTGGGTGGCGGCGCGCACAGGCGGCACGTGCGGCAGCTAGGGTACATGGGGAGGGAACAAAGAGCCAAAGAGCTAAGATAAAAGGTTTCCCCTATTCCTTTCTTGATTGCAAAGAATACATGGGGGTCTTTATTTATAGTCCTGACAAAACTTAACCCTTAAGCAACCGGCGATCCTACGGATCCGCTGCTTCATATTTTATTTATCTCTATTTTTCTAATTTATCTAGGTGATATGGCATGCTCCATAGACGGCGGCAGCGCTGGGGCTGTGTGCCTGGCCCTCCTTGCTCGTGCGCGCCCGGCCCTCGGCCCGCGAGGCGCGGTTGTTGTGGCGCCCCTCCTCTTCTAGGCCAGAGTTGGCCCAATTTCTTCCCAATTCTTTTGGGCCGTCGTTAGACTTGATACAGTATCCCTCCTTTTCCACTCGGTGCATCCACGTGACAAAATTGGAGCCAGTTGGTGACGTTGCTGAAGGAAGGCCTCCCTGGCAATGTGGTGAGGGTGACAGAGTTGGTGAAGCTGATGTGGCATTGCATGTCGTTGAGGTTGTTGTTGATGTAGCCGAGCATGAAGTGGAGGTAGTTGCCCATGTGTGGATGAGTTGTGCAACCGTTGATGTAGTTATCGAGGATGTTCCGCCTGGTGCAAAGTGGTACATACTCGAAGTAGTAGCAGTGGTTGGTGACGTCATGGACATTGAGGACATATAGGGGGCTGCACCTCCTTTGCTTGCGTCCATGTTGGGGTGGTACATGGTCCTTGGTGTAGTGATGAAGTCATGTAGGTGGCATGGATATGTCGAGGATGGTGTAGCACTGGTGGTAGTCCTTCATGGTCGACGATGCTGTAGAAAAATGGAGCTTGTCTCTTGGAGTAAACTCACCATTAATGAAGGGCCAGATGCGACGCTCATTGTATTTGAAGTTATTGTAGACGAGAGGGATGTCGCTACAGTTCCCTTCTGCCACTCCAATTCCAATTGCCATGTCATTGAGGGTGTAGCGTCGTCCAGAGTACCATTTGCAACTGCTCTTGTTGTTATCTGTGGGGAAGTACAACTCTGTTGGTGGTGATGTAGCCGGTGTTGTTGCTCATAGATCCCAAGATGTTGGGTACTCATGCTGTTTTGACAACCAAGTGGCTAGTTGCGGTTGATGGTGTTCTTCTTGAGGTGGTTGTGCAGCCACTGTACTAAGCATGTTTCCACTTGCAACTCCACAGTAGGCTACTGTTGATGTCGTTGGGGTTGGCATCCTTGTTGTTGTTGATATGCTGCAGGAAGAGTAGGAACAACCAAGGTATTAGTGGTGGTTTGGGGAGATTCTTTGGTACCTCACTGATGATATCCATGGTTCTTAATGAGGGGTGTTCCTTCATCTTATTGTTGATAAGGAATTTTCCCATGGTGGTGGAGGTGTTGTTGGTGATGTAGGGATGATTCTGCTCAGCTTTCCTAGCCGTGAGATGTTGGCCTAGTTTGATAGGCTTTTCATCAACTGTAGCTCCGTGGTGACATTAGGGTTGGTGAGGGCAATGGAAACTGGAGGATCGTCGTTGTCGTCCTTGTGCTGTTTCTCCAGAATCGTGTAGTCGATGGTGTCGATGTTGGCATGCAGCGCTATGATGTTAGATGTAACAACCCAAAAATTCGAACTACAAAATTTTTCGACAAAACCCTGAGTGATGTGGTGCGACATGTCATCATCTACCCCTTACATATGCATCAACCCTAGCATGTCATGTATGGCATTCATATGTTGCAAATTAATTAACATCTCATAACAATGCGCTATGTTCACATGTTACATTTTAATGTTTCAATAGTTCAATCATCATGTTGCATTAAAAGAGTGAGTTGGATTCTTATTTGGTTTATGTGTTGATTATTAAAAATGGCAACATAACATTTATTTTGATAAATAAATATTAAGGGAATAATACCCTAGCCTTATTTGAGCCATGTATGCTCACTATTTTATTGCACAAATTTAGCACACCACATATATATATATATAAGTATATATAATAATGTAATTGAAAATAAAAAAGGAAAAGAAAAGGAAGAAGAAAAGAAGGAACCGGCCCGAGCAGCCCAGCAAGGCGGCCCAGCCGCGCTTGCCTGCACGATCGCCCGCGCGACCGCGCGCTGCGCGGAGCAACCAGGCCGACGGCCCAGCAAGAGCCGCGCGCGTCCGCGCGCCGCACCGAGCCGCCGCAGCCGCTGACGATGGGGTCCCGCAGCGGGACCCACATGTCATCGCGCCCGCTGAGGTCACCCGACCGGCCGCGCGCGCTCGCGTCAGCACTGTTCCCTCGCGTCGCCTCGAAGCAACCTACCTCGACCGCTCGATCCTGTGTCGCCCCGCATCGACGCGCGCCCGCAAGCCACCTGGACCGACCAGCCCGCGCAAAGTGCCCACGGCCGCAGGCAAGATTCTCCCCGCGCTCTCGCACCTGCGCTGCCGCCGCAGTAGAACGCTGCCGCCGTGAAGAGCTTTGACTCCCAGCACTACCTAGCCCCCTCTCGCTGCTCTCTGGACCCAGACCGAGCCCCAGCTGCTGACCTGGAACCCCCCTTGGCCGCTAGATCGAGCCAGAGCAGTGATCGACCGTCCGCCGACCACCTACCTCCGTGTCCGCCCTATAAAGCAAGCACCCTCGACACCTAGGATTCCCAGGCCGCCGCCACCGCTCTGGTGGAGCCCAATTCCATCTTGCTAGCCTCAATTGGAGGAGAGGTGGAGGAAGGGGGAAGAAAGGAGTTGGGGAAGGAGACCGCCGCCGCCAACTCGGAGCCGCCGCTGCTGCGTCGGAAGCAAGAAGGAAGAGCAGTACCTCGAGCCAGAGCCCCTTGGACTTGTACCACGCCTTCATCCCCGTCCGCATCGGTGAGCACCTCCGCCATGCCATCTTCTCGACCCCCGCCGTGCTGTTGGCCATGGCGCTCCGCCGTGAGCGCGTAGGCCCAGGTCGCTACCGACCTCACTGGACACACCCGCACACACACACGAGACTAGCCGAGCCTCCTTGGACCACGGCATCAGGAGGATGCCGGAACGGAAGCCGCCCAGTTCATCGCCGCGCGCCAAGCGCCGCCGTGGCGAGATCACCCAGCCGTCCTTCCGTTGAGCCTCGACCTCCATTGTTTCTGGATCCGCGCTCGCCTTGATGAGACAGACCCCGTGCGCACCCTAGCTCTGCGTTTGCCTCAACAGAGCACCGACCCGAACCACCTTGTCGTCGACGTGTCAGCGCGTTGCCGCTCCAGAACGCCGCCGTTCACCGTTGTTTCCTGCCACCTTCGATCACCCCGAGGAGAAGCCGGGAAGCTCCGCCGTGATGAGCTGCATCGATTCGGCAAGGAGATGGAGACCGTGGACCCTCTCGGAGTGCCGTTGCCATGCACCGAGGACCTGTCGGAGCTCCGCCGTGGGAGTTACTGCCCGCGCGGACTCCGCCGTGTGTTTTGGTCACCGCCGGCACCTCGGGCAGGTGCTGCGTGACTCCAATCGCCCATCTACGCCACCAATTGGAGCTGGAGTGACTTGGTGTGAAGTGTACATCGAGCGCCGTCGCCATCGAGCCACCGTCCGCTGTAGAGCTCGTCACCGGAAGCAAAGCTGCCGCCCTGAAGCCCATCAACGTGATCGTCGTGAAGTCCCGAAACCGATGAGCGGATTAATGGCGCCAGAGATCCATTGTGGCACCAGGAATCGAGGGTTTCCCCGCCGCCGATCACCGAGGAGGAACCCCGCGCTCGAGCCGATCTCGTCCGAGACGGATCACGCGCTCGAACCGACCCTCAAGTTTGACCCTTCGACAAACCGACCCTCGAGCACCGAGCACCACCGTTCCGCCGAAGAACCGCTGTGGACTTGGCCTTCGTGCGGACTCCGTTGTGTGAATTGGTCGCTGCAGGTGCAACGTAGGAGTGCAAGGCAACCCTAATTGCACTCCCAAGCCCAGCCAAGACTTGGTTTCGAGCAGAGACGGGCTGCCATCGAGCACCGTCACCCTCGAGACCGTGTCCTCGAGACCGTACCCCTCGAGAGCATACCCTCGGGACCGTATCCTCGCGACCATATCCTCGAGACCGTACCCCTCGAGAGCATACCCTCGAGACCGTATCCTCGCGACCGTATCCTCGAGACCATACCCCTCGAGAGCATACCCTCGAGACCGTACCCCTCGAGCACCATACCCCTCGAGACCGTGTCCTCGAGACCGTACCCCTCGAGAGCATACCCTCGAGACCGTACCCCTCGAGCACCATACCCCTCGAGACCGTATCCTCGAGACCGTACCCCTCGAGAGCATACCCTCGAGACCATACCCTCGAGCCCTTTTTCTTTTCAGAAAACGGTTAAATCTTTGAAAATTCATAACTAATTCATACGAGCTCAGAAAATTATGATCCACATATCCAAATTTTCTATAAATCGAGCCCTATCTATCTAGGCTATGTTTGAGTGTATTTGGATCTTCTATTTTGCAATTGTTCTTTGTGCTAATCTATAGGGGTCCCTTCCGCGACCGTTGAATCTCGTTACAGGCTCGAGCGAGGACAAGTCTGACGACAGTGACTACCAGGAGAAGTCCGAAAACTACGTCAGTGAAGGTGCCACACACCATCCAACCTCGTAGATCCCATTACGTATGGCAATTATAGTATGGCTAGTGCTTTAAATTCATGTTGCTATAATGCTATGCCTATGCTAGGACTGCATGATAGAGTATTTATTTGATGAGCCCTACCTTGTTGTAAACTATCACCTGCTTACCCGCTGTTATGATAGCCACCTGCTTATCTGCTATACTTATATTTCTATACTTCACTCGCTTACATTTTGATACGACGTGATGAACCCGGGGAAGGCCTGGAGGGTGCCAGGCTGGATGTGTGAGTTGATGTTTTAGATGGGCATGTGAGCTGATGATGTTGTATCCAGGTTTGGGGTGGAGCTTACGGCAGGGAGTAGGGTGAGGGTTGAGTCGATCGAGCCGGGATCTACGACGAGCTTTTGGAGCAAGTCTTGCCAGGGAATGGTTCTGGACATTCCCATGAGAGGAGCCTGTGGTGGGCTAACTGAGATGTGATGGTGGTCCTTGGGTGTGATCCTCTGAGAGGTGGAGCCTGGGATGAAGGTGCCGTGGTATCACGTTAAAGATAAACCCTGATGAAGATATCCCGGTTTGGTCAAATCTAGGAACTGTTGCGCTGGTATCCGGACCTAGAAATCTCTTGCTTTCCACTCGCTCTCCATGGGGGGAGACGGCTGAACCGCTGGATAGGTCGATGCCACTACTGCTAGGCGAGAAGTGATAGGAAGGTATATGCATGGGATGGAGCTAACACCCTACCGAGACGATCATGGCACCCCCTTCGGGAGTGGGTACATGGCATGGCATCCTCTATGGGAGCGGATACATGCTCTCTTCACAATTCTAGTGATCCAGTGCTGGATGGTAGAGTGGCATCGCCTATGGCAGTAGGCACCCGGAATCTGCCTAGGTGCACGCGTGCATCGATGATGGTTATCTGGTGGATTAGTGAAACCTCTGCAGAGTGTATGGTTGATCGATTGATACATACGCCGAATCTTCGGCTATGGACCTTCCTATGTTTTGCATGCACCGGACAAGTGAGTGGAGTGTTCTACCTTCCTCTGAGTGTGATTTCCGGCCGTGAGCCAGTTTGAGGGCTGCGGGCTGCTGAGGCAAGCCAAGAGGTAGTTGGCTTGTCGACCAGAGTCTGAGAGGGTGTTGGGGGAGATGAGATGATGTTACAGATATGGAAGGAGATAGATGAAGGGAATGAGTTTGTGTTTAAAACTTGTTTATTATACTATTGTTTTATATACTTAAACAATTCATAGGAAAACCCCAGCCTTATATGTTCATTTTGAGATATCCTTATTTTTGCATCCACTTTCACAAAGCAATGCATAGGATGGGAGTGTGGCCAGTACAAATCGTACTGAAAATTTGGTTTCAGGTTCAAGGAGTGAGTACTCATCTGGGAAGTACAGCGATTGAGGGTTTCGTGTCTATGCTCAAGTTGGAGAGAAGAAGATAGCTTCCGTACCTCAAGCTTTTACTATTATGTTGCATAAACTCTGATTTCGCCCTGTGGCGATGTAATAAGTTATTGTAATTCCCTCTATTTGCTCTCTTTTGTTCGATGTATGGATTATGGATTCAACTGTTATCGGGTAATGTGATTTAAATGGTCATATTACACTCCGACACTATGGATTTCCCTTCGCGGAAGTCAAGGTCATTTCATTAGAGGCGCTGGGAAAGAGGGTGAGGGCGCCTAGCAATGCAACCGCGGGCTGCGGTGTTGTTCCTAGTGTAGTCGCAGTTGTTGGGCAATGCTTTGCCTGTGCAGGCACGTCATCGAGCAGCTGGTGGGCATTGTTGGTGACGTCCTCCTTGTTGATGATGATCCCGATCTGTTGTGTCTCCACAACAGGATTGTCGATGGCGGAATCCAGATTAATGTTGTCGGGGGCACTGGTAATTAGCGTGAGGGTGCCTGGTGTATTGGCCACTAGCATGGCGCCGTCATTGGTGTGGTCACGGGGTCAGCGAGGACGGTGCCACGCATGTGCGTGAGCTCCTTCTCATTGTCCTTAGATGCCATTGCAGCATGGCGATCTCATCATCGGCGTTGCTGATGATGTCATTAACGGTGTTCATATCGGGTTCAATCTGAACTACGTTCTGTTGCTGCAGCAAGGATAGGAATTGGTGCTCGAAACTTAAGATGATAACTTTGAGGTCCTTTTAGATTTCTACGATATCGACATTCATGGTGGCGCTGACGGCCATGGATCGAAGCTGGTCTCCGGGTACCAGGTATAAGGGACCTAAGGCCGGTTGACATGTGGTAGCTCGAGCGGCAGCGGAGGGGGTGGCCGCGGCACTAGGGCGCCAGCCCTAGGGCTTGGCGCATCTGGGCGGCGACGTGCACAGGCGGCGCATGCGGCCAGGGGCCGATGGCTAGGGTAGATGGGGAGTGAGCCAAGAGGCAAAGAGCTAAGTTAAAGGGTTTCTCCTATTTGTTTCTTGATTGCAATGAATACATGGGGTTTTTATTTATAGTCCTGACAAGACTTAACCCCTAAGCAACCGGCAATCTTGCGGATTCACTACTTCCTATTTTATTTATCTCTATTTTTCTAATTTATCTAGGTGACGTGGCATCCTCCGTAGATGGCGGCGGCGGCGGCGCCAGGGCTGCGTTGCCGGCCCCTCCTTGTGCGTGTGCGCCCACGAGGCGTGGCTGTTGCGGCGCTCCTCCTCTTCTAAACCTGAGTTGGCCAAATTTCTTACAAATTACGCTGGGCCGTCGTTAGACTTGTTACACATAGCAATGGTAGAACTTGGTCATGCTGCCAAATAGATGTGTCTTTTTTTTCCTTTCTGGTGCTTTCATGAGAGCACGTGTTGTGATCACTGATCAATCACAAAATTCTTGGCATTTGTAGCGATGAGAGGATCTGGAAAAATTAGGCAAACTTAACACCAAGGTATTGGTGGATTACACAACTATAGAACTGATTTCAGCAATGGGCCCAACTGAGGCAGAGGCAGCTCCTCTACATAGTAGCAGGCGAAGCAAACTGCCGCTGAAGAAGGATCTTCAGAGGCATACATCCATCCATGCATACATGGCTTGTTTTGCAAATGTTGAAATCCAACTGTTAACACGGAGACCATGGTTTTTTCATGCATGGGTCAAATTATCTTTGGGTTGTCAATCGAAATATGGAGAACCTAATATTATCAGCAACCAAACAATAGTGTCTTTTGGCATAAATCATCTGTAAAGCTACCAAGTGTTGAGAACTTGAAGATGATGAATACCATTGCACTCCAAATTCGTAAGTGTATTGAACTGATTTACAACTTATAAGACATGCACATGCATACACAATCACACTAATAGTTGCGTACCTTATTCCACAACACTTACACTTGAATAATCAACTGGCATACTAAATAGTAGTTTCTTGTTACCATTTTCCACAAACACAACAACACATTATAACATATATCAATCAATTGGCACATGACTCGTCAATGTATTGCTCCAAGATCTCTTCAACATCATAAGACTGTCTGCTACTTCTATCATGTGGCACATGACTCGTCAATGTATTGCTTCAAGATCTCTTCAACATCAGAAGACTCTCTGCTACTTCTATCATGTTCGGCCTTTTATCCACGTCAAGATTTAGACACTTCACTGCAATCTCATAGAGACTATTAATAAGTTTTAAAGCTTCTGGTTTTGCAATTTCCTTATCAAATAACTCAGTTGCTTCCTTTTGACTCTTGTGTGCATCAAGAAAGTTCCTTACCAAACTATTATTGTCAGAATAAGTGGCCTTCTTCCTGCTTATGAGCTCCAAGAGCACAACTCCAAAACTATAGACATCACTTTTATCAGTTAGTAGCCCATCTCGTAGGTATACTGGATCCATATAAGTCCTGTCACCAATGACCGAATCTGTGTGCTCTTTATCTCTCGCAATCAGCCTTGATATACCAAAATCAGAGATCTTTGGTGTAAAGTTCAAAAGTATATTCGCTGGTTTCACATCACCATGTAAAATTATGTTTGTCGTTTATGAATGTAGATAAGCTAGCCCTTCTGCTGATTCTGCAGCAATATTTAAACGACATTCTAAAGTTATTGGAGCACAACTGCTTGCATGAAGAATATCGTCCAAACTACCTTTGGAGAGAAACTCATACACAAGCATTGGCTGATCAACTTCTAGGCAACAACCTATTAGCCTCACAATGTTTTTGTGGATCACTTGTGATTGGATAATGACTTCATTGGAAAATTGATCATTCTGTGCCACATCCACATTGCCACCAATTGGCTTCTTTACTGCAACTAACTGATTGTCAAGAAAGCCCTTATAAACTTCACCAAAGGCACCTCTTCCAATGAAATTACTTGGTTTCAAGATTGGGTTCAGCTCCCCCTTTTTGTAGATCTTTATATATTTTTTGCCTTCTCTAATGTAGGACCTCCATTTTTGTTGAAAAATTCTGTCATCTTCCTTTTCTCATTGCGAATTAGGATAGTGAACACCAGTAGAGCTATTATAAGAAGGCCACCAACCATTCCTGTGCAAAGTAGAAGCGAACTTATTGTCCTATAATTAATTTATCAATAATTTAGAAAACATTAAAACATTGCAAATAACTCAATTAAATCATTTAAAATGTTAAGTAATAGAGGCAAATATGATAGGAAAATTATTTGGTAATGGATTGACTAAACTCAACGGAAAGCCTATGAAAAATGATTGATGTCTCGGTAGCTGAAGAACATTGTTCAGCCGTGGCCCTGTCAGCACCAATCCAGTGGCATCTGCGTCAAGACTCCAGGCCAGGCCCAGCTGTGGCGGAAGGAGGAGCCCCGCCGTCCAGGCCCAAAAGGGCTGTCAAGCCCAAGTCGTTTGGTCCTGATTGGGAAGCGTAGGAAGTATAAGTAAAAGGCTGACTCGAGAGAGAGGGTCACGAACCATTTTGTAACAAGCACATTTACATTTTCGTATTAAGATTCATCGTAGTTCCTCGTTCATCCCCTTCTCCAAGCCTTCTTCCACCTTCCTTCCCCTTCTGCTGCCGATTGTTGCTAACATTTGGTATCAGACTTGGTGAATCCTAGAACCCTAGCACCACCACTACACCTGCCGTCAACGAGCTCTGGGTGCCATGGATCCGAACTTCAAAATGCTGTTCGATGAGTTCGCCAAGCTCAACGTCCGGTTTGACGAGCAGAGCAAGCGCTTCGACGACTTGGAACGCAGCATCAACGCACGGGCCGACGATGCGCTCGGCCGGATCGAGGCGTTGGAGGCAGCCGGCGACACGGTCGCTGACATCGGCCGCCGCATCGCGGATCTCGAGTCGGCGCCGGCGGATCCGCAGCCGCTCGCCGTCACGCAGCGCCTCGCCACCTTGGAGGCCATCTACGCCGACCGCGACACTGAGTTCACCCAGCGCCTCGCCGAGCTTGAGTACAACTGCGGCAGCGTCGGTGTGTACTACGACGGCCGCGTCGCCGTGTTGGAAGCTACGGCGGCCGAGCTCACCAAGTGGCGCCCGGGTGTGGAGGATCTCCTCTTCGACGTTCGTCTGCTCGAGTCATCCCCCCCGGCCCCCCGCCCCAGCACACACCACCCCCCCACCCCACCGCAGGTGTTCGATGAAAGCCTCCAGGCGCAAGTTCGTCGGCGCCTCCAGTCGCGGCCTCCACCTCTACTTCCGAGCAGTTTGCGGGGAGATTCCCCACCGATCCGCCCGTCGTTGGGTCCTGCGTTGCTTCGATTCCACGGGCTTAGGGATCCGGGGTCACCATGGCCTGGATCCCCGACCCGCCCAATGGTACGCGCCCTTCCCCGTCTTCTCCTGTTGTTCATACAGCTACTGCCTATCAGCATCATCCTCCACCGATTCCGACATACTCTCATCAGTCCTACCAGCCACTACACGATGAACCCCCAAATTCCTCCATGTTTGCGGTTTACCCGCATCCCCCTCACCCCCCCACCACAACCAGATCCTTCAGGCCCCAATCATCATCCCGCATATCCGCCTCCCCACAATAGCCAGCTGGTCGCGGTTTCCAATCAGCCGCGCCCACCAGATAATCTCGGTTACAACTTCATGAACACCGACTACAACGATACTGGCCGCCTTCCTAAGCTTCCGTTTCCCAAGTTTGATGGAGAGAATCCTCGTCGCTGGCGTTCGCTGTGTGAGAAATGCTTCCGCACTTATGCCGTTCCTTCATCCAGTTGGGTTGGGTTGGTTGAGCATTTCATGGAGGGCGCAGCTGCATGCTGGTACCAATCTGTTTCCACCTAGTTGCCTTCGGTTTCTTGGGAATCCTTCTATCAGATGCTGCACGATCGTTTCGATCGGGATCAGCGTGACTCCCTATTGCGTCAAGTCTTCAACATTCGCATGACATCCTCGGTCACTGCTTATGTGTCTGAATTCTCCAAACTCGTGGATCAGCTTAAAGCTTACTCTCCCAATGCCGATCCTCATTTCTTCACTACCCGCTTTGTTGATGGTCTTCGTCCTGATATTAAGGCAGTATTTATCATGCATTATCCTCCCAACTTGGATACTGCTTGTCGTCTTGCTCTTTTACAGGAGGAGGTTACCACGGCACAGCCGTTCAAGCCCGCGCGCCCTGGTGATTGGTCTACGTACAAGCAGGCCGCGGTACTGCTGCCACCGCCCAAGGCTGACAAGGCGCCCGTGGCTGCTCCGGTGGCGGCTCCTGCGCCACCTACTGACGCTTTTCTCAAGGCTGTCAAGGCCTACCGCCGCTCGCTGGGACTCTGTTTCAAGTGCGCGGGTAAATGGTCGCGCGACCATCGCTGCCCTCCGGAGGTTCTTCTGGCCGTTGAGCCTATCTGGCTTAATTTTGAGGATGATTCTGATGATGCTGCAATCAAAGACCAGCCTGAAACTTCTGATACTCAAATATGTTTGGCTGTTTCTAAGTCTGATGTGTAGGGGTCCTGTGCCAACCGAGCTATTCAGTTTTCAGGCCAGCTTCACGTCCGTCCGGTGCGGATATTGGTGGACTCTAGCAGTTCAGTTTCCTTTGTCAGTGATTCTGTGGCGAAGCTGTTGTCTGATGTTCCTATGGAGCCGACGCCCATTCAAGTTCAGGTGGCCGGTGGAGCTGTCTTGACAAGTCCAGGTATTCTGAACAATCTTCAGTGGTCTGTCGAGTGGTGTGTGTTTTCTTCCAGCTTTCGCATTCTGCCGTTAACCAATTATGATGTGATTGTTGGGATGGATTGGCTGGAGTGTCATAGCCCGATGTTTGTGCATTGAGAACACAAGTGGTTGGCTCTCCCTATGCAAGGATAGATGGTGTTGCTACAGGGTCTTCAATCTGAGCCTCCACATCAAATCTACCTCCAGGTTTGTCTTGCTCAAGCTGTGTCAGATAGTGAGTCCTGAGTAGAAGCTTTGCCTTCAGAGATTCAGCAGCTGTTACAGCAGTTTTCTTCTATGTTCGAGCCTCCTGCTGGGCTGCCTCCGTCCCGAGCTTGTGACCATAGGATACCACTGATCCCAGGCGCGCAGCCTGTGTTTACTCGTCCTTATCGTTATCCTCCTGCACTTAAGGATGAGATAGAAAGGCAGGTTAATGATATGCTCTCTCAAGGTCTCATCCAGCCTAATGCCAGTCCTTTCTCCTCTCCAGTGTTGTTGGTAAACAAAAAGGATGCTTCATATCGATTCTGTGTTGACTTTCATCAGTTGAATGCTATCACTGCCAAGTCAAAGTTTCCTGTCCCGGTGTTTGATCAGCTGATGGATGAGCTAACTCATGCTAGTTGGTTTTCTAACCTGGATCTACATGCTGGATTTCATCAGATTTTGCTTCATCCTGGTGAAGAGCATAAGACGGCCTTTCAAACCCATCTTGGCTAGTATGAATTCAGGGTTATGGCCTTTGGCCTTACTGGTGCACCTGGGTCATTTCAGGGAGCAATGAACGTCACTTTGGCGCCAGGATTGAGGAAGTTTGTTATTGTGTTCTTCGATGATATTCTAGTTTACAGCCGTTCCTATGAAGAACAACAAGCTCACTTGGCAGCAGTGTTTCAGTGGCTTGCTGCCGATCAATGGAAGATCAAGCTTTCCAAGTGCAAGTTTGCTCAGCGTTCTGTAGCTTACCTGGGGCATGTCATTAGCGAGGCAGGATTGTCCACGGACCCCGCTAAGATTCAAGCGATTCAGCAGTGGCCAGTGCCTAAGTTGGTGCACGAATTGCGCGGCTTTCTCGGCCTTGCCGGATATTACCACAAGTTTATTAGGCACTTCGGTCTCATGGCCAAGCCCTTGACTGATTTGTTGAAGAAGAATACATTGTTCGTCTGGACATCTATACATGAATCAGCATTTCAGTCCCTCAAAACGGCTCTTTGTCAGGCACCTGTGTTGGCATTGCCGGACTTCACTCAGCCCTTCCACATCGAGACTGATGTGTCAGGTTATGGTGTGGGCGCAGTATTGTCTCAGAATGGACACCCTCTGGCATTCTTGAGTAAGTCGCTCAGTCCAAAGAATCTGGGGCTCTCTGCTTATGAGAAGGAGTACCTTGCTATTGTCATGGCTGTTGAGCACTGGCGCCATTATCTGCTGCAGTCTGAATTTATCATTCACACTGATCATCGCAGCCTGATACACCTGACCAAGCAGCGCCTTCACACACCATGGCAACAGAAAGCGTTTGCTAAATTGCTTGGGCTACGTTACAAGATTCAGTATCGTCGTGGGTCAGACAATGGTGCAGCCGATGCTCTGTCGCGTTGTACTCACCCTCCATAGGTCATGGCCATCTCTTCTCCAGTTCATGACTGGTTGCTCGAGCTACAACAGTGGTATGTCTCTGACCCCGAACCACAGTCCCTCTTGGCGCAGTTGGCTCTTCAACCTGACGGTGCTTCTTCCTTTACACTCCGCAATGGTGTTATCATGTACAAGCAGCGCATATGGCTGGGCACTAACTCTGAGCTGCATCATCGAGTCATGACGGCACTTCACAGCAGCCCAATCGGTGGACACTCTGGGGCCCCTGTAACTGTTCAGAAGATACGGCAACTGTTTTATTGGCCACACATGCGCCGTGATATCCTTCTGTTTGTGCAGTCTTGTTCAGTGTGTGCCCAGGCTAAGCCGGACAGAGCTCGATACCCAGGCTTATTGGAACCTCTTCCTGTGCCTAAGTCTTCTTGGGAAATCATTTCCATGGACTTTGTGGAGGGCCTCCCTACTTCTGGTTCAGCTAATGCTATCTTGTTGGTTGTGGACAAGTTCTCTAAGTTCGCCCATTTCATACCGTTAAGGCATCCCTTCACGGCTGAATCGGTTGCTCAGTTGTTTATGGATGAAATCTACCGTTTACACGGTCTTCCAGTATCAATTATCTCTGATCGTGACCGGGTGTTCACAAGTAAGTTCTAGAAGACCCTGTTCGTGCTTGCTGGTGTGCCACTCCGTATGAGTTCTGCATATCATCCCCAGACGGACGGCTAGACGGAACGTGTCAATCAGTGTCTAGAGACGTATCTGCGTTGCTTTGTGCACGCTTGTCCTCGGCGCTGGTCTCTCTGGTTGTCTGTGGCGGAATTCTGGTATAACTCAAGCTCTCATTCTGCTCTCGGGCGCTCACCATTTGAGGTTGTGTATGGTGTTCCTCCGCGGCACCTTGGTCTTGATCTCTCTGCTGCATCCGAGGTCCCAGCCCTTTCTGCTTGGCTTCATGAGCGTGAATTGATGCACAACTTGATTCAGCAACATTTGCTTCGTGCTCAAGCAAGGATGAAGAGGCAATCTGACAAGCACCGCTCTGAGCGTAGCTTTGCTCCTAGGGATTGGGTCTTTCTTAAGCTCCAGCCGTATGTGCAGAGTTCCATGGCTACAATTTGTGTGCAGAGTTCTATGGCTACATGTCTGGCTGAGCACATTCATCAATGTCTTCCAAAAAAAGCAACAAATATTACTCCATTCCTCAATAAAAGATGTACAGAATACCTACTAGTAAACAATTGTGTGCATGGTAAATATACCTGTGGCACTCCCATTATCTTCTATTAGGACGTACACCCTCAGTTTATTATAAGTTATTCTATCTTTGGAGAGTTAAAACATTTAAAGTTTGACCAAATTATACTAAGATGCTAAAGATCACAGCCCTTATTTAAAAAATAATAATTATAATTAAACAGTCCAAATAAACTACTTCCTAGTATTTCAGCATCTCTCGGGAAATATGCTACTTTAGAATACTTTACCTCAGTTTTGATATCTTAGAGATCTAATGTGAGATAGGCTAAAGCTTAGAACCGACTTTAGACCACACGTTTGGAGATTTTTAGCTCTAAAGTTTAGAGTACCTTGGCATCCTCCATGGATGTATGGATTCCCTTGGTACCCAACAGAGCAATTGCAGTAGTGCGTTGCTGTTGTCACTTATGCATGGCGTCGGCTCGCCGGCCTTGGGACATCCACCTAAACCGATGTAGAAGTCTGCGACGATGGGGACGAGCCCCTCGGCGTTCCTCCGCAGGAACTCGTCGCTGTGGAGGTCGACCGACAGGTAGTTGTGCCACGTGTTCTCCACGATCATGGCGTAGAAGCAGTGGACGTCACCTACCCTGTAGCTTTGCCCATGGCAGCCGGCTTCGTACATGGCTCGCTTCGGGACTGTCACCTCCACCTCGCATCTGAAGCAGTCGGAGGGCAGGTTGGCCTCGCAGTAGCTCAGGACCCGGCTGGTCGAGCACGACCCGTCGGCGATGCTACCGTCGTCGGTGTGGGGTATGTTGGGCGTGTCGGAAAGCTCCGTGTTCAACTCGGCGACCACGCCGGAGCCGATGCCAAGGAGCACGTTGTCGTCGGCCGACAGGATGAACGTCCTGCTGAGCGGGTCGTAGCTAGAGCTGATCTTGTTGGTGCGTCTCGTTCAGAATGCACTCGTAGCTGAAGCCGCCCATCAGCCGCGCTTTCGCGTCCGAGACAGACACGCCGACGAGCTCGATTGGCCACACGGACAGGCTGGGTTCCGTCTCCTCCGTCGTCGTGCCGTTCTTAGAGGTCAGGTAGTACAGGTCCTCGACAATGATATGCGTCCCCGGGTCGTCGTCATCGGTGCTTATCGTGAGGCTGGAGTTGATGAAGGGGCGAGGAGGATCGAAGGTATGGTTGCAGACAACGAAGAAGCCTGGGAGGAAGCAGCCGTCCTTGGTGCCGAAAGGGTAGGGGATGCTGACGTTGCCGCACCTGTCGGGGCAGCCTGGCAGCGTGATGGGCGGCGACGCCGGAGTTGACTGCTCCTGCGGCTGATGGTCGGCGGCAGCTGCCACTGCCAGTAGCAAGCAGAACAATGGCAGCAGCGACACTCGCAAGGAGGATATGGTCGCCATCGCGGCCTGGGTGATTATTCCTCTGTGACTATCATCGCTTCAGTGCAGGTAATACATATCGAACTTTGGGGTAGGTCTGTAAGCTTTTGAAAAGAGGGTCCTCCTGTACCAATCAGATGACGCCAGCACCCGGTACCATGGTCACGGCTCTCTCCAAGGAGGAGCAGGGGGTCCATCATATATAGTAAGTGAGGATGAGGGGACAAAAGTATAGTACCTTCCATGGAATTCTCAGTGATTGGCATGGTTTTATCCCCTAGCACACATTGCACTGATGTTCATTTTCAAAAAAACAAAAAAAAAGTTGCTATGATTGTTTCAGTGACCTGCTGATTTGTATTTTAATCTGGATTCCAAAGCATCGATTAGGAGCTAGCTGGCAAAATCACTTTGCAGTGTCCTTTAAATTAATTAATTGGCTAGCTGGAAAAATCACTTTGTAGGCTGAAACAAAAAAATATATGGACTCGGAACTGATTTCTAATTAAATTTGGAAAGTACAGCAGTACCTTTAATGTCTCAAAAGTCGTTTCTCTCGATGAAAAAAAAAAAAGAGTGTGCTCATGTTTCCAAGCTCACTTCCTCTCGACGCGCCGGCGGCATGACAGTCGTCACGGGTGGGATCTGATGAGGGCCCTCCTCGGCTGCCGCATCAACAAGCCCATGACCACCATTAGGATGACGTCACCGCACTTGTTGTTAAAACTGCGATGGGCATGGCCGACAGGAAGGCATCGCTAAATAAGTAGGGGCACAAACTGACAGTAGTTAAAAGAACCTCGGTAGCATTTTAGGTCTTGGATTCAAATATTTTAAGATTCAATGGCGTTGTGCTTTCAGTAGTAAACGTGTGAGTGTGTAATTTTATTAATCTCGAGGATTTGCTAGACTCTGAAAATGCTCAAAAGGGTAGGATTTGCATGCATGCATTACGAAGGTGAGTGCGCATGCATTTACGAAGGTGGGTGCTTGAGTAATCACCGAAAAAGATGTTAGTATTAATGTTTGTAAGCTTTTTGAAAAGAAGGTTTTGTAGTGGTTTGTTGGCCGGCTTGAGCGCCGTAGTTGCGGGGAGATTGGTCTTCTTGTATCCTTTGTTAAAATTTTATGTTATTTTTGTTGTTCTCGTCTAATAAAATCTTGACAAATAGCTCTTTGTTGTGGCTCTTCGAAAATCAAGGTTTTAAATCTTGGCCTATAGCTATCACTAACCATAACAATGAGAAGAATTTAGCTATATTTTTTATGTAATCGAGGAGGTAATAGGCACTGCTTAAAGAGTTAGAGTTCAGGAGCAACCGTACGTACATGGATTCTCTCATAAATTTAAGCAACAATATGCATACCCATGGACACTATCGTGAATCCACGACAGGTGCCCATGGTTGCTTCACATGGACTCCCATATTGACATTTTTGTTTTTTTGTTCCTACTTAGCGATGCCTTCCTGTCAGTTTACACACCCAAAAAAGTCATTTTAGATCTTACAGACCAACTCTAAATATTGATTTCAAGGACGGTTGATTTTCACTGCCCTTGAATTACCTCTATGTTCAAGGCTGAATGTTAAGTTGGTAACTCAATCAACCCTAGAAATATCATTAATGGTATTACCGGCTGTTAAATCGAGGCATTTCTAGGGCGCTTACATTGATGTTTTGACATCCACCACTGATTTGATAGACCTCTGCTACAGTGGCACTTCTCGTCGCCCGTCAATGCAACCCTAGTATCCGCACATCTGCTTACTACCACTCTGGTATCGGCACCTCCCTTTTTATCATGGGCTCTGGCCGTGGCTGGCCTCTTGAATTGGGGCATGGTGCTCCTACAGTCGATGTGGCTTTTGACTCCTGCATTTGATCCATCTGAACAGATCAGGATTAAGGATTCGGGTAACGACGATGTCGTTGACATGCAGTAGCAACCGGTGCACCTCGATGGGGAAGGAGATTTGAGATGATCGGTCTGGTATAACATAGAAGATCGTACTATATATCTTAGACCACTTAGAAAAACTAGGACTCACGTTGGAGGAAGAGGCGGAGACGGAGACCATCATACTAAGCGAGGACGCCGAGGAGGAGGGGACAGAACCTTTCCATGGAATTCTCAGTGATTGGCATGGTTTCAATCCCCGTAGCACATTTCACTGATGTTCATTTTCAAAAAAAAAAAAAGGTGCATGATTCTTTCAGTGACCTGATGATTGTATTTTAATTTAATCGGGATCCCGAAGCATCGATTATGATTGCATATAGCTAGCTGGCAAAAGCACTTTGCAAAGTCGTTTTACTTAATTGGCACACGGAAGGGACACGTTTATCTTTCCTTCTTTCTGGGAGTTCTTCCTTTGATCACATAATCTTCGGCCACTATGGAACACGCAAAAGTTTATGCTGAGGTTATTTCTTGGCAGGACTAATCGTATCTAACCTCAGATGATTTAATTTGCATATATAGCAACAGCAGTCAGCAGGTATAATGGTCATCATCTCTGATCTGCGGCTTCCCAGCCTATATAATACTCAGTTTGCTCCATAATTTACTGAGGGGTGCAATAGTGAACCATCGGTCATACAGGTTTTTTACGGGAAAAAATATTTCCATTAATCTGACACAGCTGAATCATCAGCGATTGCAAACTGAACGTTCGCCGGTATGGATGCCCGACCCATCTATCATAATGTACCAGCAACTGCGCAGCAGCTTATTACATATTATATGTTGACACTATATATCTTTAATAACAAAAAAAAGTTGCCTAGAGATCATTCTGAGCACATGCAAATTGTTTTGGTGGGATGTACTTATCAACTTTAGGAGTGCAAATTAACAAATTAATTTGGTGTGACGTACGGATCACCACTATGCTTTTTCTTCTTTTTAAGAAGTGATTAGTGCTGGCGCTAATGTAAACACACATGACCCATGAACACATGTAGGCAAATCCTATCTATATGAACTTCTCAAATAGACTGAGCCAACAGATGTTGAGAGATTTGTGTAATCATCACAACGGTCTCACACTATTGACAAGCAACTAGCTACCGCTACAAATATCTCATTTTAAAATATAAGCACAATATCCTGAGTTGGAGACTTGAATATATATAGCTTGGGTAAACATGCTCCACTAATGTGAGGGCACATGCCCTCAAGGGCAGCGATCAGTGGGTATCTGGAGGTGTTGACACAAATCTAGTCCCACACCAACAGTCCTAGAACGCATGGATCACATGAAGATCACCTTGTTACAACACTCTCAGAAACTAGTTTGGCCTGTTCCTGGTCTCCTTTGTTCACGACGAAAAGGCTTTCAAAAAGGTTCTGATTGGGATGTGCACCTAAGATTTCTCTAGGGTCAGTAGGCCACCAATAGGTGGCACCTCCTCATATTATATGCTTTGTAGATTAAATATCCTCTGATGAAATGCATCATGTGACTAGCTCATGTGTAATTGCTGGAATATTGAACTGCAGTTGAGTGTTTGGTCTGCCTGTGGCAAGTTCAGGGAGCAATTATGATGATGGGGGTCATGGTAGTAATTTACATGTTCAGGAACTACAGTACGTTCTTATTAGTTACTTGGTAGTTTACATATTCTTGCCATCCAGCGTTGCAGTCAATGATCTCTTAAATAGTCTGCTGCTCTGCCTCGTCTGAAATACATATATATCGTTATGTTGACTGATCCAAAAATTTGAGCTGTGTATTTACGCAGTATGGAGTTCAATTTGAGTATTTCCTTCTGTCAGAAGTCTATATATATGGAATTCTGAGTTCTTGCAGTAGATAGAGCTGTACACCTTTTGATTCTGTACATGTCAGAATATCTCTTATTCTCCAATCACCTCTTTTCTGAACTCTGATCTCTATTAATAAGCCTAGTTATTTTGAATGAGTCTGAAATTTTCTTAAGACATGGTCTATGTTTGAGCTAATTGGTGAAATAAAGGTTCTAGTATTGAACCATGGTTAATGAATTGCTACCAGCTGGCTTGATGGGCTATGGTGTGTGGTATTCTTAGGCTGTTTATGGCATGGAGTGTCATACTTTATCTGAATAATCAGTTCTCGTGAGGCTCTGTTCATGAGTCAGTTGCTTAGCTTACCAGTTCACTTTGGCACTATAGAACTGCATTTGTCTTTGCAAATGAGTTTTGAGATGAACGAATGTTTCAAAAATCACAAGAAGCTTTATTGCCGACACCATCATACAACAATTAAATGCCATTGCTAACGGTATATTCATCTCAGCAATTAATAGTGCCGATATATAGCAAATGCAGCACTGATATGGGTGTATATATCTTGTTCACACCAATTATTTCAAGCAAAGAATAAGGTTAAATAGGAAATTCCTTCAGGAACAAGGAAGCAGCAATCTCCCTGAGGATGTCACTGGAGGTGTAGGCGTCCCTTCCATGAAGGTACAACACCTCGTTTATTCTTGTCATATTCACCACTAGCTGCGCCGCTGGTAGTATTCCGCGGTCCAACTCCATACACTCCTGGTTGATCCTCCTCCATGCGTGCTCCAGCATTGTGGCAAATGCCGCCACTGCATCGCTCGGCGTCATGCTATGTTCCTTCATGTAGCACTCAAATGAGCTAGCCGCATCCTTCTTGCTATTCCTTGGCTGTGCAAACCATATGTATGCATGAATGTTATAATAAGGTGATCTCATATAGACACTAATAAGTAAACAAAATAACTATTCTTACAACATTATACCTTCCATTATCTAAAAAAAATGTATGCACGAAAGAACTATGCCACTAATTTTGAAGTAATTTTACAGCTGTCTATAACTATTGATGAAAAGTATATTAAGAATTTTTTATGAAAAGTATAGGTGATCTCATATAGACAGCAAGTCATATCTATCTGTAAGGTTAGGTTTAAGTGTGTATTGTACTGATGTTGTATTTAATTTTTTTGGTTGCTATAATAGGTATAAAAATAAAAATTTTGTTACATTGATTTTGTCTGCTTACTCTTTCTATAGTTGATTTTTTAGAAACATTAATTAATTGTGCTGTTAAAAATTCAGTAAAAAGCAAACACTAAGTAAATATTTCAGTTATTTAGGTTTGGTCTTTTCCTTTTCCATCTACTATGCTATCTTGGTTCCTGATTTTTAGAAACTATGTAAGTTAACTTTTACAATTCACCCAAAAAAAATAATTTTGAATTTAACTATTCATCAATAAATAAGTCACCATAAGCTCTTTTAAATGTCCATTATATTATACACTATATATGGCCGAGACAACATTTTATTATTGAAATAGCAATAATACATAGCTGCATATATATACTATTTCAATCGAATATTCAAATGCAACAATACCTTGAAATAAGAAGAAATGTCATTGAGGAAGCGCCCGGTCTCTGCACATCCACGCACCATGTCAGGTATGTGGAGCGCCCAGTCGAATGCTTCTTTGGTTGCCAGTTTATCTGCACCCGTGAGCGCCACAAGGAACAGCATCGGCAAGCCTGTCGACATAACGGACACATCTACATGCTCTTTGAAGCTCGGAGTATAGTTTTTGCTGAACCATTCAGCCTCCTTAAGGTATTTTTTGGACTGCAATTTGAACTGGACAATTAAAAAAATTGTTATTACATCAGCATAAAAAGACATTATATGCAACCGAATGTAAACAATATGTAATAAGATTAAACAGAAGTCTAGATATTTAATTAGTTCACCGTTCATCACAAATTATAAGACGTCTTCGCTTTTGTAGATGCATAAATTTTTCTACACACTTAGATATATACACTATGTCTATATACATAAAAAAAAGCCAAAATATTTTATAATTTTAAATGGAGGGAGTAGCTAGTACAAATTGCGATGAGCATTACATAACAAATAGGATCGTATTGGAGTACCAGTTCTTTGATATAAGTTATGCGGTACTTCTCCCATGGTTCCAAAATGTCCTCAAATTCGCTGAAATTTCTCAGTGTTTTCATGTAGAATACACGCAGGTATTCTGGTAGAACAGGAGCACAACTTTCATCCCATCTGCATAGAAATTATTAGTTAATCTGAAGACGATATATATGTATTAGCTAGCGAGAAATGAAACAGTTAAAACAATCGTGCCTTTGTATAGCTTCAGTCAATATCTGGCACTCCTCGAAGGTGGCATGAGTATCGTAGGTGTCATCAAGTAGGCTCAAAAGTGCAAACGCCTTGGCGAGCATTAGTCGTGCGCGAGAGTTCTCCTCCTCATGGAACACTCCACAGGTGTACAAGTATGTCTCCACGATGCGATTCCGAGCATAGGTAAGCTTCACATCGTTGTAAAGCTCACTCCACCACCTAAATGTCATATGAACTTACAAATTTCATTTTGAACCAAGATGTCATATATACATAAATGGATGACTATTCTTCAAAAGGGCAGGAATCATTATTGGTATTCTCTCTCTCTCTCTCTCTCTATATATATATATAAATATATATAACTGTGTTTGTGTGTACTTACAAGGAGATTTCCTTGAGCTCCTTGAGGTGGAGAGACCTGAGTATGTTAAAGTCCAGCTTTGCCAGCTCGAGAATTGTGGTGTTGTGCCCCTCTTCTTGCTCATACTCAGTGACGTAGTGCATGGCCTCAAGTCGACGCATGAACCGAGGGCGTGGGATATCCAAGGCGCGGGACACCTGCTTTGCCATTGGTGACCGGAGCTTGGGTTTTGCGAGCTCAAGGTGTCGCCTAGCAAAAGCGGCGATCTCATCTAAGGATGCCTCTCCCGGGACTGCCATGTGAGCTGCGTTGTACAGGCTAAGCAGTCCCAAGGGATCGGTTGCCAAATCCTTGCTGAAATTGCCCGTGGCGTCTCTGAATTTGTCAAACACATCTGCATGTACGGAATAATCAGGTCAAAAGAATACATGATGCTTAAGTTAGAGGTTTTTATTCTATCGCTCCCATGATGTGATTTTGACAATTTATAATTAAACTACATTTATAAATTCTAAAAGTCTGATGAGATTACCAATTAATTAGGTACTACTTCCAAGTAAAATTTATATAATATTTTAAACATTTCCAAATTATTTTTTAGAGGTTCTTGTCTGTCCAGGAATATATATACACATACCTGTTGATACCGAGAAGCCATGTTGTCTAAGCAGACAGAACTTCAGCGCAACAACATGCAGATCATTGGAGCGTCCCAGCTGCTCTTCACTACTAGTGTGGATAAGGCATAGCGCCACGCCGATCTCCTCGTGGAAATGCTTGTCTATGCCAAGGCGTTCAAGGGTGTCCACCAAACGCAACGTGTCAGCTGTGCTCATGGTGCCGCCCACAAACATACGCCGCACTTTCCCCTCGAGCTCATCTGCCCTCTCTCTCATCCACTCTTCGGACCTCTGCTTGCAATATGTTTGCATGCATATTAGTTACTATACAAATATTTTTTTTATGATATATGTAGCAAGTATTTTAAAAAGAGATAGAAGAGTTTCATATAGATGAGACTCTCTTGGCTCGTTTTCAACCATGTAGATAAGTAATGTCATGCAATATGTATGTACGATAATTAAAACCATGTATTAAGAAAAGAATAATATACTGTTAATCTTTGTATTACCTGTGAGGTAGGAAGGGTGTAAGTCACAAACAAGTCACCCCACGCGCACGGTTGGTAAGTACCATCGGCTGCTGCAGCAACTCCTGTTGTATCCATCCTCGCTCAGACCTTGAGAGCCCAGCTAGCTAGCTTAAGTGGATGCTACTTGTGCTCGAATAAACCGTGCGGCTTTGCTACGTTGCTCCAATACGTTGGTATCTATTTATAGAGCGAGTTTTTGCAGCTGGGTGAACAGAAGGCAAAATGTATCGCCTCGGCGAAATGGACGTGAATCACATGCTTAGCTTTGCGTGGTCTCTGTAGTAAGTGCGGCGGCCACTCTGCATACACATACATACCAACTTCCACGTGTTTTTTTCCTTCACTTTTCATTTTTTGCGACTAGCTTCCCACGTGTCTGGCAGAATGCAAATCGATTGACAGATGCACCAAAATTGGGGTTGGGGCAGCTGGATATTTATTTCTTAGATAGACAGCTGCCGCTGCCCTCGCTACTGGATCCGTCTTCTTTGCCGAGTGCCGGCCGCACTCGGCAAAGACATCTTTATCGTCGGCAAAGGCTTTGCCGTGTGCAAAGCGTTCTCGGCAAAGAATTGGTCGGCAAAAGAGTCTTTGTCGAGTGCCACCTGGCAAGCACTCGGCAAAGGCTTTGCCGAGTGCCACGCCAGCACTCGGCAAAGGTAACGGGCGCCGTTAACCTGACGGCACCCTTTGCCGAGTGTGACGTGGTAGGCACTCGGCAAAGATTTTTTATTTTTTTTGAAAAATTCTTTGCCGAGTGCCTGCTCTCGGCAAAGAGTTTTTATTTTTTTTTGAAAAATCCTTTGCCGAGTGTCGGCTCTCGGCAAAGATTTTTTATTTTTTTTAAAAAAATCCTTTGCCGAGTGCCGGCTCTTGGCAAAGGTATGGTCACTTTGCCGAGTGCCACGCCAGCACTCGGCAAAGCTGGGCTCTGCTGGAAAAAATGATTAGCTTTGCTGAGAACGGGCACTCGGCAAAGCTAGAAATATTTTTTGTGCTTTTTTTTTTCTGTTTTCTTTCATTCCAGACATGCAATTTCATATATATTCACGACAATAGACTAGAATATCACATAAAAATCACATTTCATCATCAAATGACGTCAGTTACATCCATACAAATTCACCATATACGAATTCATACATAAAAGGTCTTCAAATTCATCAGTTACATCCATACAAATTCACCACAAGTCCAAAAGAGCGACAAGTTCATCTATACAAGTCCACAAGCGGGCAGTAGAGGTACCTAGCTCGACCTGGCGTCCCCAGGGGCCCCAGAGCCCCCACCTTGCTCCCACGGAGACCACCCTGACTGCGGCGCCGACTGGAACGTCTAGTAGGGCAGCGGAAGCAGAGGGCCGCTTGCAGGCCCGGAGTGCCCCTGCTGCGTCGGTGGAGGAGGAGCGGTACTGGCCACGTGAACCCCTGAGTCGGGAAGGTCGGGCCCTGTGGAGGGCTGGCATCTGCAGGAGTCGGGTTCGAACCCGACGACTGTTCCTGCACAAAGAACAAGTGATCTCATTAGTACCAGCAGGATGGCCGCACAAGCTAAAACAACAGGCAATATACTCACCGGAGTCCCTATAGGAGTAGGCACAGGAATAGGTGGTGGAGCGAAGATCGAGGCAGGGAGCTCGGCCTGCTGCACTCCCGGGATCTGAAGGCCCCCGGAAGTAGGCGGCAAAGTCCTGCATCTGACGCTGGTACTGCTGCGTGATAGCCGCCAGCTGCCGCTGATGGGCCACCGCCATGTTCTCCTGGTTCGCCTGCAACTGTTCGATCTCAGCCTGCAATATTACACCCGCAAGGTTGATGGTATGTGAAGGCAAGGTACATGTGTGAAAACGAGTGAACGACGAATAAAACCGCACTTACCTGAAATGCCGAGAACATCTGCGCGTTGCTCGGCTGCCGAGGCACTATGGGGATGTCGGAGGAGCTCGTGGTCCCTTCTCGTCGAATCTGGCTCAGCGTGGGAACAGAGGACGACTCGATGGCGTTGTTGGCCATCCAGTACCGGCCGTGCTTCTTCCCTCCTCCCAACCTCATCAAAAGGTCTGTGTCCAGGGGGTCGGTGGCGGGGTCGAACATCTCCCCATGGCGCTGGCGAGCCGCGAAGGTGTACTCGGTGAGCTTGGGGTAGATGCTCATGTTAGTGTACGCGTCGGGCCCGTCCACCGGGTCATAGACGTTGTCCGCTGCCGTCGCTTTGCCCTTGTGAGCAAGGGCGTACCCTGTGAACTCGTTGACGACCTGCCCACCATGCGACTGGGTCTGCGAGGAAAACACAAACATGGTTACAAGTAATGACAATTGAGCACTAGAATAAATAGATCAACAGAAGCGTACCCATCTTTCCATGAACAATGGGAGGGATTGGTTCCCTTGGTGGTGTGGTGCCTCTTGCATCTGTAGGCGGCGCTCCTGATATTCTCTGCGCCTCTGGTACGCCGCGTCTGTGGTCCACTCACGCACAATGGTCGCCCAGCAGTCCTGGTACTTCTCGCACCACTCCGGACACATCTGCATGACATCAAGTATTTGACATGCTAGAAGATGAATTGAATGTTTCACGGAAGAAGTCAGAATGAATGTTTCCTACTTAATTACCTGCATGTACTGCGCCTCGGTGAGGTCGGTCTCCCTCTAGAGTAGTATCTCCCTGACTTGCGGCTTCTTCATCACCTGGCCAAGCACGTCGGCATAGTAGCTGATGACGCAGTGGAGATGCGCCTTGTGGTATAGGTCCTTGAGACAATCTTTGCAGACCGCCTCCTGCACTCGCACCGCATGCTGCTCTCTCCCCTCCTCGCACGTGAAGAAGTCCTGCACACAGAACTCATCATTGTTTTAAGAACGTGCAACGAATGCGTAGTATTGAGAAATGTGATCGATGAAAAGACTCACCCAGAACTCCCTCTTGATCTTCGCCGCCAAGGTTTCGCCGTTGGAGTCTGTGACGCTGGAGAAGTGTTCCCACCTCATGGGCGCCTGTACCTCACCCTTGTGGGTGACCAAGCCAGGGTAGTACTCCCTAATCAGCAGGCCCTAGATGCCATTGATATGGCATGAACCGCTCCCTCCGCTCACAAACGTCCAGCTGCTCATGAGTCATTAACAACAATTGTTAGTCTGCAGTTCAATTTTCAACATGTCATATGAACAAGTAGTGATCAACAATGGATACTTATGTCTCACCCACTGGTCGAATCACCGGGCGGCAGGAATGAAGCGGCCGTGGGTCAGGGAGCGACGAGGGCCCATGCTGGTAGGGCCTGCTCGAACCTAAGGAAGCTGTCTCGCCTGGTGTCGCCGTCTTGCCTGTTGTTGGCTCACCCCCGTCGTCGTCGTTGTCGTCATCGTCGCCACCGCCGCCGTCACCGATCCTCGTTGTTGTCGTCCCCCCTTGTGGGGCCTCCTGGAACTGCAGCCTCCTCGTCGACGTGCGACGTCCGCTAGGGGGGGAATCCCCCTACTGGTCGACGCTCCACCAACACCTCCTCCTCCTCATCGTCGTCGGCGATTGCCTGCTCCTCGTTGCGGATCTGGTACTGTGAGTGGACCTTTCGTTGCGGCCGCTGCCGCCTTCCGCCTGGCATTTTGTCGAGTGCCTGCAATGACATAGATTAAAATAGTTAGCATAAATAAATGACAAGTACTTGTAAAGAAATATAATGTGCAAGGTAATAATAATAACAATATAGTATTACATGAATTAGAAATTATCTCTGCGAATGGCAATATGGCTGGCGTGTAGTCGTCATCACTATTGTCGTCATCACTATCAATATTGTCGAGCTCTCTTAAGTGTCGGGCATCATCTCCATCGTCATCATCATCTACATCGTCCTCAAAAACTCCATCGCGCACCATCTGCCATTGCTCAAGGATTCATAAGTCCTTAGCATCCTGCACCTCATCACCCTCGTCCTCATCGATGTCATTGTCTACTTCCATGCCGATCAGCGAAAGAATGTCTATCCTCAAACTCCCTTCTAGCCCCTCAGGCTGATAGAACTCATCTGTTTTGGGTCAAAGTTGTAATCATCATCGTTTGGGACAGCTTTACCACGCGGCGATACCAAGTGCACAAGGCTCCAACCCGCAAGCTTCTCATCTTTTTGGCACGCTCATGGGAGGTAATAAACTTGCATGGCATCTCGGTTAGCCACAATATAGACATCATCTCCTTTATAGTTGGAATCCTATCGAATTTTGACTTGCCCAATCTTAAGGTCTTTTTTCGTGACATCAGGATCGAACCAATGACATTTGAATACCACTGGCTTAAAATCTTTGCCACCCAAAAATTTGAGCTCGTATATCTCTTCGACTACGCTGTAATAGTCCTTCTCATCCGTGCTGGGCGTACGAACTCCGCAGCACGTGGTTTTTAGGTTGGGCCGACTCTCCTTGTAGCTTCTCGTGTGAAAGCGATAGCCATTCACATCATAAACAGTGAATGACTTGACCCTACGGGAGAAGCCACCGCCCACCTGTTTCAATTCATCACTCATTTGCGCATCCGACTGGGCCTGCAAGGTCAGGACAGGTAGATCGTTACATTACTCGCTCCTAGGAGCAAAGTGGAATCTCAAAGTCTGAACGAGGTTACTTGGATGGTACCTTTGTACAGAACTAGGAAATAAAATCGGGCACACCATGTCTAAGAAGATGGTCTTCTTCTTGCTCAGTAGGAGCCCTATTACCTCTCCAGTGTTTATTAATATATTTCCTAAAAAAACAAGAGACAAGGGGGTCGGATTGATAGGTGGAGGATAGTGACGGCGTATGTAACAAGCTCATTGAGAACTTACTTCTGATAAGGAACGCATTCATCAAGGTTCAACAACAAGTACCTCATGATAGTGCGTCACTCATCATGGGTCAATTTCTTGTTGGTACCTGCGCTTCCTCTTCCGAGATCCCCTTGGAAAAGACTGAGGTTCGATGAGTTCTCATCGGCGTTATAACGAGGGGTTGGATTGTAAACGCTGGGAAGTTTCTCAGTATAGTACGCCTGTGTGAAGGTCGACACCTCCTCCAGAATGAATGCCTCTGCCACGGAAGCCTCAATTTTGGCTTTATTTTTATACTTTTTCCAAGAAGCTTTATTTTTTCCACGGAAGCCACAAGGTTTTCACATGTGGAGATGCCTGGGTTTTAGGCACGCGATGTCACAACTTACTCGAAACTTTCTCAATTTTTTACCACAACCTCCACATGCGATGACAACATGCCTCGACAAGTTTCGTCATTTTTGGACTTCGTTTGGATTTTATATAATTTAAAAACACTTTTCTCGCACGTAACACGTCATGTTACGACACCAACATGGTCGTAACTTCATGGGAGGTCCTGGATATGGCCTCAACATACTCCGAACATTATGAATACCATCTTTTGAATGACCAAATTCCATTATTTCATGTACCTGCAGTTCAAATTTGGAGTTGTCGAAAAAATTCAAAGAAACAAAAATAATTGAAGAAATATAGCACAAAAATTCAAAATTGTCCCAACTTTTGAAGTTGTGATGTATTTACTATATCAAGCCCCCACAAAAAAACTGAAAAGAAAAAACAAAAAAATTATGCTTTGCCGAGGGCCGGCGCCGGCACTCGGCAAAGAGGCCTTTGCCGAGTGCTGGCCGACGTGGCACTCGGCAAAGGTTTTTATTAAAATAAATAAAAAACACATTTGCCGAGTGCTGGCCGACGTGGCACTCGGCAAAGGATTTTATTAAAAAAATAAAAAACCACCTTTGCCGGGTGCTGGCCGACGTGGCACTTGACAAAGGATTTTATTAAAAAAATAAAAAACCACATTTACCGAGTGCTGGCCCACTCGGCACTCGGCAAAGGTAGCTCCTTTGCCGAGTGCCTAACGGCAGGGCACTCGGCAAAGGGGACGGCCACGGATGTCGTTTGTCCAGGCCCTACTTTGCCGAGTGCCCCTCTTTACCGAATGCCGCGCTCTCGGCAAAGAGCCAATTTGCCGAGTGCTCCTCTTTGCCGAGTGCTGGACACTCGACAAAGAAATCTTTACCGAGTGCTTTATCTGGCACTCGATAAAGAGCCTCTTTGTCAAGTACCTTTGGTTTGACACTCGGTAAAGTTTACGGCACTCGACAAATCCCATGTTTCCGTGGTGCCTATTCCATGGAGAGATCGTCATCCTAGGATCGACAGCCATTTTTTTCCTATCTTTTATATATAAAAAAGCTCTAATTTCACATCACTCTTTGCTCCTGCGGCGGACCACACTTTCAAAAAAGACAAATGTGCAATGATGGTACCTGTCACCTGATTATATATTCTAATCACATTTAACACGCATCATATCCAGTAATTAGGGTTGGGATCGATTTCATATTATAGATCGCTAGCTAGTAGCAGAAAGCTAAGACTCTGCAGTCTATATATTTTATATAAAAAAAGTTGGCACGTAGAAAGGAAACGTAGTATGTCTTTATCGTCTTCTTTTTTTCCCCTTTAATTATGTATGTATAACCAACGTTTATCATCTCTTTTTCGTGGCGTTTCTATGATCACATCATCTACGGTGATGTTGGGGTGAGGTGTGGCCTAGTCCTAATATAAGGACATGTGTGTAATTTATAAATTGTTAGGGTGCTCACCTTTGGAAAACCATCTCCCTCTCATGTGAAAAACGAGTGAATGGTCCGATCGTGAAAAAAAATCTCCCTCACATGTCGTTCGACGGTATACTATCTATCCTCTTATTTTTTGGACATGTCATCGAAGGTAGAGACATTCGACATCGTGCGCACTGTATGCGGATAATCTTTTGCTATTTCTCACAGCGTTGCAAGCTGACTTAAATACTGCACCCGTATGCCATCTTGAACCTCTTCGCTGACGCATTGGAGTTGTATCACGAACATTGAAAAATGTAGTTCGTCCTCGGCTCGTCGCCAAGTCGGTGCTTCCTGGAAGACATGAGTTCCATGGGCAAAGGCAACGTTCCCTTGCCGATACCTGAGTGTGTACTGCTAAGCCTGCACAGACTAGTGACAAGGGCGGATTTGGGTCTAGGACCATTGGATTCCACGGCTAGTCTTTTAGCTTCACTTAGATGTTGGGCCCAGTACTGTACACTCCCGGCCCCGGCCCACGAAAGACAGAAGAGATAAAAGAGGGAGCTGCGGAGCGCCTGCGCTCGACTCGCGACTCCTCGTTCCCGTCCTGCTTCAACCTACGTCGAGGACCCTGCAGGCTGTGGCCCTACCGGCGAGCGGCGACCGCCGTCACGCCGTGCCTCTACTCCGCCGGGGCCACCCTCCATCAGTCAGTCCGGCCGCAGGGCAGGGCAGCAGCATGCTGCCCGGCCGTCCAAGCGCCGAGGGCAGGGGCGCAGGGCAGACACCGGACTGTATCCTGCAGTCCGCAGAGGCAGCACCACCATCAGGCTGTTACTTGCCGCTTGCAAAGGACCTGCTGCCTATTGAGGCTTGGTAATTCCTTATTCTCAATTAATCTAATTTCTATTTCAATTGTAATGTCGAACCCGTTCCGTTCGAGAAATTTGTTGAATGATTAATTGATTGTGTCAAATTTTTGTACAACGAAGATGTATACAACCAGTGCCTGAATAAACCCGAACTTCTCCACAAGCACAGTCATCAGAAGTATTAGAACAAACACTGGTCGTTGAAAGAGCAGAAGAACCACCTAGCAATGCAAACAATTTGGCAATCTCTACTTGACGAAATTTGCGCCATAGAATCTGGCAGATTATACTACCACGTGTCTGTGTACCAAATCCTCGAGCTCGGCCGTACGCGAATTGTCTCGAGCCCGGCCTCATCCCGACGCTGCTGCTCCTGCTGCCGGCCGCACCGCTCGTGCCTTCGTCCTGCCGTCCGCCGCCGTCCCCTATTCTCAACCCCCTCTCTCTGGTGCCATCCATTCTCCCACAGCTCACCGCCGTCTCGTATAGGTAGGTTCAGGGCTCCGCCCGCTCTCTCGCAGCCCAAAATCTTACGAACTCTCTCGGCTCTCGTGCGGACGCGGCGTACTGGCACCCTGGTCCTCGAAGCCGCGGCGCCCGCTTCACTCCTCATTGCAGACGCCATGGTGTTCAACGTGGCACTGGGAGCGACGGACAGAAATAACTCGTTGGTGAATGCGGTGGAGACGCGAGAAGATGTTGAATCTTGCCCCACTTACCTCGTCTACTCCTCGACATAGACAGGCATGGATGCCATGACGTTGACGTTGCCGTCTTTCAAAAGACGGCGAGCGTCGCTGCCACGAATAAGGAGGCGGCCAGTGATGGCGCTGCACATAGCTTCCGTGCATCCCTGACTCCACGTGGCCCGTGCTCCCTCCCACGCCGTAGAGAGCGCTAGGCAGCACCCCAGCAGTTGGTAGGGACGCCGCCCACCGCGTGCTCGATAAAATCCTACAAGGTTTGGGTCTCCAGTGAACGATTATATTTGCACATGCAGGGATTCTTTTTTTTTTTTCTGATGCAAAACTTTGGCCTTTGTTTCATTACCATTTAATAAATTTTCAGTCCGTTTTCCATGACTGAAAGCCTGTCACACTAAGTTTCTTGCTCTCGGCATGTCTTGCAAGTGTTCATTCCGACACCAAAGCCTTGCAAGTGTCTTGCAACACACACCTTTGACAAGATGCGAAGAGGTAACGATGCAAGCCCCTTGGAGTGCACACGTCAGTTGCATGAACACTGGTAGTGAACTTTTAAAAAAAATGAATACTTGTAGCTGGCAAGCTGCCCCTAGATAATAATGAGCTTGATGTAGTTCCACTGAAGCTTCCTCCATTCTGTGTGTGACCATGGGTGATAGGTACTATGGTTCTGTTGGCTGTTGCTATGGAGGTCAAAGGACAATGGCAACACACGAGGGGACCTATAGGACATTAGGACATCATCTGGATGTGGATGGAGACTAGCTTAAGTCAGAAAAAAGCCATATATTGCATATAGATGAACTATCTCTCTATTTGGTTCAACAGGCTGTCAAATATTGGAAGATTCATATCACCAGTGAGATATGGAGTCACCTTCAAAGAATGCACATTTTGCATTTACATCGTTTCTTGGTATGCTGCATCTAATTCTAAAGCTCACCCTAGGTTTCACTCTTATGAATGATATTGTCTTTTGGATTTTTCATTTCTTTTATCTTCTTTGATTGGTCCTTAACCTATGTATAAAACATGCAAGCATGGTTCGAACTATTCAATCAGGACCCCTGCATTCTTGCAATGTTTTTTCAGTCTATAAAACAGATAACATATACTTTGACCCATACGTTTGTTCTTTTTGTAGCTGAAGCAGAAATAATAAAATTTACATGCTTTCAGAGACAATTGTTGGTGACACTAACGGTTACATTCTTGTATAGCCATGATAACTTGATTTCTTAAACTTAGAGAGAACATGATTAATGGTATTGAATAGTTGCATTTTATTTGAAGTTATGCAGATAGCTAAATCACATTGAAAAATCTACATATCTTCAAGTGCTGCAATTCCTTCATGCAACAACATCGCTTTCTGATGCTTCTTATCCCTGGCTTTGTGTAGGCGGAGAATGTAGCATTCATTTTTCCGGTGTGTACTTATTGTATGATATAAATATTGAATTCAAGGTTCTGTTAAGCTTCTGCTAGAGGACGCACTCAAGGGAGGCTGCATACTGGCACCTGAACTCAGGTCCAACGCCCACGTAGTTCCCAACTTCCCATTCAAAGCAGTGTGGAATTGTGTGTGTGTGCAGCTTGGAGGACTCGATGGCTTGCCACTGTTCTTTGTGAAGCTAAAATGATGAACAGGGTTCCATCATGCCATGCACTTGTTTGCAGCACCGAGTTACTGAAATCTAAAATATAAGCTTACTTAATGATTATTAATTTGAACCTTTCAAGTGACAAAACAATCTTTAGGATTCAAAATAAACCGTGAGACATACACGAGATGTGTAATACAATAAGTACCAGCTGCTTTTTCAGCACTGAGTTATTGAAATCTGAAACAAGACATACATTGTATTGCACACACACACTCACACTTACATTGAAAAAAAGAACATGACGAAAGAAGGCAACAGCAACGACCACGCTCATGCTTGGAAGGTGAACAGGGTGAACCTATTCCAAGGCAGAAGCAATACAGTTTGTAACTCAAACAAGGAATGCAGTAGCTCTGCACGCCAGTCACTTGTACTGCTTCAACAACAGCCACCTCCAAAGCTGGGGCAATAGTAGTGCATTCACCTTGGGCCGAAGCCGTCGATGGAGTGGCAGCTCTTTGCTCGTTTCAGCCTCCTCTCCTTGGAAAGGCGGAGCTGCTTGTCCGCAAATGTCTCCAACCCTGCGTACAAGGCTTTTGCTCTTTGCATGGCTGCATGTTCAGTAAGAAATTTGTTTAACCAACTCATCATCTAGCATGATTAGATTTAGTACAATTATTTCCTCTATTTTTATTAATTCTTTGCACAAAAATCTATGAGCACAATTCAAGATATTTCCAATTCTCGGTGCATGCACTTAGACTTGGGTACTTCCAGAGAAGTGCCATGGTCCGTGTTTGGTCTTTTCACTGGCCATTATCATTTTAGCCATTTGACTTTACATAAAGTTTGTGTTCACTGGCCATTATGTTGAGTTCAGAATTGATGACGAAGAGTCAAAATCACGAATTGTATTCATCCAGCTGAGTGTGAATCTGAGCACAAGTACACGTGCTGGTGATTATATCAACATTGACTATTGTAGTAGGGAAGGTATTCAGTTTGTAGTAACTGATTTGTTAATCAATTCCAATGAATTAGGTGCGGCATTAGTGATTGCTGACGGAGGGTGTCCAGATGTGAGAGCATACCACAAGCAATAGCTTGTTGTCGTTGCTGTACTTTGCTTGTGCGCTGCTAGCGTTGTCTGTGCAGCGCCATAAGCCTGTAGCCTAGGTGCTTGCTGTTATAGTTGGATAGGAGGCTATCATAGCCTGATTTGTAGCTCAGTTTGGCTGAGCAGAAGAGAACAGAAAAGGCAAAGTTATTCCTGGTACCAAGACCACTTGTTCAGATGTTGGTCTTTGAAACTTTACAACAGAGTAAGAATATGAAGATTTTTTTTTTTTTTGAGCAACAGAATATCGCCTTAAGAAAGGAGAAATTAGGTGTACCGTCATGATATGGCTATTGAACTCTGAATGTCTTTTCATATAAGCTTAGTATTGAACTCTGCATGTTCTCAGCTGTAATTTCATTCATTTTTGTGGTCACATAGGGATATAAGTTTGGCTCCGAGAAGGCTAGCGCTTTGAGCACATATGTTGTAATGAAGTCTGCTGACGGCACAGGGCCTGGAGCCCAGATCGATGCAGGGCCTGTTGACCTCGGTGGCCAGGGAGCTCCTCCTCCTCCGCTACATCCACTCTGGTATGAAATATTTTTAGTGTCAAGAAAATGGGAAATATTTTTTGTTTGTTGTAGATGGCAAGTGAAACGTTGGTCTGTTGATCCACCATTTTACCTTGAGTAATTATTAGCTGTATGTATCCTACTTGATGCTTTCAACTAGAATGTATAATAACCAAGTAGTGTGATGACGGAAACCTGAAGAGCACTATCCTGGAAAAAAAAAGATAAAAGACAACCTGGTATGACAAAGGCTTGCCCATCTATACACATCTGTCCTTTTTCATATTACAAGCCATACGAAAATATCTTTGTGATCATTATCGTGCCTCGATTTCTTAATCCTCAACAACTGTTGCAGGTTGAAGGCCTTGGGAAAATTGCCCAGACTGAATTTGCAGCTGCCATCATGGACTGAATTTTCAGCTGCTATGATGAACGGGAAACTACATGTAGGTTTATGTGCACTAGTTGTTTATCCAAGGCATTGTGACTTAGTGTAGGTGTGTAACACCCTAGGTTTTCAAGTTTTTTAAAAAAATAGGCAAAATGATTTGTGGTGAATAAAATAAATAGGCAAAATAAAAGTTTTATGAAAATAAACTTATAACATGGTAGAAACATGCTTGAGCATTTATGCTGGTGTAAATTTTTTTGTGTGGTGTTTGAAGTTGAGTTGGAATTCAAAATATGTATGAATTTGCAGTTGGAAAAGTATCAAATAAAAGAAAATCCATTTTCATTTCTCTCCCCCTCCTTCCTGGTTTTTGGCCCGGTCAACCGCTCGGCCTACCGGTGGCCTGCCTCCTCTCCTGCCTCACACTGGCCCGAAGGCCGTTTACCTTCGCGTGGCCTGTTTCGCCTTCTGGCCCAGCAGCGGAGCCCGCAACATCGCAGCGCGCTCGCCCTTTCCTCTTGGGCCGCCAGGCCGACGGCCCAGCAAGCCGCGACAACCACGCCACCTTCTTCTTCTCCGACTCGGCCACGAGACGAAGGCGCGACACCGACCGGGTCAGCCTCAGGTCCACACTGGTCGCTCGCCCCTTGCCCTCGGGGCTTTATAAGGATTTAATCCGCGTGCCCGCGACTCCACCGAACCCTAGCACGAGCCGCCTCGCCTTGCTTCGTGGAGCCCAACGCCGAAACCCTAGCCGCCACCAATTTTCCGCCGGAGATCAAAATTCACCGCCGTCCTCGGGTCATCTTCGCCATTAGCTAGACGGCGAGCATCGCCTTGACCTCCTGAGTATCTCAGGGCTTTTAATTCGGTTCAATTTGGTCTAATCTGGGTCATCACCGGTTGCAGTCCACCGCCGTCTGCCATCCTCAACTCCACGCCGTCCTTGTCGCCTCTCGGTCTTCATCTCCTACCTAGGTGAGCGCGGCGTGAGCTGCTCGTTCGAATGGTACCTTCCTTGAGGTAAATGGTGACCGAAATCTCGGTCCGTGTGAACGCCGACGAGCTTTTCTCGTCACCAGCGATGGCCGCCGCCGTGTCGGGCGTCGTCCCCGGCGAGTCCGATGGCCTCGACTGATTTGAGCCGTCGGTTTTGAAGCGAACGGCCAGAAACAGCCGATACCCCTTCGCGCGGCAATCTTATAGAAACCCCCTTGGCTTTTCGTTTAATTTATTAAGGTCCTTGGCGCCGTCAACAGGATAAGTTTTCTCCTCTGAAAAGCGTATTTTTTGTTTATAGAGCCAGAATACGCTTTGTCCATTGGAAAGCGTATTTTTCTTATAACAGCTTCTAGAATACGTTTCCTCCTCAGGAAAACATATTTTTCCTTTTCAGTTCAGAATACGTTTTTACTTAATTACAGTTTTGCCATTATCTTTAAAAGCTTATATCTTTCACGTTTTAACTCCGAGTTGGTCTGTTCAAATTCCGTTAGATTCATAATTTCGTAATCTATGCAGTCGTGCTATTGTTGAAGTATTTTGAAAACTTTATATTTTTAGCTTATATTTAAAGTATTTATTTATCTATAGGAAATCTTTGAAAATTCATAATTTCGCTGTTATAACTCTGTTTTCAGTGAACTTGACGTCTGTGTGATCGTAGAAGCAAGTAGAATAGTTTTATAAACTTTCTATTCTATTTTGATGGCATTGGTGTGTTGTTCCTCTAATAACTCTTTGTTTGCTTCGTGTATGTATGCTCGATTGGTTTGTCTGGTGTTGATTGTTAATGTCGAGTTCAGACGATGAGGATTTTGTTGAGAAAGGATACTTTGAGGATCAGCAGGACCAGCAAGACTTTGTGAATCAAGGCAAGTATAGCATGGATCTTCCTTGTTACCTATTCACTATAATTAACAATACATATGCATGTGTCCGTTTGATGACCTAGAGATTATAACTAGTTTTGTTATCTTGATTCCTTGATACCTTTGGGTTGCATTGGGTAGCGATGATGCTAGTGCTTAATGAACATCATGATCTTGTGACTTGATGAGTAATTGTGTCATGAACAATAACATTGACTTTTAACAACCTGAGGGCTAATCTGTAACTGAACCTCCGGGATTTACAATACAGCTGTGAGGGCTATATGGCTCTGATTTTAGTTCAGTATGAGGACCTTTTCTAGTTAGTTAGGGGTGTCAAGTTGGGTATAGGACAGCCTCTGTCCTCATGAGTACAAGGAATGTGCCATATGGGAAGGGGGGTTCCTACATCTGATAATCCGGAAGACAGCCCTAATTAGTTAGACAAACCTTTGAAAGGCTTCATAGTGAACCCTGCCGGTCTTCCTTGGTAGTAGGCTAAGAGGTTGGCCGCCTCGGGCAAAAGGGTAAATCACGGCTCACAGTGAAATTCTACACCTTTGCGCAAAGTTTAATAAACTGGTATACTAGCCTTGCTCAAGGACATGAGCGGCCTTGGAATTCCTTACACTAAGGATGATCTCTCTTGTCATGCTAAAAAATTCATTCATTTGTTGTTATGCTTACTATTCATTTATGTTACATTGATCATGATGGTTTTAGGAAACACTTGCTACCTTGATGCTACTTAATTGCTCAACTTGATTAACTTATAAAAGCTAAATGCAGTCAAACAGTGTCAGCTTATTTGAGCCCCATTAACCCATGTTATGCTTGTTGAGTACGGTTGTGTACTTATGCTTGCTTTACTTTCAATTTTGGAAAAAAATCCCGGATGGGTAACAGATGAAGGTTGGAATGAGAGCTATCGCGATGAGTACTAGGCTTAATATTCACCAGTTGACGTGTCTCTGTGGGAAGCTTCCGCAATAAAGTTATTCTAGTTTTTATTGTTTATGCGCAAGACTCTGTAATGAATATTGGTTCGCTATGTAATAAATAGGGTGATGATACTCTTTGTAATTTGTCTTCTTATATGTGCGACTGTTCCTGAGGCGCATATAAGGCTATTTATACATTCTATTTTTATCCTTAAAAATGAAGTGTGATAAATTGGTATCAGAGCTGTGTTGACTGTAGGACGCAAGCCTAGATAGAATGGTCGTTCTTAGTCTCTTTTGCTTCACTAGTTTCATGCTTCTTAACTTTAACCTTGTTATTTTCTCAATTTTTATGCTCTTATACTTACTCTATTGTGAAAATCTTGACTCCACTCTAATCTATGTCTAAATCTTGTAGATGCCTCCTTATACCCACCCCATGACTGTTGCTGCGTATCGTGATCTGTTCGACCACCTGGAGTCTAGAGAAGATGTCCTGCCATCACCAACCCCGGTGCCTACATCACCTCAAGATGAAGAAGAAGAACCCATGGAGAACACTGAAGAAGAAGAACCAATGGAGGCTTCTAAAGAAGAAGAGGAGGAAGTGGCACCTGTGGAAGAGGAGCAGGAGGCTCTCGACATCGACGATTGTGAGATGACGAGAGCAGCTCAAGATGGTGGTCAATCTCCACCGCCGTCTGTTGGTGGTTCTAGTGGAGGAGGTGGACCGCACGCTCCTATGAGGTGGACTATGAAGATCTCTCGTGTATCGGAGTGTCCCACCAGATCGCATATACGACTTATGAAGCTTCTTCGTGACTACTATGCTGATTAGGACCCCGCTGTGCAGTACACTTGCTTCCAACACATCCATCCGTTGGAAAGTACTTACTGGAAAACAAATGTGGCTATATATTCCCTAGGAGAGATGTAGAATTCCTATAATATAGAGATGATTTTTAATCATCCTGGTCCTAGTCCAACTCAAGAGGAGGGCATCGAGGGAGCTGCTTTTAAAGTCTGAATTTCTCTCCGTGGTCATCGCTTTGGACATATGCGGGATGATGAATTTCTCTATTTGCCTTGCGCTGACCACAGTAGGGAGGATGGATGGGCTATGATGAATCCTCAAAATAAGCCACCTGCGTCATGGGAATTGGCACACTTTGCTTGTGACATGATGCTCAAGCATCAGCGCTTGGTAAGCACGGTGGACCAGCTGGAGCAGAAGCTCATGGAGAAGCAAGAAGAAATTGATAGACTCAGGACCATGATTGGGCAACCAAAGATCTATAAACGGCTGAACCATGGGCTTCGACCTTAGCTTGGAAAACCCTTATGTAATAGGCACGTTATTAGTATCGAGAGTCAAGTTTAGTCGTGTCATTTTAGTGTGTGTGAACTTTGAGTGCTTGATGATTTATGATTATGTAATATGGATGATTTGGATTTTTGTGTGATTATTGGAGCTTTGTGGGCATGTCCACAAGTTCCTTAGTTAAGAATATTAAGGATAAAGTTTGAATAAATTAAGTTTGGGCTGGTTTATCTTGTCTCCATCTTTGCTGTCTTCTGAGCAGTCTGTGAGATTTTGGTTATATCTCAAAATTGGTTTATCCAATGCTTATGAGATTTTTCTAGATAAAACTAGACTTCTTTATCTAACAATTCCCATAAGAATTATGTCGATATCAGTTCTGAGTTGAAAGTTATGTCTGTCGCAATCTGATGTGCAGTGCTGTCTAGAATTCCTAAATAGTTTTTGTTGTTGAGTTAATTTGATGGATTAGATAATAGAATCTGATAATCTGGTCTAAACAAAAGTTGTATAAAATTTCTTAGCCTTTCCAACCATGTATAGAACATTTCCTTTCAATACCTGGACCTCGAGTTATGACTATTTTTCTGTACTGCTGAAATTGAAGCTCATCCAGAAATTTTTAGTTTTGCAATCCTTATTATTATATAAGTGATTTGTATCCTAAATATCTCTAAGCTTTGATTTTGTTGGAATACAGATGGCTGCTTGGGGTGGAAGAGGTAACTGTGCTAGAGGCCATGGTGCTGGACATATCACTAATGAGGAATTGATGGAGGCACAGATGCAGATGATGCAGACTATGACCCAGTTTATGCAGACTATGCAAGCTGGAGGGCTACCACATGCTCAGCCACCAAGGGATAAACGTAGGGACTTTATGCAAGGTCATCCTCTTGTGTTTACTCACACTACCAATCCCTTGGATCCTGACGACTGACTGCATGCTGTGGAGAAGGAGTTGAATCTTGCTCAGTGCAATGATGTTGAGAAGGTGTTGTATGCTTCGGGGCAACTCCAGGGAGCTGCTCAGAACTGGTGGGAGTCATACCAAGCTGCACGTCCCAACAATGCTCCTGCTATTACCTGGGAGAGGTTCAAAGAGGATTTCTTGGCTCACCACATCCCTGAAGGTTTAAAGGAACAGAAGGCAGAGGAGTTCCGGAGTCTTAGAATGGGCTCTATGACTATGAGTGAGTATCATGCTAAGTTTGAGGAGTTGGCTCGCTACGCTCCCTATGAAGTTATAAGGGACATTGATAAGTGGCGTCATTTTCTCAATGGAATTTACTATGAACTCAGGTTGCAGCTGAAGGGCAACAAGTATGATACCTTTGAAGAATTGGTGAATAGTGCTATCGTTCTGGATAATGAACGTCTGGCATAGGATAAGAAGAGGAAGATGAATGGACAGGGCTCTGGAAGTAACTCATGCTTTCGTTCTAACTTCCACCAAGGTTTCATGCAGAAGTATCAAGGACCAATCAGTCGGTGGAACCATGGTCAGAACCAACAGAACTGGAAGGGAAATCAACGGCCGTCGTAGCAATCTAGAAATCAAACTCCGTGCCTTACTGTGCCTAACAACACGCCTCTTAAGAGTAGTCCCAATACTCCTCAGTTGTGTTATCGTTGTGGGGAACCTGGGCACTATGCTAATCACTGCCCCCAGAAACCAAACCAACACACACCTTAGAAGCAGAATGGTAATTAGAAGTCTTATGCTAATCATGGAAGGGTGAACCATGTGTCCACTGAGACAGCTCAAGAAGCATCAGAAGTTATGCTGGGTACGTTCAACATCAACTCTATCTCTGCTACTGTACTTTTTGATTCTGGAGCTTCGCATTCCTTTGTCTCTCAAGCATTTGTTAGAAGGCATAGCATACCAGTTGTTGCCATGATGAACCAAATGGTAGTAAATTCACCGGGGGGTGCTATACCAGCTTCTTACTACTGCCCCTTATCTAACCTTAACTTAAGGGGGGTAGACTTTTTGGCAAATCCTGTAGTGTTGAATGCATCTGTTATTGATTTAATTCTGGGGTTGGATTGGATGGAAGCTCACCAAGCTATGATAAAGTGTAAAGAGAGGGTTGTAGATCTGTCTACACCAAAAGGGGATAGAATCAGTGTTGATGTCAGAGTGCAAGCACCACCTACAGCTACACTAAACTAGCTTGATGACAATGCAGATCCTCAGAATCAGGTGGTGGAGGAATTCCCGGATGTGTTCCCCGATGAATTGCCAGGTATGCCACCTGACCGCGACATTGAATTTATTATTGAGTTATTACCTGGTACTGCACCCATAGCTAAACGTCCATATAGAATGGGGGTTAACGAATTAGAAGAACTTAAGAAACAGTTAAAGGAATTAGAAGAGAAAGGTTTCATTCGTCCTAGTGCATCACCTTGGGGTTCTCCTGTGATTTTTGTTGATAAGAAGGATGAAACTCAACGGATGTGCGTTGACTATCGTTCTCTCAATGAGGTTACCATCAAGAACAAGTACCCATTGCCCAGGATTGATGATTTGTTTGATCAATTGAGAGGTGCCTGTGTGTCTCCAAGATTGATTTGTGTTCTGATTATCCTCAATTGAAGATTCAGAATTCAGATATACCGAAGATAGCGTTCACTACCAGGTACGGGTTATATGAGTATACAGTTATGTCCTTTGGATTGACCAATGCACCTACCTACTTTATATACATGATGAACAAGGTGTTTATGGAATACCTAGATAAGTTCATGGTGGTTTTTATTGATGATATCTTGGTATTCTCAAAGAACAAGGAAGAACATGCAGAACACTTGAGGTTAGTCTTGCAGAAGCTTAGAGAACAAACCTTTATGCTAAGAAGAGCAAGTGTGAATTCTGGTTAGAGGAAGTCTCTTTCCTTGGCCATGTTGTTTCTAATGGTGGGATAGCAGTTGATCCAAGCAAGGTGAAAGATGTATTGGATTGGAAGCCACCTACAGATGTTAGCGAGATTCACAGTTTTCTTGGGTTGGCTAGTTATTATAGGAGATTCATTGAAGGATTCTCGAAGATTGCTAAGCCATTGACAGCATTACTAGAGAAGAATGCCAAGTTTGTGTGGTCCAACAAGTGTCAAGCTAGTTTTGAAGAATTCAAGAAGAGGTTGACAACCGCTCCAGTTTTGGTATTGCCATACCTAAGCAAGAAGTTCTCTATCTATTGTGATGCATCTCATTTGGGTTTGGGGTGTGTTCTTATGCAAGAAGGTAGAGTTGTGGCGTATGCTTCAAGGCAGTTGAGGAAACATGAGCTTAATTACCCTACTCATGATCTAGAACTAGCAGCTGTGGTTCATGCTCTGAAGATTTGGTGACACTATCTGATTGGGCATAAGACTGATATCTTCACCGACCACAAGAGCTTGAAGTATATTTTCACCCAGTCTGACTTGAACATGAGACAACACCATTGGTTGGAGTTGTTAAATGATTATAATTTTGAAATGTATTACCATCCTGGAAAGGCAAATATCATGGCTGATGCACTTAGTAGAAAGAAGCATGCTAATGAGCTTCGGGTGACACCTGAAACTGATCAGTTGTGTGTAGAGTTTGCTCATTTGAATCTCACTCTTGTCACTAATGCTATGGAGATAGAAGTGACACCTACCTTAGAGGAAGAAATTCGCAAGGGTCAGCTAGAAGATGAGGATCTAAAGTATATAGTGAAGAAGTTAGCAGAAGGGAAAGCACCTGGGTTCCTCATTGATGAAGAGGGTACCTCATGGTATGGCAACCGGATATGTGTTCTGGAGGTAAAAGCTCTTCGTCAGGCAATTCTGCGAGAGGCACATGAGTCAGCTTACTCTATCCATCCCAGAAGTACTAAGATGTACATGGATCTTAAGGAAAAGTATTGGTGGATCGGTCTGAAGAAGGAGGTGGCAGAGTATGTTGCTGTGTGTGACACTTGTCAATGTGTGAAGGCAGAACATCAGAGGCCATCTGGATTATTGCAGCCAATGAAGATACTTGAATGGAAGTGGGATGAGGTTGGTATGGACTTTATAATGGGTTTACCCCGTACTCAGAGAGGTTTTGATTCTATTTGGGTAATAGTTGACCGATTGACCAAGGTTGCTCACTTTTTGCCAGTTATGACAAGATACAATGGTTCACAACTAGCTGAACTGTATATGGAAAGGATTGTTTGTCTTCATGGGGTACCAAAGAGGATTGTGTCTGATAGAGGTACACAGTTCACATCTCACTTTTATAAGACAGTGCATAGTGCTTTAGGAACAAAGTTAAACTTTAGTACCGCATATCACCCACAGACTGATGGTCAGACTGAGAGACTTAATCAGGTTTTGGAGGACATGTTGAGAGCTTGTGCATTGCAATATGGTACAAGTTGGGATAAGAATCTATGCTATGCAGAGTTCTCATACAACAATAGTTATCAACAGAGTCTCGAGATGGCACCATTTGAAGCTCTATATGGGCGTAAGTGCAGGACGCCATTGTTCTGAAATCAGACTGGGGAAAGTCAATTATTTGGAACAGATGTTCTGAGAACCGCAGAAGAACAGGTACGAGTGATTAGGGAGAACTTGAGGGTAGCACAATCTCGCTAGAAGAGCTATGCAGATACACGGAGAAGAGAATTGACATTCGAGGAAGGTGATTATGTGTATTTGAAGGTGTCTCCTATGAGGAGTGTGAAGAGGTTTAACCAAAAAGGGAAACTTGCACCAAGGTATGTTGGCCCTTTTAAAGTGTTAAAGAGACGTGGAGAAGTGGCTTATCAGTTGGAGTTGCCTGAGAGTTTAGCTGGTGTGCATGATGTGTTCCATGTGTCTCAACTTAAGAAGTGTTTGCGTGTACCTGAGAAGGAGCACTTGCCTTTAGAGGAACTTACTATTAAGAATGATCTCACGTATGAAGAGTTTCCAGTAAAGATCTTGGATATAGCTGAAAAGGTTATCCGAAGTCGGGTTATTAAGATGTGCAAGGTGCAGTTGAATCGTTACTCAGAGGCTAAGGCAACTTGGGAAACAGAGGATGCACTAAGAGCAGCTTACCCGTAGTTGTTTGAGTAAGCAAAATCCAATCTCAAGGACGAGATTCTCTTAAGGGGGGTAGATTTGTAACACCCTAGGTTTTCAAGTTTTTTTAAAAAGATAGGCAAAATGATTTTTGGTGAATAAAATAAATAGGCAAAATAAAAGTTTTATGAAAATGAAGTTGTAACATGGTAGAAACATGCTTGAGCATTCATGCTGGTGCAAATTTTTCTTGTGTGGTGTTTGAAGTTGAGTTGGAATTCAAAATATGTTTGAATTTGCAGTTGGAAAAGTTTCAAATAAAAGAAAATCCATTTTCATTTCTCTCTCCCTCCTTCCTAGTTTTTGGCCCTGTCGGCCGCTCGGCCTACCGGTGGCCTGCCTCCTCTCCTGTCTCACACCGCCTCGAAGGCCGTTTACCTCCGCGTGGCCCGTTTTGCCTTCTGGCCTAGCAGCGGAGCCCGCAACAGCACAGCGCGCTCGCCCTTTCCTCCTGGGCCGCCAGGCCAACGGCCCAGCAAGCCGCGACAACCGCGCCACCTTATTCATCTCCGACTCGGCCACGAGACAAAGGCGTGACACCGACCGGGTCAGCCTCGGGTCCACGCCGGTCGCTCGCCCCTTGCCCTCAGGGCTTTATAAGGGTTTAATCCGCGCGCCCGCGACTCCACCAAACCCTAGCACGAGCCGCCTCGCCTTGCTTCATGGAGCACCAACGCCGAAACCCTAGCCGCCACCAATTTTCTGCCGGAGATCAAAATTCACCGCCGTCCTTGGGTCATCTTCGCCATTAGCTAGACGACAAGCATCGCCTTGACCTCCTGAGTATCTCAGGGCTTTTAATTCGGTTCAATTTGGTCTAATCTGGGTCATCACCGGTTGCAGTCCGCCGCCGTCCGCCATCCTCAACTCCACGCCATCCTTGTCGCCTCTCGGTCTTCATCTCCTACCTAGGTGAGCGCGGCGTGAGCTGCTCGTTCGAATGGTACCCTCCTTGAGGTAAATGGTGACCGGAATCTCGGTCCGTGTGAACGCCGGTGAGCTTTTCTCGTCGCCGGCGATGGCCGCCGCCGTGTCGGACGTCGTCCCCGGCGAGTCCGATGGCCCCGACTGATCTGAGCCGTCGGTTTTGAAGCGGACGGCCAGAAAAAGCCGATACCCCTTCGCACGGCAATCTTACAGAAACCCCATCGGCTTTTCGTTTAATTTATTACGAGTCCTTGGCGCCGTCAACAGGATACGTTTTCTCCTCCAAAAAGCGTATTTTCTGTTTAATAGAGCCAGAATACGCTTTGTCCACTGGAAAACGTATTTTTCTTATAACAGCTTCTAGAATACGTTTCCTCCTCAGGAAAACGTATTTTTCCTTTTCAGTTCAGAATACATTTTTATTTAATTATAGTTTTGTCATTATCTTTAAAAGCTTATATCTTTCACGTTTTAACTCCGATTTGGTCCGTTCAAATTCCGTTAGATTTATAATTTTGTAATATACACAGTGGTGCTACTGTTGAAGTATTTTGGAAACTTTATATTTTTAGCTTATATTTAAAGTATTTATTTATCTATAGGAAATCTTTAAAAATTCATAATTTCGCCGTTATAACCCCGTTTTCAGTGAACTTGACATATGTGTGATCGTAGAAGCGAGTAGAATAGTTTTATAAACTTTCTATTCTATTTTGATGGCATTGGTGTGTTGTTCCTCTAATAACTCTTTGTTTGCTTCGTGTATGTATGCTCGATTGGATAGTCTGGTGTTGATTGTTAATGTCGAGTTCAGACGGTGAGGATTTTGTTGAGAAAGGATACTTTGAGGATCAGCAGGACCAGCAAGACTTTGTGAATTAAGACAAGTATAGCATGGATCTTCCTTGTTACCTATTCACTATAATTAACAATACATATGCATGTGTCCGTTTGATAACCTAGAGATTATAACTAGTTTTGTTATCTTGATTCCTTGATACCTTTGGGTTGCATTGGGTAGCGATGATGCTAGTGCTTAATGAACATCATGATCTTGTGACTTGATGAGTAATTATGTCATGAACAGTAACATTGACTTTTAACAACCTGAGGGCTAATCTGTAACTGAACCTCCGGGATTTACAGTATAGCTGTGAGGGCTATATGGCTCTGGTTTTAGCTCAGTATGAGGACCTTTTCTAGTTAGTTAGGGGTGTCAAGTTGGGTATAAGACAGCCTCTGTCCTCATGAGTACAGGGAATGTGCCATATGAGAAGGGGGTTCCTACATCTGATAATCCGGAAGACAGCCCTAATTCTTTAGACAAACCTTTGAATGGCTTCATAGTGAACCCTGTCGGTCTTCCTTGGTAGTGGGCTAAAAGGTTGGCCGCCTCGGGCAAAAGGGTAAATCATGGCTCACAGTGAAAGTGTACATCTTTGCGCAAAGTTTAATAAACTGGTATACTAGCCTTGCTCAAGGACACGAGCGGCCTTAAAATTCCTTACACTAAGGATGATCTCTCTTGTCATGCTAAAAAGTTCATTCATTTGCTGTTATGCTTACTATTTATTTATGTTACATTGATCATGATGGTTTTGGGAAACACTTGCTACCTTGATGCTACTTAATTGCTCAACTTGATTAACTTATAAAAGCTAAATACAGTCAAACATTGTCAGCTTATTTGAGCCCCATTAACCCATGTTATGCTTGTTGAGTACGGTTGTGTACTTATGCTTGCTTTACTTTTAATTTTGGAAAAAAATCCCGGATGGGTAACAGATGAAGGTTGGAATGAGAGCTATCGCGATGAGTAGTAGGCTTGGTGTTCATCAGTTGACGTGTCTCTGTGGGAAGCTTCCACAATAAAGTTATTCTAGTTTTTATTGTTTATGCGCAAGACTCTGTAATGAATATTGGTTCGCTATGTAATAAACAAGGTGATGATACTCTTTGTAATTTGTCTTCTTATATGTGCGACTGTTCCTGGGGCGCATATAAGGCTATTTATATATTCTATTTTTATCCTTAAAAATGGAGTGTGACAAGGTGTATGCTGGTACACATAACATTATCCTAACTTGTTGTATTGGATGGTTAGGACATTATGTGCTGGAACTTATTAGGTTGGATGTCTAGGACTATGAGTTAGTAAGCCTTTTAGTGTAATGGTTGGACACTTGGATGGAGTTAGAATGTATTGCAGTTGGAATCAGTTTATATATATTTATATATATATATATATGCATGTATTGGATTTATCGTATGTGTCTTGGATTGGCATTTGGATCATGTGTGCATTTGAAATTTGGTTGGAGATGCTCCAGTTATGTAATTTCCATGACGGTATTGATTCTCAGAAAAAAAAACACTTTTTGTGATGGTGTGCTCTCATGAAATACCTCAACTCTCATGAAATAATTTCATGACGGTGACCTCTCATGAAATACTGTAACTCTCACGAAATAACTTCATGAAGATGGCCTCTCATGAAATACCAAACTCTCACGAAATCTATTCCTGAAGATGAACTCTCACGAAATCCATTCCTGAAGGTGAACTCTCACGAAATACCACAAAATGTTGTCATGAAAATACACATGCAAACCTGGCGGCACATTGTTTTCATGAGAGTGGAAAACTCTCATGAAAATAATCCGTGGCAGTGAACTCTCAAGAAAATGCGTATTCCGTGACTCTAATATCCTGAGAGGAGATGTGTGATGGTGTATCCTCACGCATTATTTCGTGAGAGTAAAACCGTATTTCGTGACTGATTTGCACTCTCAGTAAATATCTAGATTTTGGTAGTGATAGCCCTAGCTCTAATATAATATTTTCTTAGACCATTCATGTTCCAATCATTGTGTTGTTGCACATCTGTCTATAAACGATTTCTTTGGTATTTTAATTCATAATAGGTGACCGGTGAAGATTTTCACGGCTGCAGATATGAAGGATTAAACATGATTTCCAAAAATGCCACCATTGCAGGAAATATTACTATGTACCTACATATACGCCAAACACCAAAATTGGTTGTTCACACAGTTATGTCAAACAGCGAGTGCATATATGTCACGTGTCCATCCTGCTTCTCCTCTAAAATAAAAGTATAGACCCTATATGCCTCATTTGTTGCATTGATCAGTAGCACAGAAGCAATCTGTTTCATGGTTGAATGCAATAGAAAATCCAGTATCCGTATAGTCTAAAATGAATGTACTATGATGGGAGTGTGGCTTGCATCCGGGGTTCTACATCCAATAGGACATGATGTGTCTGAGGATGCACACCAGAATTTGTGGTGTGCTGGAACATGCCACCAAAGGAAGGTGACCATTAGCATCAATACTCTACCACTCGTGCAACACGGCCAAGATGCCATTCGCTCCCACGGATTGAGCCACACCACATCCTTAATTACACTGACACATACAGATCAGGTGTTTGGAGTCTCCAGGGCGTATCCATCTTTGTTCATTGGAGACAGCATGGAAGATAAACCAATGGATGTAGTGTCTCTTGGAATTCTACAATGTCCAATTGGTTACTGTGTTGCCATATTTATATGGGAGCCAAGGGAGGACACCCAGATTATATTACAGTAAACTACAGCTATCTCAACTCAACTATATTCCTGGTATATTTATATAGGCTTCCAGTATTTTTTTTAGATACGGAAAGAAGTTCAGTATTTACATAGCCCATACGGAAAATCAAACAATGTTTACAATTGTGACCTAAAACCAAAATGTTGAAGGCCCTTGCTACCTTTTGTTCTTTCTTTGGTGAAATTCAAATATAATTAACTCATAAAAATTACAGTTACTGGAGGAAATTTAATAGTTTAGCCTATATTTTGCAAAAATTGGTCAAAGAATCTGAGCATCCATAATGTGGCTGGATAGGTGTGTCTAATTAAGAAAACATGGCTTACTATTACATGAGTCGGAGAGTGCCTATATATACCCTATGTCAATCCTGCGTTCCACATGAGGAGCGCCACGTAGGTGAGGAACTCCTCACCGTAGGCAAGGTTCTTGGCATGCATGTAACCCCTGCATCTACCTGCAGAGAAGCAGAGCATCTCGACCTATACACCCTTGATTACTTTCCACATCTTCTTCCCATCATCATCATCACCATCACCACAACCTGGCAGCTGCATCAGCCCTTGAGCAAGCAACCAAGCATCATGAAGGAAACCCTTTTCAGACTTGGCGGCTTTACTGATTAGCTTTTCTGTCAATGTCAGGTGTTTATCATCTTCGCCCTGGCCCTGGAGGATAGCATCACCAAGTTGGGTGCAGGCATCTGTGAACAGAGATGTTCTACTCCCAGGCAACAACATCTCAGTATTAGCACATAACAGATACATCATGTAGCTGGAAATAACTGTGCACCAGTTGGCAGGTTCAGGATCAACAGAGGCCCCCTTGCAATGGAAGCACAGATCTGTGGCCAGATGCCAGAGGGCTACGCTCTGGTCGAAGGGCTTCTCCAGGCTGTCCCAGAGGATCGCCATTTCTTGGCATCCATTGCGCTCAAGTGTCCACTGGCCCCTGCTATCACTCAGCTTCCAGTAACTCTCAATATCCTCTATGCGGTTCATCCATGCATCATCAGCGTGAGCGATGACCAAGCTTGCAATGTCCTTGCCCTTGCGAAAGAACTGGTTGCGCCCGAACCAACGCTGCTGAAGCAAGTCCTGGCAGCCGCAGCGCTCTCCACATCCTGCAATGGTGTCTAAAATACTCTTGTTCTTCTTAGCATCCAAGACTCCTATAAGGTTATGCTGTTGAACCTTGACAGAAGGGACTGGGGGAAGACCTACACGACGCAACACTATTGCAGACACCTGGAGGAATAGCGGCCCAGACCTAGACCACCACTGGAAGCTAGAAATGTTCAATCTTGCAGGCACTGAAATAAGCTCCGAAAAATATGTGATGTACAATAATATATATGTAACCTTGATGTCACTTCCCCTGTAGACTTCTTTATGGCTGATATGGAAAAGGACGATGGAGGCGATTGGGAGTGTCATGGTAATGCCCATTAAAATCACTGATAAGTAATCAACAATCGTACTAGGTGATCTATCCAAGTTTTCATCATCACCTTGTCGCCAGATCTTGGTGTAAACAAGATCAAAAGTCCTAGAAAGCCCTTCACGTAGTGCTTTAAAAGTTGATTCTCGATCCAGCAGCCTCAAGGATTTCAGCTTCTCAAGACGGACATCATAGGCATATGCATAGTCTACAAACAGCTTGTTACGTGCAGAGATCAACTCCATGTGAGTCTGTTTTTCAGCCTCCTTCACAAATGTTGGTGCAAGATCTTGCTGCTGGTTGTTGTTTCTTTGCACATAACAAGATTTTGCATCTTGTATGTACTTTTCACTACCAGAAACGCTAACTTTGCCGACGGCTGAAACATTTGCCGACGGCCAAGGAACAAGCCGTCGGCAAAGACACCTCTTTGCCGACGGCCATGTGACGCCATCGGCAAAGAAGTCCATGCCCAAGGCCGAGCCGTCGGCAAAGAAAAGCCGTCGGCAAAGACAATCTATGCCGACAGCCGGGCCATCGGCATAACCTAGCCGTCGGCAAAAGAAACATTTGCCGACCGCCGCGCCATCGGCAAACACAACCGTCGGCAAAGGCCACTTTGCTGAGAGTTGTACCGTTAGGCTGTCGGCAAAGGCCAAGACGTCGGCAAAGCGCAGCCACGTGGCGGCCGCACAGCCTGCCACGGCCACCGCCTTTGCCGACGGCCACGTGGCCAGGCCGTCGGCAAAGGAGCTTTGCCGAGGGCCATTCCTAAGCCCTCGGCAAAGAATTTTTTTTTGGTTTTTTCTTTCCAATTTTTTCCTGGTGCCTTCCTACACCAAATACAACCCAACTTCAAAAGTTGGGCAAATTTTGAGTTTTTTTACTATATTTTATTATTTATTTTTGTTTCTTTGAATTTTTCCAACAACTCCAAATTTGAACTGCAGGTACATGAAATAATGGAATTTGTTGATTCTAAAAAGTATATTCATGATGTTCGGAGTATGTAGAGGCCGTATCCAGGGCCTCGCATCAAATTATGACCATGTTGGCGTCGTAACATGACGAGTTACGTGCGTAAAAAGTGTTTTTTTTTATTTTATAAAATCCAAAGGAAGTCCGAAAATCACGAAACTTAACGAGGTGTCGTGTTATCGCATGTGGAGGCTATGATAAAAATTAAAAAATGCTTGGAGCAAGTTACGACGCCGGATGTCTAAAATTCAGACATCTCACATGTGATCATGTGTATGATCACATGTGAGATGTCTGAGTTTAGACATCTGGCGTCGTAACTTGCTCGAAACATTTTCCAATTTTTATCATAGCCTCCACATGCGATAACACATGATCACATGTGAGATGTCTGAGTTTTAGACATCCGGCGTCGTAACTTGCTCTAACCATTTTCTAATTTTTATCATAGCCTCCACATGCGATAACATGACACCTCGTTAAGTTTCATGATTTTCGGACTTTGTTTAGATTTTATATAATAAAAAACACTTTTCACGCACGTAACTCGTCATGTTACGACACCAACATGGTCATAATTTGATACGAGGCCCTAGATACGGCCTCTACATACTCCGAACATCATGAATATACTTTTTAGAATCAACAAATTTCATTATTTCATGTACCTGCAGTTCAAACTTGGAGTTGTAGGAAAAATTCAAAGAAATAAAAATAAATAATGAAATATAGCAAAAAAACTCAAAATTTGCCCAATTATTGAAGTTGGGTTGTATTTGGTGTAGGAAGGCACCAGGAAAAAATTGGACAGAAAAAACCAAAAAAATTCTTTGCCGAGGGCATAGGAATGGCCATCGGCAAAGCTCCTTTGCCGACGGCCTGGCCACGCGGCTGTCGGCAAAGGCGGCGGCCGTGGCAGGCTGTGCGGCCGCCACGTGGCTACGCTTTGCCAACGGTCATGACCGTCGGCAAAGGCGTCTTTGCCGACGGCCGTCACCGTCGGCAGAGAAATTTTTTT
>CM041635.1:34138403-34192912 GCA_023333625.1 Bothriochloa decipiens | reverse complement strand
TTGCCGACGGCTTAAACATCCGCCACCCCCCGCCCGCGCCGCCCCCCGCCGCTCCTCCGCGCCCCGCCGCCCGCCCGTGCCGCTCGTCCACGCCGTTTCGTTCGTCCGAGGTAATCTTCCGCGCTCGCCGGCCGCCCGCGCCGCCTCGATGACCTTCCGTTCTGTTCGTCCACGACGTCGTCCTCGCGCATTGCCGGAGGAGAAGGTAAAGCCCCTGGGTTGTCGGCCTTCGTGTCGATGTGTCGTTGATGTTCTTCGTGCCAGAATTATGGTTATGTGGGCATTCATGCCCCAAATATGGACGTCGGCCATCGTGCCAGCTTTTTCTTGTAGGTTTTGGAAACCTCCCCGTGTAGGGGAGGTTCTACCGAAATTTTTTACTAATAGCGATGTTTTTGTTGTTTTGCAGAGCAGGACGTGTCGGAGGGGACCCGGAGCACCTCTGCACCGCCACCCTAGGTATAAATCACCTCTCTGCCTTATAGTTGTTGTAAGTAGATTGCGTAACCGAGTTAGGCGTCTCCCGTCCGAAAGGGATATGTGGTCGTTGGTATGCGGATCAGTGCATATCTGCGACGGTATCTCTTTCGAATTGTCCATGTTTTTTGGACAGCCCGAGGATGCGTATACAGATGGGTTAGCTTCGATGTTCCACCCCCGTCCGAGTCGGAGTTTTGGCAGCACCTCCCCGTTGTTCTCCGGATACACACTCTCCCTGTCGGGACGTGTATCGGGAGAACAGCGGGGAGGTGCTGTCGAAACTCCGTCTCGGACGGTTGCGGAGCATGGAAGCTAACCTCATCTATGCATCCTTAGGTGGGATTAGGACCTATCCTTCACCTATTAGATGGTAGAAACGCCTTGTAGATGCAGATGGTGCTTTTGTTACTCGCTTACATTGGCGCATGACAGAGGATGGCTGACCGTGAGTGGATGTACACGGGCTTCGCAAGTAAGAGCCCAGAATGGGTTAGGGGGATGGATAACTTCCTGAAGGAAGCATTTGGCCCAGCTGTTGCTAAAGGGTCGGTTTAGATGCCGTGTCCCTGCACCAAGTGCAAGAACCAGAAAAAGAAAGACTACGGTCACATGTACAAAGATATTTTCAACAATGGATACGTTCCAAACTATACCCGTTGGATCTACCATGGTGAACGCCATCGTATTAGGGGGGAGAAGATGAGACCCCTCCTCGAGGGGTTTGATGCAGATGCCGGGATGAAAGAGTTGCTGGCAGACGTACACGAAGAGCGGTTCGCTCAAGGAATGGGGGTGGATGAAGAAGATCCAGAGGAGACCGCAAAGGTGTAATACACCATGATGGAGGCGGCAAAGTAGCCCCTTCACAAGAACACTATGGTGTCGCGACTGGATGCCATTTCACGCCTAATAGCATTGAAGTCGCAACTAGGCATTAGTTGAGAAGGTTTTGATCTCGTGTTGGCAACTGTTGGGACACTGCTTTCGAATGTTCACTTCCTGCCGAAGAACATGTACGAGTCATAGAAGCTCCTTTGTGCACTCAAGATGCCGTATGAAGTGATCGAAGCTTGTAAGAATGGGTGCGTCCTGTTCAGGGGAGACCATGAGACAGCAACACACTGTCCAAAGTGCAAAGCCTCTAGGTACATGGAGGTAGAAGGCAGTGATGGCAGTAAGAAGCGGTCTAAGATCCCCGAGATGGTCATACGGCACCTTCCTGTCATACCGAGGCTCCAACGGCTATACATGACAGAGGAGTTCGCGAAACAAATGACGTGGCACAAGAAGGGCAAACGATACAGTGACAAGATGCAGCACCTGGCGGATGGTGATGCATGGAAGCACTTCGATGATATGAATCCTGACAAGGCTGCGGAGGCTCAGAATGTACGCGTAGCGATGGCTACAGATGGGTTCAACCCATTCGGAATAATGGCGGCCCCGTACACTTGTTGGCCCGTGTTCGTGATCCCCCTCAATCTTCCCCCCGGCGTCATGTTTGAACCCAAGAACATGTTCTTGACGCTGATAATACCTGGACACCCGGGCAACAATATGGGTGTGTTCATGCAGCCAGTGTGGGATGAATTGGAACATGCTTGGAAAGAGGGGGTACTGACGTACGACCGAGCTACAAAGACAAACTGCACAATGCATGTGTGGTACCAGTACTCAATGCATGACTTCTTGGCGTATGGCTTATTCAGCGCGTGGTCTGTTCATGGGAAGTTCCCTTGCCCAGCATGCAAGGCAAATGTGATGTTCACCTGGTTGGCCGAGGGTGGCAAGTATTCTTCTTTCGACAAACATCGTCAATTCCTGCCTGAGGACCATGAACTGAGACAAGATGAAAAGCACTTCACGAAAGGTGTTCAAGTCACCAACCACATCCCTCGGGATAAGAGCCCTGCCGACGTCCTTGCCCAGATAGAGGCTCTCCAAATTGATGAAAAGAAGGGTGGTTTTAAAGGATATGGTACCGACCACATGTGGACTCATATATCGGGCTTGACTAGGCTCCCCTACTACAAGCATCTTCTTCTTCCACACAACATCGATGTAATGCACACAGAAAAGAATATCGTCGAGGCACTTTGGGCAACACTCATGGACATTGGCAAGAAGTCAAAGGACAACTTTAAGGCTAGACTCGACATTGAAATGATTTGTGATAGACCAAATCTAGTGATGAAGACCCCTGCGAATGGCAAGAAATGGAAAAAGGGGCCGGCCGATTACATCCTAAAAAGGGGAGATAGGAAGGAAGTACTGAAGTGGATCAAGACGTTAAAGTTCCCTAATGGGTATGCGGCGAATCTGAGTAGGGGAGTGAACTTGCTGACTATGAAGGTCTTAGGGATGAAGAGTCATGACTTCCACATATGGATTGAGCGGATCCTTCCTGCGATGACACGGGGATACCTCCCCGAGCCAGTGTGGCGCGTCTTGGCAGAGTTGAGCTTTTTCTTCCGCTAGCTTTGTGTCAAGGAGTTATCTCGGGATGTTTGTCTTGAACTGGAGAAGGCTACACCTTTGTTGCTCTGCAAGTTAGAGATGATATTTCCACCCGGCTTCTTCCTATCCATGCAGCATCTAATTTTTCACCTACCGAGCGAGGCACGTATGGGGGGCCTGTGCAGCACCGTTGGTGCTATCCAATCGAGAGGTGTCTAAAGCTTCTTCGGAAAAAATGTAGAAATAAAGCCAAAATTGAGGCTTTCGTGGCAGAGGCATTCATTCTGGAGGAGGTGTCGACATTCACACAGGCGTACTATACTAAAAAACTTCACAAACCGCGCGATCCAACCCCTCGTTACAACATCGACGTGAATACATCGAACCTCAGCCTTTTCAGAGGTGATCTCAGAAGAGGAGGCGCAGGGACCAACAAGAACTTGCAGCATGATGAGTGGCACACTATCATGATCTGCTTGTTGTTGAACCTTGAGGAATGCATTCCTTATCATAAGTAAGTTCTCGATGAGCTTGTTACATACGCCACTATCCTGCACCTATCGATCCGACCCCCCTTGTCTTTTGTTTCTCCAGGGAATATATTAATGAACACTGGAGAGGCAGTACGGATCCTACCGAGCAAGAAGAAGACCATCTTCTCAGACATGGTGTGCCCAGTTTCGTCAATTGGTTCTGTACAAAGGTACCATCCAACTAACCTCGTTCTGATTTTGAGATTGCACTTTGCTCCTAGGAGCAAGTTATGTAATGACGTCCCTGTCCTAACCTTGCAGACCCTTTATGATGCGGAAATGAGTGATGAATTGAGAAACGTGGGCAAAGGCTTCAACCGAAGGGTCAGGTCATTCAATGTTTATGATGTGAATGGCTATCGCTTTCGCACGAGAACTTACAAAGAGAAACAGGGCAACCTAAAAACCACGTGCAGCGGAGTTCGTACGGCCGGCTCAGATGGGAAGGACTATTATGACATAGTCGAAGAGATATTGGAGCTTGACTTTGGACCAGACCTAGGTTGTAAGCCAGTGGTATTCAAATGCCATTGGTTCGATCCTAATGTCACAAAAAAGGACCTTACGATTGGGCAAGTTGAAATTCGATAGGATTCCAAATATGAAGAAGACGATGTCTATATTGTGGCTAACCGAGATGCCACACAAGTTTATTACCTCCCATGGGCGTGCCAAAAAGACAAGAATCTTGCGGGTTGGAGCCTTGTGCAGTTGGTATCACGGCACGGTAAAGCGGCTGTCCCAAACGAGGATGATTACAACTTTGACCCAACGACAGATGAGTTCTATCAACCTGAGGGGCTAGAAGGTAGTTTGGAGATAGACATTCTTTCACTGATGGGTATGGAAGTAAACAACGACATCAATGAGGACGAGGGTGATGAGGTGCACGATGCCGAGGACTTACGAATCCTTGATGAGTGGAAAATGAAGTGCCTGATGAGAGAGCACGATGACGATGGAGAGCCTGATGACGATGGAGATGACGATGACGATGGAGATGAAGCCCGACACTATAGTGATAGTGAGAGAGCATGATGAGAGAGCACGATGACGCAATATTGATAGTGATGACGAGTACACGCCAGCCATAATGCCGTTTGCGGAGATAATTTCTAATTCATGTAATACTATAGTGTTAATATTATTACCTTGTAATTATGTTTCTTTACAAGTACTTGTCATTTATTTATCCTAACTACTTCAATCTTTGTCATTGCAGGCACTCGACATGATGCCGGGCGGAAGGCGGCCGCAGCGAACAGGGATCCACTCGTGGTACATGGTCACCAACGCAGACCCCGTGGTCGTCGCCGCCGAGGACGAGGCGGTCGTCGGTGAGGAGCTTGATGTGGAGAGGAGCACCCATCGTCGCACGTCGTCGAGGAGGCTGTTCCAGGACGCCCAGCAGGGGACGACGACGACCGGTGACGGTGACGGTGACGATGACGATGACGGTGACGGTGACGGTGAAGGTGACGACGATGACCTCTGCGAAGACGATAGGGACGATGAGCATACACCAGATGCCTTGACTTCCTCAGCTTCGAGCAAGCCCTATGTGCACGGGGCCTCATCGCTCCCTGACCCACCGCTCCTCAGCCGTCGCGCGGTGATTCGGCCCGTGGGAAAGATGTAAGTAACCATTGTTGATTTCACTTGTTGTTCATATGACATGTAGAAATTTGAACTGCAGACTAACAATTGTTGTTAATGACTCATGCAGGGGCTAGGAAAAGGTGATTGACAGGAAGAGTTCACGCCATGTCAATGGCATCCAGGGCCTCCTGATTAGAAAGCACTACCCTGGCTTCGTCACCATCGACGGTGAGCGGATCGTGCCCGACAAATGGGACCACTTCTACAAGGTCAAGGACGAGCATGGCGAAGTCCTTGCTCACAAGATCAAGAGGGAGTTCTGGGTGAGTCTTTGCATCGCACCGCATATCTCAATACTACGCATTCGTTGGACTTTCTTCAAACAATAAAATGATGTTTGATGTCTGTGTGTAGTTGTACTTCAAGTTGGAGGAGGGGCAGGACGAGCAGCGGGTGGGGCGGCAGCAGGAGGCGGTCTGCCACAACCGTCTCAAGGACATGTACCACGAGGCGCGTCTCCAGGCCGTCATCAGCTACTACGCCAACGTGGAGCTCAAGGTGGTAAAGAAGGAGCGAGTCAGGGAGATGATACTGGACAAGGAGACCGACCTCACCGAGGAGCAGTACATGCAGGTAATTAAGTAGGAAACATCCGTTATGATTCCTTACGTGACACATTCAATTCATCTTATGGAATATAAAATACTTGAATGTCATGCAGTGGTGTCCAAGCTGGTGCGATAAGTACGAGGACTGCTGGCGCCAAATTGTGCATGGGTGGCGTACGGACATGGCGTACGAGAAGCGCAAAGAGCGTCGACAACTTCGCCTGCAAAATCCTCCGGTATCACACCACCAAGGGAACCAGTGCCTCCATGGGTACATGGAAACATGGGTATGCTTCTGTTGATCCATTTATTATAGCTCTCAATTGTCACTACTTGTAACCAAGTTTGTGTTTTCCTCACAGAGGGAGACGCATGATGGGCAGGAAATCAACGAGTTCACGGGGTACACCCTTGCTCACAAGGGCAAAGCATCAGCAGCGTCCACTGTCTACAGCTCGGAGGACGGGCCCGAGGCCTACACCAACCCTAACGTCTACAACAAGCTCGCCAAGTACACCGCCGCAGGTCTTGAGCACCGTGGGCCGACGTTCGACCCCACCAGAGCCGACCTGGATACTGACCTCGTGATGAGGACGGGAGGAGGGAAGCATCACGGCCGGTACGCTATTGCCGACAGCGCCATCGACCCGTCCTCTGTTCAGACACTGAGACAGATCCGAAGAGGCGACGCGGAAAGGGGCGAATCGCAAATCCCCATAGCGCCTCGGCAGCCGAGCACTGCGCAGATGATGACGGCACTTCAGGTAAGTGCAGTTTCATTCGTTGTTCACTCATTTCACACATGATGTACCTTGCCTTCACATACTATCAACCTTGCGGGTGTAATATTGCAGGCACGGTTGAAAGGCTGCAGGCCAACCAGGTCACCCAGGAGATGTTGCGTCAGCAGCAGCAGGAGGCCCATCAGCAGCAGTTGGCGGCACTTTCGCAGCACTACCAGCGTGCTCTATCAGACCTGACCTGCTACTTTCGGTCCCAGATCCCGGGAACGCAGGAGCCTCCTCCCTCGATCTTCGCTCCACCACCACTTTCAGTTCCAGTTCCAGTTCCAGTGCCTGTACCTGTTTTAGTGAGTATATTATCTGTTGCTTTAGCTTGTGCGGCCATCCTGTAGGTACTAATTACATCACTTGGCCTTTGTGCAGGCACCGTCGGCGGGTTCGAACCCGACTCCAGGTGCCAGCCCTCCACTGGGTCCTTCTCCACCGCACGGCTTTCCAGCTTACCCGACCTACTACCCCACGCAGCAGTACCAGTGGCCTCCTCCGGCGTCAGGGCAGGGGTACTCCTCGTGGCCGCAGGGGCAGACGTAGCAGGGGCACTCCGGGCCGGCAAGCGTTTTCAGACCTACGCAGCAGCAGTGGCACTACGGTACGTCCCCGCAGTTGGGTTGGCCTCCGTTCGAGCAAGCTAGGGGCTCTGGGACCCCTGGGGACAACGCACAAAGCTAGATGCCTTTACTTCTCACTTTTGGACCTTCATCGATGAGGTTGTTGCACGTTGGACATGCTTAGCTTATGTTGGACATGTATGGATTCTTATGGCCATGTTATGTGTATTGTACAGTTGTATCGATGGATTTGAGGACCTTCATGTATGGATTCAGGTTAAAACTGAATTTGATGCTGAAATGTGGTTTATATGTGATGAAATGTGGGTTATATGATATATATGTGATGAAATGAGGTATAAATGCAAGAAAGCAGAAAAAACAAAAAAAATTCCCAGCTTTACCGACTGCTAGCCGTCGGCAAAGCTGGTCCATTTTCCCAGCTCGGCCCAGCTTTGCCGACGGCTGAGCCTGGCCGTCGGCAAAGTGACCAAATCTTTGCCGACGGTCGTCCGTCAGCCATCGGCAAAGGCCGCCGTCACGTGCCGCCGCAATGGCTAACGTGTCGCCTTTGCCGACGGCGGACGTGGCCGTCGGCATATCTTTGCCGACGGTATAACAGCCTTTGACGACGGCTTCAGGCCATCGGCAAAGGTGGCCGATCCGGTAGTGTTTCAAGTTCTACTTCTTTGTTGGTAGTAATCTCTGTCATCTTTGCTGCAACGAAATAGGTGACTAGGTTATTAAAGCTAGCTCTCTTGAGAGCAAGGGGCTTCTCGAAGCACCGGACAATCCCAAGGATGAACAGCACAATTGCTGCAGCCAATAACCTCTTGTCAGCCGACGGTAACCACGTTGTCCAAAACACGTAGACCGTTACCGTGACCTGAGCAATAGAAGTGTCCAAAAATTAACATCATTGCTACCAACTGTAATGGCGAATTAATTGGGGCCCTCTATAATGACATATCTTGCTATTAGACTCTAATCCCAAAACACTTACTCTCACTAGACACAAGCTGGAGTAATGAAGATGAATTACAAATACTAGCTACAAAGTTCTCAGAAAAAATCAGAACCTATGGGTCATCTCATTGGCAAATAATAGCTATCGGATCTTTCTGTTGCCACTTTTAGAAAACGAGTCGAAAATAACCACTTAAATCTCTATATAGGTTCACCTTACTTGCATTGCAAAAATACAAATGCCACGTGAACAACCCCTAGATCTTGATATAAATAATTCACAGGTAGATATATACCTAATAATCCAGCAAGTACCAGATAGCCCTTAGGCCAGGCGCTGGGCCAAGTGACACAAGGAACCAATAAATCGGATTACTGAATATAACCATGCCAGCATGGGTAGGCGGTTCAACATGGTCAATCTTGGTGACATAGAGAAGGTTTTAAGGTTTATGACTTACCGCATTGCATCCAAAGCTATACTAGGGTAAATTGATCAGTACGATTAAAAAAAACAGGACGTACTACAGATGGCAAGGGACTCCAATCTTTTATAAAATCGTTGACTCCTCTTGTTTTCTTGTATACATCCTATTGTTGACTAATTTTTTGTATTATTATTGTGTATGCAACAAGAGATTAACTTAATCTCATGTAGTGTATGATTTATTTCAATTTTGCCAAGGGTCAGTTAAAATGAAATGGAATTTAACTTTCCTGAATACAAGTTTGCTACAAATATTCATGTCTTCTAACTTTAGCTGATCTGAGCTATCCCTGATGTATTCTAATTTCACATACTGCTGCGAGTAGATTTTGCTTTTTAGGCTTAGTAATTAGTGGTATAGCAAAAGGAAGCAGAGAGCTTGCACAGCCCCCTCCCCCTGTGACCTAGTCGCTCCTGGCCCCTTCCCCACGGCCGCCGGCGGCGGCGCCGATCGCCACCCCGGCGTCGGCGCCCGTCCTCACACCGCCCCTCTGCATGCTCCTCCACCCGGATCCGCCACTCCGCCGCATCGAGTAGCTCTCACCTTCTCCCACCCTCATCCTCGATGGCGCGCGAGGGCCGGCAGGCCGCCGCCACCGCCGCCAGCCGCCCCACCCTCCCTCCCGACAGCGCCCCCGCCCCTCCCCCTCCTTCTCTCCCACCCCTGCTTCCCCTTCCTCCTCCCCTCCTCTATCGAGCGCCCAGGCCCGCGGGTCTCCGCGACCGGCGGCGGCCGCTGCCGGAGCTGGCGTCGGGCCGCCCGGGGGTGCGGATCTGGTGGCTCGCCGGCCTTCGCCGCCGCCTAGAAGTCCACTAGCGCAGGGGAAGGCGGGGAGTGCCACGGTAGGAAGGCCGCCATCTTCGGGCCGGGCGACCAGCAACCGCCACCGGCCATGGGGTTCCCCATCTTCGGCCTTTTCTGCTTCGCGCTCGGCATGGAGGACAGCGCTGCTGCAGCAACCGGCGTTGAGGATGGGGTCCTCCGCACGCCGCTAGCGAGCGTGCCCTCGGCACCACCGCCCAGTGAGGATGGCATCGAGGACGAGGTCCTTCGTAGGCCGGGGTCGATTATTCCATGGTGGTTGTGGAAGCTGTCCCGGAGGACGACGACGACGAAGATGACCACATGAAGGCGGGCGCATATGGCCTTGGCCTCGACACCTTCCTTGTTAACCCATCCACCCCCGTCCTGAGTGAGTCCTCGTCCCTGTCCCCCAATGCAGTGCCTTTCCACCCTGGGAGCTACACGCAAGGGCGCTCAAAGCAACGGCGGTGGGCGGACGACAATGGCGACTCGTTCGGTGATGAGCAGCCCTTGTATCACCTAGAGGCTACCCGTCGGGTGCCGAGGCCTGCCGATGCATCTCGAGAGCGGCCGCAGGCTCGCCCGGTCATGGCTCCGGATCGTGGCGCGGCGGATCACGGGCGGTGCGGCCCCGACGAAGATGGAGGAGGCGCGATCGGCGACGCCCCAGCTGGTGAGCGGCATCCCTGCTCGGCCAGTGGAGGGCCGCATCCCTGCTCGACGACGCCTCGGCCGGCAGGTGCGTGATGGGCGACTGGCCGCCGGTGCCATCCCGGAGAGGCCTCCCGTCCACCAGCGGCTTGGGCCAACACGCCGTGCTACCGCGCCAGACGACGACGGCTGGCAGCGCATGCTCCCCCAGCGCCCTTCCCAGCCGACACGCTCGCCGCGGCCACGGCAGCACCATGGGATGTCGACCAGGGAGCATAGCGGGCCGCGACAGTTCCTGGCACACGCCGATGGCCGCTGCTTCAAATGCCTGGCAGTGGGGCATCGTGTCGCCACCTACAACCTTCCTTGGCAATGCCTCCGCTGTCACAACCTTAGTCACACTGTGAGGGATTGCAAGAGGCCGAGGCACTTCATCGATGTGGCAAGGAGTGCCGCTCGACAGCGGGAGGCAATGACGCTGGTACTGTGGCCGCGGGTACCAATGGCGCCGTCGATGAGCCCACGCACTCCCAGCGACGTGCCCGCGGTCATCGCTCGAGCCAGCGCAAATGCCGCAGACGGAAGAGGAACCAGGGGGCGGCCAGCGCCAACCAGGATTCCCTGGTTTGGTGGTCGCGGTCTGCTCGCCTTGGGACTGGAGCATCGATCGCGCCCCCATCCGAGAGCTCAGGCCATGGACCACATGAACTCAGGCCGGCGATGAGCCCTCGGTCATGGCGGGAAGGACGTCCCCTGAGCCGATGGTGCCGGTGGCCAATGCAGACCAGACTTTGCCTGCCTACTGCCGGCCCTCGTGACCTCTTTGGAGGGGGCATCCTCCAGAACTCTCACGCCCACCCTTGAGGCTAGAGTAGCACCAGCGAGGGAGACTGCGCTGGGCGAGGTCGATGTGCGGGGCAGGGAGCACAGCGAGGACATTGCCTTCACTACCGTGCCGGTGCCGACAGTGCCTGGCCACACTCCTGCCAGCGTCAGGGAGGCCGGGCGTGACGGCGAGGCGACGCCGCACGGCGCGGGTTTCCCACAGCGAATGGACGAAATCCCCGTGTTGGCTGCGACCGCCACCTAGGAGCACAGTGCACTGGATGAGGACGACGAATGTTGCACGCTCCCAGTGAAAACGGATCAGATACGAACGGATATCATTAATACCACATTTGTTTTCATATTTTTGTTTGGATTCGGATACGAATATGGATAGTGTCAACCACGCCGGATAGGATACGGCTGGATGTCGACATTATAAATATGCGATTTCAATTTTCGGATGCGGATACAGTATCGATGTTGAATTATCCGGACTCAGATATGGATGGATTAAAGCCCTCTAAATGAATTCGGTACTGAATACGGTCGGAAAATATCCATACTGTTTTCTCACCGCCATCGGGATCCCCTGTGCCAGCCTCCCAGGAGCATGGTGCACTGGACGATGATGACAGTTGCTGCACGCTGCCTCCGGGCTTCCCTGTCTCAGCGTACAAGGACATTGGTAGGGCTACCCCGGAGCCGGCAACACAAATCGCCTGCGACGCACAGCTTCCGCTTGCCGGCCTTGGGGGCGTGGTCGAGGACCAGTTTCTCACCCCGCCCTGTCCTGCCAGGATGGATCGGGACACGCCGTGCGACGACGACGATGATGCAGCCGATGCGCTCCGTTCTCCATTGCTCAGTGGGGGCATCGCGGGGTTCGCCCAGCAAGTGTTGAAGAAGACTGCCACGCCCCTGCTGCAGGCGCCTGCAGCACCCTTGCTGCGAACCAAGGTCTATGGCCCCTCGTCCAGCCAAGGTCTTGTTCGCCAGACGAGGAGAAGCCCTCATTATTCAACGGCTGGCGCATCTTGAGGGAAAAACGACGGCGGAGGCCAAACAGAAGCTCGAGGACACGTTCGGCGACAACCCGGTGGAGAAGCCCTCGTCGTTCAACGGCTAGCACAACTTTGCATGCTCAAGGTCCTGCAAGTTGTACGCGTCTGATTCACACAAAGTAAAAAATAAATATGCAGGATCGAGCAGGTACGAACCAACCACGTCCTTGATTTCTGACGTTCAATTATTCACAAACTAGCAGGGACCATGTGCAAAGCCCGGGTGTTTTTTTTTTCCAAATCTGATTCTAACGGGTTCTTACTGTTTATTAACGGGTATTTCATTGTGGGTTTACACTGTTCCATATTGGATAGTAACATGTACGGCAGTTCCTACTGCTGCTGCTGCAATTCATTTATAATATTGTTGTGCATGCATTTCCTTCCACCAAGTATAATATTTTTTTGGCAGAAAACAAGGTGTGAAAGGTATGGAGTATGGAGATCTGAGCCTGGATTGTCAATCTGGCATGGACACGGACCTATCACCTAGGCAACAATATTGTCAATTCATTTATAGTATAGGTGATTTTTGGGTGACAAACTTCTGTTTTAATTTTGGTACTATGAATTTGGTGACTTTTGACGGATGTAAATGGGTGTGGGCTGGCCTAGGGAAATTTGCTTTGGGCTGCCCAGAAAAAAAATAAACTGGTTTTGTATTGAATAAATAGGCTTAACAAATTTATGTAGGCTGATCTAAGAAAGAAAAACCAGGACAAAAATCTCAAATATAATGGGCTAGGATGGAAAAAAATAAAGTAGACCATGCAATGTAACCTGCTAGCTATATGGGCCTTAAAGGGTTGAATTTGAATTTTGTGACATTTATAATGGCTGCCAACTCATCGCCACGTCATCTGCCAACATGGAAGGTGCAAGAACTTGAAACAACAAACCAATGTCATAAACCTATATGACACTAAAATGTTGTGTCATAAGCTTGTGACAGTGGTTTTTTTATGTTCGAATTTTCATCAGCTGGATGTCATAAATCTTAAGTTGTGACATCAATTCCATAAATTTTGACATAAATAGACATGTCTTGTAGTGTGTTCATTAGGAGCACCCACTGTGTGTGTGCCTGGTTTATGAATCTTCAACACCCCACTACAAAACATACTTGAAAGTAACCACCTAATCTACGTATGTATGTATATAGTCACCTATACTATAAAAAAGGCTAAAGTGAACCATGATTCCCATCTAAACTTCACCATTATGAACATACTCTTAACTGAACCCCCTAAAATTGTATTTAAGTTTCCATTTCTTGCATTATGAAGATACTCTAAAGCAACCACATAAATCTATAGTTGAATTATCTACCCACTCAACTTTTATGAAAACATTCTAAAGTTATCCATAAACCTAAACTAAATTACCCACCTCTATCTTCACTTTGAAAATAGACTGAAGTAAACCACATCCTCATCTAGATTACCCACTTCAGTCATCACAAATATACTCTGAATTGTGCCCCTAAATCCATATATAACTTAATTACCATGCAAGAATAATAGTCTAAAGTAAAAAGTAAAAAAAAACTAATCATCATGTAACTTACCAAACCCGTATCACTACAAAAATAATCTAAAAGGTTCAACAACCTATGCTACATATCTCCGTTGTAATTATAAATAACCTAAATTTAGCAATCACACATGACATTTTAAACTAATCTAATGTATTTAGAAATATAACCTGAGCTTAATTAGCAACCATATCTTTGTCTTTTATAAAAAAATCTAATAAGTAACCTAATTATGTCTAAATTACCCACTTCCTAGATATTACTAAATAACTTACAGTAGTCACTTAAATATAGGTATATCCCTATCTAAATTACATATATCTATCATTATAAAAAAGATATCCTAGAGTACTCATACAATATGTTTCTAAGTTACCCACTTATGCTATTATTATTACTATTATCATCATCATTAAAGAAATCAGCTCAAGATATATATATATATATACATGATGCATGTTACCATATAGGAAAGCTATTTCATATAAAATTTAATGTCAAATAAACACAAAGCTAGAGCCAATGTTTTCAAATAAACACATGGTAAACTGACACAAAGGTATGCTGCCATAGAGAAAAAATAAACAAACCAAGCAGGAGAGCTGCCGATTATATTAAAAAGAAGATAAACTCAGACTGAGCACAACCAGACCACGACGGACAATAAGAACCACAGAAGACAACAAAGATGCTAAGACTACTACCAACAAGCTACTGACGATGAGAACAAACAAAACAAAACAAACAGACAACCACAACACCAATAATTTTGAATGGGAACAGAAATATCATACTAACCTGATAATAATTAAAGACAAAATAATTCCTGTATGAGTACCATATTAAAATAAAGAGAACAAGATAAGCAACTTTGATTAGCCATGCATGGACTCTAATTTATATTCATGATTTTTTTGACACCATGTTATTAATAATGAATCAAGTAGAGAAGGATGATATATACCTGAGAGATTGCGACGCCAACATGTCGTAGCCACAGCTCGTTGTCTTCCATGTTGTAGGCGGATATGGTCATTCGGCCACCCAGGTGCATCAGCAAGATAGGTGCCCATAGCACCTCTAGGTCGTGGCTGCCATCCATCACAGAAGAAGAGGCCGAGTGGTGCTGCAGCCTCTTCTGGTGGTTGAAGAGTGTGGCGAGGGCGTAGATCGCAAGAGCATCCCCACCCAGGTACGACACCCAGATAAGAAATCTATTCAGGTAGTTGAGACCCGTCAGTTTACGGAATGGGGCGACGACGGCGAGGTACAGCTGAACGGCAAGGCTGCCCAAGACAAGGATGCGCAGCTGCCACTCTTCCCACCAGTCCACCACACTTGAGATGCTCATCATTGTATTAGCTAGGTAGCTAGTTATTTAGTTAGTGGTGGGTTTAGCTTGCACCCCGCTCTGATGATGTATAGCCAATATGAATGCTGACGGCATGCACAGTTGCAAAGATATGTGTATGTGCTCCTATATATATGTAGCTCTCTATAGTCTGCAAGAAGCAATGGGAATTGATAAACAAGCTATACATATAGCATCAATCCAAAGTCAAAGTTGGATGGGACCTTCCCTGTATAAAGAACCAAGCAAGGAACTCTTTGGTTTAGGTAATCCACCACCCTTCCTGGATAAGATGATGCATTCTTATAAGCCCATCCACCCCAAATTTAGTAGAAATTTGTTCCTTGTACTAGTACTAATTATTAACTTATGAGAAATGAGATGATGATGAATCAGCTAATTCAGTTTCACCAACAAAACAAAACAAAAAATTAAAAGAATAAGATGACAATGGTGTGAACTACTCCCTCCATCCTAAATTATAAAACATTTGCCTTTTTATCCTAAATTTGACTACTCGTCTTATTCAAAAAATTTATGCAAACATAGTTAAATTTAAGTTATTTTTGAATAACTTTTATTGATAAATCAAGCAAAAAACAAAAAGGTGAAATTTACAAAAAAAGAAAAGAAAAAAGAACAAGACGAGTGCTCAAAATTGTTGTAGAAAAAGTCAAACGTCTTATAATTTGGGATGGATTGAGATTATACTATCATGATCACGCAAAAGAGCACGGATGACAGAAGAGACGATAAAAGCTAGAGCTGATGTGTGCTTTGCTTTTCTTCTAATCTTCATCACCCCCAAGCTGCTTGTGCCCTGCCTCTAAGACAGATGCAAATCTGTAGTCTTGTCATTGCCTGCGTACTAGATCGATGGCACATGATGCTAGCTACAATCCAAAGTTATGTTGGTCGGGACACATGGATCCGGCCTCTCCTTATAAGCAAGGGATCTAATAATATAGGGAACACAAGCCAAGGAGCATGAATGATAAAAGCTTATCGATCGATCGTGTGTTTTTCTTTCTTTGCAGGTATTTTTTAAAGAGAGTTCCAGCTCAAGAAACTGTGGATTTTTAATGATCGTGCGTTGCACCTCGAGAATTTTTAATGGCCATTTGCAGGTATCTTTTAAAGAGAGTTCCAGCTCAAGAAACCGTGGATTTTCTTTTTGGATTTCTCCTACGTCTCTGGTGCCTGAATTTTAAGATGTTTTTCTAGCAGGGAGTGGTAAATGTTGTTTGTGTGATGAATGGGAGTCTATTGATCATGTGCTGTTTTCACTATGCGTTAGCTAAAGTGTGCTGGATGATTGTTCTTGTAGAGAGGTGTTTAGCTGGGAGTTTATGCCTCTGGAACTTGGCTTTTGGGCGAGGGGTCCCTTCCGAAGAAGTTTATCATGTTTGTGTTCGCAAGCTTTGCGTGGGCCAGCTCTTTGGACTACCAACAAGATGATGATTGAACATAAATTCCAAAAGAACCTAACTGATGACGCTATATACCTTGCATTATTATATTTGCAGAAGTGGATTGTGCTAATGGAGAAATCATGGACTAGATGAAATAGTTTAAGCCTAATGACATATTAGTTACATACATCGTTGAGATTTGAAAATCTTTGTAACAAGGCCTATTGTTCGACCCACTAAAGTTTAGTCAGTCACTAAAAAATACCAAACATCCCACTCTAATAAGGGTTACTAAAGGTTAGTGGCCTTAATAGCTAAAGCTAAAGGGCTGTTAAAAGTAACTAAAGGGTACAGCTTATAGGAATGTCCCTCATTAGTTGATCGCACCTGCCCTATCCCTCTCTCTTCCGCATTAATTAGGGGTAATATGGACTTTTTTTACCATTTTAGTGGGCTTTAGTGAATAGAACCAAGGTGCTACTAAACTTTAGTGGGATCACTAAACTTTAGTAGGATCACAAGTAACCAAATAGGACTTTAGTTTCTTTGTATTCTGCCCTGGTAAACTGGTATTTAAAAGCAGAGGTTTATCCTCTTTTCAAAAGAAATAATTAAGATGTTTTTGGATAGCTAACTAGTATAAGTAAATTGTTACTCTTGTGCAAACAACATGTTGACCTTCATTCTCGGTTCTTGTTTTTATTATACACTTGAATTTTTTGGAGAAAATTCCTATCTTTTAGGCTCCAAGCTACATTGGCATTTGGGTTAATTAATTTTAATATTAATATTTCTCATCTCAGGCAAGGTAATTCGAAAAAAAAAACAAGGTATCATCATACCTGAACAAGGCCAGAGCCCATGTGCTTGTTACCTTGTTCTCCTTCCCCTGCGAGATGGCACAATTTCTTTTCCTTGCCAAGGGCAGAGTGCAACAGCCTGCCGTTGTGTATTTCATGTGGCCCAGAGAGCTAGTTTGGCCCATGTCAATTAGCGCTAGTTTGGCCCATGTTAATTAGAGCTAGTTTGGCCCATGTTCATTCATTCACTAGCCTTGGACCTGGGAGAAGTTCTCATGTTGAGAAACTTCTCAAAAAAAAAGAAAAAGTAGCCATTTGGTTTCCTTTTTCATGTCTTTTTAATTTTTCCAAATTAAATAATAAAAACTAAAATAAATATACCACGTATGACTGTTAAAAAATTGTATACCTCCAGCAGATTTTAACCGCAAACCAAAAATTTGAGCTGAAACGAACTAAACGAGCCAAAGCGTCATTGATTTTTTGTTTCAGTTTCGGTATTCAAGAAGTTTCCTCGTCCTCTTTGATATCTTGTCCTAACCGAACCAAGAAACAGCGAAAAATGAAGCGACATCAAATGGACGCACAAATCAAATATCACGCAGCAAACACTGAATGGACCCACAAAGCAAATATCATGCAGCAAACAACCCACTTTATTTTTTTCAAAACAAACTTATGCGGATGATAAGCTGGCTGGTGCTGTTTTTGTTGCGACTTGTGAGAAAAAAATATTATACCTTAATAAATCGGGTTGATGAAGTTGAAGCAAATAGGGCAAAGTTCAAATAATTTAGGTTGTTTGAATCCAGATAGCTAATAGCTAGCTGCTATCACACTGAACTACCCGTATATAATTAAAAAAATATTAGCTAACTCTCGCTAACTATGATTAGCCAATTTTGAGAATCTAAATGGAGCCTACAGCTAATGACCTAGCTAAGACGGATCCATTCTTTAAACTAGTATTGCATTATATATGTCTATAAGAATTTACGACCTCCATTCTCTTTTATAAGGTACACATGAATATTAAAATCTAAACTTTAAATAAAATTAACCAATAATTGGGCTAATAACTTTTAGTTATTATAATACAAAACTTGATATTAGATTTTGTCATTAAATATATTGTGCCAATTATCATAAATATGTAATAAGTACAAATAATAGAAACAGAGAAAGAGAGAGCGAGAGTATCTTTCAACTATTTTATTTTAATAATGCAATGTTGAGAGGCAAAGAGATTCCTAGATCAGCTCATTGCATTGCACATGCACCCCTCTAAATTGTAAAAACAATGGTTATGATCCAAATTCCACTATACAAGCATTATCACACCATTTCTAATTTGCTATAGTTTTGCCACTGTTTATGTGTTTGCCTACAAAAGTGACCATCCATCGCATCTCACTCATTTGCATTTCTTGCATAGTTTGAGAAATGAAATATAACACCTCATTATTCGCCATATGCTGCACATAATTAAACGGTTTTTTTAAAAAAAAAGCAAAAAGGAAAGAGAGATCGAGAGAGAGAGAGAGACGGGTATATTCCAGAATTGCCCTCGTTCACCACTCACCACCCCCTCTTGGCCTCTTCTCTTATCCCCTTCTCCCCCCACCTGCACAGGGCAGCCTCCCCGCCGCCCCCCGCCCGCGTCCTCCGCGCCATCGACGACACGCCGGACCGAGCGCGTCGCTGTCGTGCTGCCCGCGGTACGTTGGTCTCGCCTCATCTTCTTTGCCTCCCCCTTTCAGGCCCCCCTCTCTCTCTTTCGTGCCCTTTCTTTCCTGGCGGCATCGACTGGGCCGCCGAGCCCAGTCGGCGGCGCCTTCCGACGAGTGCGCACCAGGTATGGCCGCCCCCACTTTTCCCCTCGTGCTGTGCGAGCGCCCCAAACCCTAAAGTAGGCTGTTTTATTTTGGGATCTGACCCTGCTACGAATACATGCGTGGACTATACCTACTAACATCGATGTCCTTGCAAAGCTTATGTCTGGGTCCACCCATACACTGTGGCATGCTAATGTTTCTGTTTAGGGCTTTCCAATGAGGCAGGCCTCGTTTGTTTCTGGGTCCTGAATCGCAACAAATGTTTCTTGATTATATATAGTAGTAGTGCTTCTTGATTAGTAGTTGGGAGTAGGTAGTTTGTTATGCAACAGTGCCTGATGTAATTGACCCTTGTATTACTGGAGTACCTAATGTAGCAAAGCTCTTAACTTTGCCCTGTGTCATTTCAGCTGGTACACGCAAGTAATAAACATCTTATGGCGCTAGTACAGTTCAACGGTGCCTTGGTTCCTCAACTCGGTGAAAAACCTCGGCTGATATCCTTGTCACCTGCAGTTGCAAGGGCCACCTATGCTGATGCAAGATTCCTGGCACCAAAAACTGGGTATGTCTGTGCACAATTGGGATGCTATACTATTTGGTATATGTAGCATGTTGTTCACTTTAGGTGTTGCATGGTGAACCTGTAGTCTGTTTCATACGTTGTTACCACTGCACTAGCTTACATAGTTGTTGTCAGTTCTTGTCATCTAGTCAATTTTCCACGTAGACTCAAAGTACACTAAGAAACCTTATTGGCTATGTAGTGTGTACTTATACCAACTACTAAGGAAAAAGGTAGCAAAATCATTGTGATCCTCTGCTAAATCTGCCCCTTGCTACATTGATACATATGTTTATCTAAACCAACAATTTATTTTTTGTCAACGTCAACAAAGAGATTGAGCTGGCCAAAATAGTAATGTAACATATACCCTAATGATCTAATAAGGTCAAGGGATGTAAGCAAGATGCATTTCTATGTTTTCTAAAAAATACTGTAACTTTTAACAATAAAATATTATAAGAGTGTTTACAAGATATATATTCTACCATGTGCATACATTTCTTAGCAAACTGAGATTATTCTTACTGTCTCTGTGCAGTTCAAGAGGTAGAGGTAAACACCTGCTATCACCTAGTTATAGTTTGCATTCACAGACCTCTTCTGAACAACTAAACCATGTACCATCGTCAAGATCTCGCCAGAAAAGGGGTTCACGTTTTGTCGTCAGAGCTGAAGCTGTGAGCTATTCTTTTCTCTTTCTGTTTTGCTTCTGTTATTGTTTCAAAATGTCTTCCATTCTGATTTGGATTTAAATCTCAAATGACAGGATTTCTATAGTGTACTTGGTGTCTCAAGAAATGCTAGTAAATCTGAAATCAAGAGCGGTTGGTATCTTCTGTTTAGTTGATCATCCTGTTTATGTTTTTCACTTGATTGTTATGTGAAGAATTTTTTACCTAGTTTTTATTTGGTTGCGGTTGTCATGTAAGTTGTCACTTTGTCAGAACCCGTATTTATTAAAAGTCCATCTTCCATACTTCCAGTTCAATGCTGCTCCAATAGTATAGTGCACTTTTAAAAACAAAACCAACACTGATTTAAGATATGATGATATGACTTGTCAACTACTTTCTCTGGTCATAATGATACGACATTTTTGACAAGACCTGGTCAAACTTTTGATACTAACTGCCAATGACCCTAAAAATATTAGCTTGAAAACATAAAGATGGCATATGTAACTTTGTCTTCACTCTTCAAAGGTACTCATGTATAATAATTGTATTCTTTGGTGTAATCTACACTTATTTGAACTTTGAGTTATTTCATGTGCACACAGAAGTATAATGCAGTTCTGCAAAAGGCTGTATTGTTAAGTTACAATTGCATGGTTGGCCCCACTTTGAGACCATACTATGACTGCTCCCTAATTTGTTTTTGCACCATTTGCCCTTGGTTTCTGAACAAAGTAGGAGCACTGGTGCAAACATTTTGGAAACTGTAGTGGTTTTGGTTCAAAATGACAAAAGGAGGGCAGACTCATAATTAGGCCCCATAGTGGGGGTAACCATGCAAATGCACCGAATTGTATAATTGTTACTGTTTCATCTAATTTAAGATGTGATGTCCTTGGTGTCACTTTATTGCATCTGATTAGATTGTGTTGTTAGATGTTTATTGCTTAATTTTATGAAAATATGAACTATGAGTGTTTGGTAAAGGGAAAATATCAACTATGAAGTTATTGTAACTTGAAAGCATCATGTAAATAGAACCTGATACTGAATAGAGAATAGGGATTAGATATACAGAACATGATATTGTATTGTTTATTTTTTGTGCTAGTGCTGAATCCTTTTTATTTTCCAGCCTATCGGAAGCTTGCGAGGAGCTATCATCCGGATGTAAACAAGTAAGTTGGTTATTGCAATAGAGAATCACTTTTCCACTACTATCATCATTTTGTTGCTTTTGGCTTCTTATAGACAGCTGTACATTCTTCTTATATTTGTTGTGTACATTAGACATCTTTTTCATGTGTTAGCAAATAATGAAAGTACCTATTTGTGATTTGTTTTAGAGATCCTGGTGCTGAACAAAAGTTCAAGGACATCAGCAATGCTTATGAGGTTGAGCCCACTGTTCATACTCAACTCCAAATTCCATTTTTGGTAGTACGATTGTACATTTATTTATGCTTACATAGCAAGGATGTCTTTGTAGGTTTTATCTGATGATGAGAAGCGATCAATCTATGATAAATATGGAGAAGCAGGTCTTAAGGGTGCTGGCATGGGCACAGGAGTAAGTTTTCCTATATGGTTTCTATATCAGAATCAGAAGTTTGGTCAGCAGGATCATTGAATTGTTCTAATAATATCAATTTGTTTCCTACAGGATTACTCAAACCCGTTCGATCTCTTTGAGTCCCTGTTCGAAGGGTTCGGTGGAATGGGCGGAATGGGAGGTGGCCGTGCTGCTCGGAACAGACCGATGCAAGGTGATGATGAGAGCTACAATCTGGTACTCAATTTCAAGGAAGCAGTGTTTGGTGTAGAGAAAGAGATTGAGATCACCAGATTGGAAGGCTGTAACACCTGTGATGGAAGTGGTGCCAAGCCAGGAACAAAGGCAACGACATGTAAAACCTGTGGAGGTCAGGGCCAGGTAGTCTCCTCCACAAGAACACCACTTGGAATATTCCAGCAAGTCTCCACCTGCAATACTTGTGGTGGCACTGGTGAATTCTCCACTCCTTGCAACACCTGTGGGGGTGATGGCCGAGTGCGAAGGACAAAGAGGATCAGTCTAAAGGTTCCTGCTGGAGTGGATTCTGGAAGCAGGCTGAGGGTCCGGTCTGAGGGTAATGCTGGCCGGAGAGGAGGCCCTCCAGGGGACCTTTATGTCTTTATTGATGTTCTCTCTGATCCTGTTCTTAAGCGAGATGGGACAAACATTCTCTACACATGCAAGGTTTCTTACATTGATGCAATCCTTGGGACAACCGTAAAAGTCCCCACTGTTGATGGAATGGTTGACCTTAAGATACCCTCAGGGACTCAGCCAGGCACAACTCTGGTGATGTCTAAGAAAGGTGTTCCGCTTCTTGGAAAGTCAAATGCACGTGGAGACCAGCTGGTGCGTGTCCAGGTTGAGATTCCGAAACGTCTGAGCAGCGACGAGAAGAAACTAATTGAGGAGCTTGCAAACCTGAACAAGGCTCAAACAGCCAATAGCAGGAGATGATTATTGCAAAGGCTTTGTAGGACACCATGCTTTTGCGATAGGCAATTTTGATGCAAACTGCAGTGATGAAAAGAGTTGGTAGTGGTAAACAAACTCTTCTACGAACTACATAGAGCAAGGGGTACACTGGAGCAAAATGTGTCATGCCATATCTGTAACCTCGTTTTTAAGCTATTGAAAGTGAAGTGAACTATATGTTTTGCAATAGCTTAACATATGGGCTAGGTGACTTTATTAGCCATTTTTTATTATACGGCTTTTCTATTCTTGAAAGCCTTAGGCAAAACCACTGATGGTGGAATCAGGCTTAGACTAAACATTTCTTGCAGAAATGCTGCACCATTCATGGAATCTGTAAGCTGGAAATGTAACTGTAGTTTTATGGTTTGTGATGCATTGGGGCTTTATTGGTTTGCTCTTAAACTACGTTACCGATACAATATATTTTGCCCTAGGTGGCTGATGATTTGAAGCTGCCTCTGCGCAGAGTTGGTACATTTTGCTCTAGGCAGCTGTTGCTGTTGATGTGTGTGCAACTAGTTTTTTTTTTTGGAGGAACAGTGTGCAACTAGTTGTTGGGACTATAATCTCATTTGTTCTTGTTTGGTGTTCTTAATAAAATGGTTCAACATGCACATCTTTCTGTTCCAGCAAGCATAAACCAATCCCGGTCCTTCTTGACCTACTTTCCTGAAGAAAGTGCTAGACGTTAGTACTGGAAGCAACCATGGCCCGTAATTCGGTTGGGTAATGTTCAGTACTTCAGTCTGTACGCCGCTGTTGTGTCATTGCGTGGCATTTTCCCAAGTACAGCTTGGTAAATGTGTATTGGTAATTTTTTTTATAACAAACACATATATTTATATTATCTCAGCAACCGTTTACAAAGAGGCCCTCCAAAGAAAGCCAATTTACAATAGAGGCCTGGATCTGAGGAAGACGACAGCAACACTCTCCATGGCGTTGACGACGACGAAGCCGCTGGCGGTGGGTCGCAGGGGCGTCGAGGACGTATGCATCCGGGTGAATAGACAGTGCAAAGCGCCGGTTGAAGGCGGGCTGGTCAAGCCGTCGAAGAAGGGACACACTGGCGACTGAAGGATTCGTTGGAAGCCGTCGTCGGAGGTTGAAGATGAGGCTTGAACCAGGATCCCAGGGGGAGGCGGCGCTGTCGCACGAACACCAGAAGGGGAGTTGCCTAGTTGCAGAAAAGTGCTCCAGGACCGGAGGCTACTGAGACACGGAGAAGGCGGGCAACGGAGATTGTGGAACGGGGAGGAGCGGATCTCGTTGATGGCAAATGGAGGTGGCAATGGAGATGGAGAGGGAGGGATGGAGACCTGCAGAGTAGGAGATGAAGTTTATTTTATTACCACTAACCTTGGATGCACCGGCGACGGAGAAGACCATGACGACCATGGATGCGACAGCAACGGCGTTGAATCCAGGACGGGACTTACCACAACGGGAGACTTCCATACGGACAACTACTACCTACTAGATACGATCTACTAGAGAGGGGTCCCCTCACCCAGTCGGCTCCGGCAAGCGCCGGAGGCGGGAGGGAGGGGGCCGGTTGGGATCTCCGCTCGGTGCTCTCGAGAAGGAGGAAGACGAGTTGCCTACGGGTCTTCTCATGTATTGGTAAAATTATTTTTTAGTTCGGATGAATCTAAAGATACTTTTGTTATGTAATCCATTGGCAAAAGGCTGTTGTGTTGACCCATATTCAAAGCTTACTTGCACATTTCTATGACGTTGCCTTGTTTGAATGTGCTCATATTCATCTAATCCGCTTCAGAACATGTGGTTTAAGGTGGATATATGAATATGAATCATATGATCTCATGAAAAAGGGACCGTCGCACAATTTCAATATTTGTGTAAAAATGTGTAATCATTTCCGTCCTAGCTAGCTTATGAATACCTCCTCCCTCGTCATCATCAAATTTTAAAACCTTGGCATTTTACTTAGCGCTAAAAAATGTTCCTGCTATTTGTGGCAACATGATGGATCAGGGCTTGATGACGGTGTAGGTGGCAGCTCCTGCAATGGCCCCCAGCGGCGGGGCCAGCAGGTACACCCAGATGTCCTTGTACTTCCCCGTCGCCAGCGCCGCTCCGATCGTCCGCGCCGGGTTCATCGACGGCCCCGTCGACGGCCTGCACACCATGCACACTCGCTCAGCGTTTCATACTCCTTGCTACTTGCTCCGATGACCGAGAGCGTTCTGCGTTCATCGGACCGCAGCACCAGTTCATGTGTATCGATCTGTACCAGCAGCACTACACTTACCCTCCGATGAGAGCGTTCATCATTACCGCTGCCGCGATCGCCATGGCCACCAGCTCTTTGCTCTGCACAAGGTCGTAATCAAACATTCATCAATCTGAGCACGGTGCTCTGCAGTCTGCACATGAAGCTCTGCACGGTGCACTTGCCGAGGTCGGGTCGGTGGCGACGGCGGTGATGACGAACACAAGCACGAAGGTGAGCACGAGCTCGAGGGCGAACGCCTGGGCGGCGCCGACGCGGGGCACGGTCGCCATGACGGCGGGGTCGGCGGGGCGGTACACGGCCCTGGCGAGGAGCGTGGCGGCGAGGGACCCCAGCGTCTGCGCGGCGGCGTAGGGGAGCACGTGGGCGTGCGGGAGGTGCCCGAACGCGGCCATGGCCAGGCTCACGGCCGGGTTCAGGTGCGACCCGGAGACGTGCACCACGGCGAGCACCACGGCCACCACCGCCAGCCCCGCCGACGCCGCCACGCCCACGAGCCCCTCCGCACCGCCGTGTTGCGTGTCAGCCACGATGGTGGACACCACGGCGAACATGAGGATGAACGTGCCGATAAACTCCGCCGCCACCTTCTTGGCCAGCGGCACCGGCACCTCGGCCGGGACATGGCGCGTTTGCTCGGCGTCTTCCTCTTCCACGTCAGCCTGCGGCGGCGGCGACTTGAGCATCAGTTTCTGCAGGGAGTCCAGCGCCACCAGCTTGTTGGTGTTGGATCTTGGAGTCGAGGCGCTGCCGGCGGCGACGGCAACGGCGAGGCTCCGCTCACTTGGCGTCGAGCACATACTGATGGCCACCTGCCTCTGCTCTTCACTGCTCATTGTGGTGTGATCAGTCATTTCTCAGTTCACCTCAGCTCCAGATAGATCTAACATGCTGATGTCTTTTATACCTTAATTTCTACCTATATAGGAAACTTTGTTTTAGTAATTACCTATAATCTATGAAACATGCTTTGAGTGATCTTACTAAGTTATCAGCTACTCCTAGTCTTAAGTGTGCACACAGCATGTCAAGCCAAATTTGAAGAATAATTTATTTTGAATCTTGTGTTGCGTTGGAGTTATTGTAGGGTTAGGAGAATATGACGAGGAATATGTGATGAGAGCTGGAGCAAACTGTATGTATCAGGAGCTAATCAGCACCATAGATGAGTTTTATTTGTCATTTGGCCCTGGGACACAGAGCTCTCTGTCAGGTGTCACTTTGCCAAGAGCATTCCCATGCATATTCCCAGGAATTTTCAGCAAGACAAATGCTCAAATACCAAGAAGACAAGAAGCCTATGCTCTGTGGGCACAAGAGGCGTACACTTCCAAAGGTCCATAGATAACATGATTGGCCTCAGTCTCAGTTTACTACGTGCTAGATCCCTCCATTCCAAATTATAAGATATTTTAGCTTTTTCAAATACATAGCTTTTGCTATACACTTAGAAATACATTATATGTGGATACACAAAAAAAACAAATAAATCTAAAGTGTCAAAACATCTTATGATTTGGAAAGGATAGAGTACTAAACAAACTGTATGTCGAGCAGTAAACATATATGTATGAGTGATCAGTAGAGCATTCAACAAAAAAGTAGCTCAAAGGCTTCATTCTATCATCCTCATCAACCCCTCAAAGGGCAATCAAGTTTATTTCGAGCCAGAAATGGCCTATGCACGTGCACTGACGAATGTTACAACCCCAGTGGAAACGAATGCTACGGAATTGGGCTTTATTGTTTATGTGGTCTCAACGTTTTGAAAAGTTCGAGCACCGCAAAGCCTCAGGTTCAAGAAGTGCTAAATTTTGATGACTAAACTGAAGCACTGGACTGGAGTGAGCTTCTTGCAATCTCTAGTGCATTTTCAACAGAAGTCGCGGCCTGGAGCTTAGACTTGTCGACAACAGGCTGAGATTTAGCGAGCTGTGGAAGGAGTGAGAATTCCTGAAACATTGCAGAAAGTTCGTCATGAACATGTTGAAAATCACATGCTGTCGTACTTAACGTGTCTTATTCAAGATAAAAGCGCTGTCAAGTGCATTTACCTCTGAGGTTCCACTCTCAAGGAAAACACTCTTCAGTCGACTATCTACGGTTATGACAAGGCAGAAAGGTCATGCTATGTTTAAGTACAACTGAGAAGAATCAAAATGTATTCCAGACTACTGATTACCTGAGTCAATCCAGAAAGTTGCAATCTTTGGATCAAAGTTCCCTACTTCAATTGTTTCGCCAACTGCTCAGAGCACAAAATAAAGGCATTAGTATCATGAATATACATGATCAATCACAAGGACCAACTTGTGTTGGAATTTCTGATTCACTCACTTGGGCTAACCCTAGAAGGGTAGCAATATAGCATGTCATACATGGGCCTCATGGGCCTAGCCTCATGGGCCTAACACACTCATACTCTAACACCCCCCTCCCCCGCAGCCTGAACTACCGGCGCAGCGGAGTTACAGGCTGAACACGAAAAGAAGCACACACACTAGCCCCCACAGACTCAACTAGCCACCGGTGATGTTGAGGCTGGAGCGAAACTCGGTGAAGGTGGAGGACGGGAGGCCCTTGGTGAAGATGTCGGCAAACTGGGAGGTGGTCGGGACGTGGAGGACCTGAACATCGCCGATGGCGACTCGATCACGGACAAAGTGTAGATCGATCTCCACATGTTTGGTCCGCTGGTGCTGAACAGGGTTGGCGGAGAGGTACACCGCACTGACGTTGTCGCAGTAGACCAGCGTGCTCCGCGAGAGAGGGCTTTGGAGCTCGGCAAGGAGCTGCCGGAGCCAGGAGGCCTCAGCCACGCCGTTAGCGACAACGCCGTACTCCGCCTCGGTATTGGAGCGGGAGACCACCGGCTGGCGCTTGGATGACCAGGACACCTGGTTGCCGCCCAGAAATACAGCGTAGCCGGAGGTGGAGCGCCGAGTGTCCGGACACTCGGCCCAGTCGGCGTCAGTGTAGACGACGAGCTCGGTGGAGGAAGACCGGTGAACGAGCAGGCCGTAGTCGACAGTGCCGCGGAGGTAGCGGAGGAGGCGCTTGAGAGTAGTGAGGTGGGGCTCTCGGGGATCATGCATGTGAAGACATATCTGCTGCACTGCATAGGTGATGTCTGGCCTGGTGAAGGTGAGGTATTGAAGTGCACCGGCAAGACTCCGGTATGCAATCGGGTCTGCCACTGGGTTGCCCTCGGCCTCTGACAGCTTGCCCTGTGTGTCAACCGGAGTGGAGCAGGGCTTACAGTTAGTCATCCCAGCTCGCTCCAGGATATCAAGAGTGTACTGCCGCTGGTGAAGAAGTAACCCGGTGGGACGAGGCTCAACAGTGACCCCGAGAAAGTGGTGGAGCACACCAAGATTCTTCACAGGAAACTCCTGCTGAAGAGAGCTGATGATGCGGCGGAGTAGTGACGGACTGGAGGCTATGAGGACAATATCATCAACATAGAGCAGCAGGTAGGAGCTCCGTGGTGATAGATGAACAGGGATGTATCTGACTTGGCCTCCACAAATCCCAGTAACAACAGGAAGGCAGCAAGCCGAGAGTGCCATGCCCGAGGGCCTGCTTGAGGCCGTAGAGAGACTAGTTGAGCCGGCAGACCATGTCGAGACAAGAAGAGTCAACAAACCCCGCCGGCTGGCTGCAGTAAACTATCTCATTGAGAGTCCCGTGCAGAAAGGCATTCTTGACGTCCAACTGATGCATGGGCCAGGAGCGAGCGAGAGCCAGTAAGAGCACCGTGCGGACGGTGGCCGGCTTCACCACGGGGCTGAAAGTCTCATCATAGTCGACTCCAGGGCGCTGAGTGAAACCTCGGAGAACCCAGCGAGCCTTGTACCTCTCAAGGGTACCATCAGTCCACCGCTTGTGTGTCCAGATCCACTTGCCGGTGACGACGTTGGAGCCAGGCGGACGGGGCACCCCTCCTCGATATGACCACCTTCGTGTCTTCGGGTGTGCATGTTACCCTAACACCACTGCCACCGCTCCCCACAAGCTGGCTCCCCGTTCGACTTTGTGTGTCTTCCTCGGGTATTTCCCGGATCACAAGGGTTACCGCTGCTTTGACCTCACCTCTCGTCGGGTCCTCATCTCTCGCCATGTGGTCTTTGATGAGTCCGTCTTCCCATTCTCCACCACCACCACAACCACTTCCACCCCTGACCTTGACCTCTTCTCTCTGTTTCCCACTGACATGGTGGTCTAGCCACCTTTACCGCTCTCCTGCAGGTACTGCCCCTCCGTGCCCTTCGCCGGGCCCGTGCCTCAGCTCGCCGCCCACCAGTGACGCCCCTGGCCCTGCGCCCTACCCGGGTCCGGAGGCGTCACTCTCCGGTGCTGCTCCTGCCCCTACGCCCGACGCGGGTCTGGGGACGCCGGCTTCCGCACCTCCTGCGCGTTTCGTCCAGCCGGTGCACGTCTACCAGCGTCGTGCGCGGGCGGCTCCACTGCCTCAGTCACCACCGGTGGCCTCTTCTCCACCGGCAACGCCTACACCACCGGTAGCCTCTTCTTCGCCAGGGACGTCTACACCGCCGCGGCCACCGGCTGTGTCGTCCCGCCGGTGTACCACCCACCGTTCCTTCACCGACACCCGCGGCATGTTCACCCTATGGTGACGTGGCACACGGCTGTTACCCTACGGTCCCGGGCTCTTGCGGCGCTGCCCGGCGACCCGCAGGTCTCTCCAGTACCCTCTTCCGTTCGCGACGCCTTGTTGGACCCTCACTGGCGCCGCGCGATGGAAGAGGAGTACGTGGCTCTCCTCGCCAACCAGCTTGTGGGGAGCGGTGGCAGTGGTGTTAGGGTAACATGCACACCCGAAGACACGAAGGTGGTCATATCGAGGAGGGGTGCCGAAAAGAGCGTGGTGTGGCGTAAGAGCTAGGCAAGCAGCGGAAGGAAGGCGGTTAAGGAGATAGGTGGAGGTGTGCAGACTCTCAGCCTAGAAGCGAGCAGGGAGCGACGCCTGGAGCAGAAGGGTGTGCATGGTGTCGTTGTTGGTGTGAATCATGCGTTCAGCCTTGCCGTTCTGGGAGGAGGTGTACGGGCAAGACATGCGCAACTGGACACCGTGAGAGAGGAAGAAGGCGCGCGAGGTGGTGTTATCGAACTCGCAGCCATTGTCACACTGGACAGCCTTGATAGTGAGGCCGAACTGAGTAGACACACAGGCGAAGAAGTGGAGAAGTGCAGGAAAAGCATCAGACTTTGCACGCAAGGGAAACGTCCACGAATAATGAGAGAAATCATCAACCACCACAAGATAGTATTTATAGCCAGAAATGCTGATGACAGGAGATGTCCATAGGTCGCAGTGTACAAGATCAAAAACATGAGTAGCACGTGAAGAAGAATGAAAAGGAAGACGGACATGATGGCCCAGTTGGCACGTATGAAGGAGTGGTGTGGTAAGTGGCTCCCGAGTCAGCGATCCAGTCTAGACCAACAGGCGGTGTCAGGGCCATGGTGCTGAAGGAGCTGGCCAAGGCCGCCGAGTTCCAACCGACAGGCCCGGGCGAGGCGCCGGGAGGTGTCACCCACAGCTCGGGTGAGGCGCCAGGAGGTGTAGCCCATGGAGACGTAGCACCAGCGAGCATGGCCGCCGGCGGCGGGCGAGTCTCACCGCCAGGAGCCTGGAAGGGCCACATGGAGATGCGCCCCGACCACGGGTTGTGGAAAGAGGGCCAGAGTGCACCCCGTGGAGGCGCCGATGTCGGGTTGCTCCCACGGCCCGCACCCGCACCACGCCCCCACCCGCGGCGACGGCGGCCGCTACGCCCCCCCCCCACCCCCGCTCGGCCCGGGGGGGGGGGGGGGGGGAGGACCAAGAAGAAACGACGGCGGCGGAGCAGACGGAAGCGGCAGAGGAGTAGCGGCAAGGGCAGTCGAGGACGACGAGGACCCCGGCGCGGAGGTGGACCCGGGCTGGATGCCCTGAGTGAGCTCCTCCATGACAAGATCGTCACGGACCTGCAGGAAGGTAGGGAAGGGCCGCTGACGGGTGATCCATGTTCGGAGGTGGGTGTAGCGGTCACTGAGCCCCCGGAGGACGTTGAGGACCAGGATGCGGTCCTCCACGGGCCAGCCAAGGTCATCGAGGTTGTCCGTCATGCCCTTCATCCGGCGGCAGAACTCGCCGGCAGAGAGGTGACCCTGGACGAAAGTACAGAAGCTCGCATCAAGATGCAGAGCCCGGGCTTTGGCATTGCCCAGAAACTGGCCCTCGAGCGCAAGCCAGGCCCGGCGAGCGTCAGCAGAGTTACGAACGAGGTCGTGGAGGTCGAGGGAGATCGTCACGAGGATCCAGGAGAGGACGATGCTTTCAAGGCGCAGCCACGCGGGGGTCTGGACCGCGACCGAGGCGTCGACGAGGACGTGGTCGTCGAGGGCGTAGCGGCGGAGGGTGAGGAGGACCAGGTCCCGCCAATGGGCGTAGGAGGGCAACTCAGGCTCGAGGACGACCGGGACGAGGAGCCGGAAGTTCTGGACGCCGCCGGCCTGGTAGTGGAGTTGCGCCACGAGCGGATCGGTTGGATCATGCCAGATGACCGCGGTGTGGGACACGCGGTGACCCATCGAGCCAGAGGAGGTGGCCCCGCCACCAGGTGAGGCAGGGAGGACGAGAAGCTGCTCCGCCTCAGCGATCTGGCGGGCCAGTGCATCGGCCGCATCGCGCTCGCGCTCCCAAGCAAGGGCAGCCGCATACACACGGGCCTAGCAGTCCGCACCAGCTGCCCGGGCAGCGACGAGGGCGGCGGCGAGGGCGGAGTCGGGGCGCTCCACGGTGGGAGGCAGAGGAGGTGGGGCGGGGAAAGGAGCAGCGCCCGCACCTGCGCCCACGCCCTCGGCCCCTGCGCCCGCCGCCAGGAGGAGAGGGGGTGACGGTGGCGCGTGGCGGCGGTATGCCCAGTCCGGCTGCGGCGACGGTGGCCGCCACGGCGTCTGCGTTCCCTGCGCCCACGCTCAGGTCGCTGGCGGCTGCGTACGGGGGGTCGGCGGCCTCGGCGCCCGCGCCCGCGCCCGGGCCACCCGCGCCAGGGCCACCGGCCGGGCCACCCGCGCCCGCCGCCACGAGGAGAGGAGCGGCGGCGGCGCTGGGAGCGCCCGGGGCGGCTGCGGGAGAGGTACAGGCCACCTGCGTCTATGACGCGTAGGTGGGGAGAGGAGGGAAGCAGTGGAAATAGGTGGGGAAGGGAGGAGGAGGAGGAGGAGGAGGGCGGCCAGCCATGGCTGCAGCGACGGCGGCGGCGACGGGCCGGCCGGCGGCTGGCGGCTGGCTGCTAGGGAGGAGGGAGGGAAGGAAACCCTAGCTTGATACCATGTTGGAATTTTTGATTCACTCACTTGGGCTAACCCTAGAAGGGTAGCAATATAGCATGTCATACATGGGCCTCATGGGCCTAGCCTCATGGGCCTAATACACTCATACTCCAACAACTTGTAACGTAGAAGCTGTCATAATATTCGTACCGTTATCGCCATAAAACTGCCACCAAATTTTCCTCGCGCTTCCTTCATACTCAAAAACTCTTGAGTAGAAATATGGAAGGTAATCATACCTGCATCCAACACGGTGAATCAAAAGAAGCACTGGGAGCTAAACTAACAGAGTACACTTGACAGCCATAAAACTTACGCTTTTGTCTGGGATGTTAGGAGAGTTTCTACACAGTGGTGTGCAGATTTCCGAGCATGATCCACATGTTCCACTCGAGCAACTCTATCGTACATCTGCAATGAGTTTGGACAAAATATCATATTCTGGGTCCAACTTTGCCTCAAAAGATAGAAAACATGATGACTGCCAACCTTCAGCGGAAAAGCTGCTACATCTCCAATTGCAAAGATGCCAGGTACACTAGTTCTGAACAAGGAATCAACCTACAAAAATATACTCAGTTAGATCTCTTGACCAAGAATAAATCTCAATTGATTTACAGGATGCCAAACAATTGAGCAAGTAATTGTCAAAATTAGAATATATTATACAATAAAGCAGCAAAAATCCAACAAGGAACACAGTGACAAATAAGACAGCTAAAAACCCATAGACCGGTAAGGGTAAGATGTAACTTAAACAAGTGACCCAATTTGAGGGGCTTTATGTGTTGTTTGCTACTAATCCAATCAGTATCTCAGGTAGAAAAGAAACAAAAGGAAATAGTTCCATAGAAACTAGGAGCAACTATCATGATGCAGAGCAGTGAGATTTAATAAGCCCAATTAACTTTGGCATGGAAACAAACCTCTATTCCACCAACTTCATGGTTGACTCCAACAGCTTCAAAGGGGCTGACAACCGGTTTTGCTCCTATACCAACAACTACCTGCACTTAAAATATTTTGTTAAAACAGCAAGAATATCAAATGTTTGTTTGTCTTCTTTTTGACTTTATGGGTTTTATGTTCAATGAAATATAGTGTCTTCTAAATATATGTCAAACCAAGTGAATGAGTAGATCTATCAACTACACTTGTATTGAATATTGAGTGAAGAAATCTATAAAACTGAGTATATAAGTAATTAAGAACTGTTGAAGATTTAGTGCCTACGGAAAACATTGGTTTGTCCTATTTGATAGCAGAGAGGTGGAGCAAAAAGATTAATATGATGAGGAAATTTATCTGGTAGTAAAAGCAATAATTTGAATTGTAGTGTCCTGCTGCATGAACCATTAGAAGGAAATAAATGGCATAACCGTATCAGCTTCAACTACAGATCCATCCTTAAGTACTGCAGAAGACACCCTTCCATCAGAGCCAGCTTCAAGTTTGTCGATAAGAGCACCCTGGTTACCGATAAAGATGCTCACACTCAAATCGACTGAAAAAAAAACCAACAAATGAACTTAAAAATTTGATGCAAGAACCACCTTCATGAATTTGACACCATTTTGCTGATACAGTTCCTCATACTTCTTAGCAAGAGAGGGTGTAAATAATCTTGGCATAATGTGGTCCTCTGGGAATATAATCTATTCAAGTAGGAGCCTTAATTAGAGATGTGGTCTTTTTAGCATATAGGTTGATATCCAAGCTTCAGCGTATCAAACTGAACAAAAACAGGCATCTCCTTACAGTTGTGTCAAGATTCCAGCCACAAGCTGCTGCAGCTACCTCCATGCCAATATAGCCCCCACCAATAACCACCACCTTCTTTGCACTTCCCTACAAAAAAGTACTCGAAGAAAGAAAAAAGAATCACTTGCAAACATCGAAGAGGTGAGATTGTCAAATGAGATAACATTAACTCTGGTTGATGAGGAATGATGACAATTACTGAATTAGCATACTTAACATACCAATGAGGATACTAGAGAATCAGCATCAGCAACATCCCTTATGTAGTGAACTCCAGGTAATTTCCCTCCAATTTTCTCAGGTAATCTGAAAAAAAGGATTTTTGGTATTAGAAGAACATAATGTTGAGATTCATTGTAGCCATGTAAGTGGACAAAGTTTGTGCATCCAATTCATACATACAACCTAACAGGAATTTACTGGATTAGCATATTGTCCTAAACCGCGGGGGAGAGAGTTTAGTAAAAATGGACATCATGATAATGACAGAAGAAATCTGGTTTTCCAGAAATTTAAATGCAGATCATTCAAAAAAGTATTGTTGTATACCTTGAAGCTTCACAGCCAGTAGAAATAATAAGTGAGCCGTATTTCAGAATTTTCCCTGATTGAGTTTTTAAGGTTTGTGTTTTGCCATCAAATGCTACAACTGGATCCTCATACAACACCTATTGCAAAAGGACAAATAGCTTCAGATAAAAGTGTAACAGCAAACACAGCACATAAAACACAAATGCTAGCATCATCTACCTCTATACCATTCTCCTTGTACCATTCAGCAGTCTGTCGCTGTCCACCAGATCCAATGCATGTATGGAAACCCTACCAAAAGAAAAAGGTTAAGACTAAGAGCCTGTTTGTGCAGCTCTAAATTCCTTTTTTTTTTTGCGATTCCTCTAAATTCCAATTGATGGAATGAGCAACAGACTCTCAGATAAAAGCTCCCTTACAAGTTTTATGCAGCATTCTGATTACTGAGGCAGATCGTAGTAAAGGTCAAAGAAGCTAACATGGAGATGCTGATCTTTTGTACATTATATGTGAAGAACGTAAGATACTACATTGATTTAAAACTTAGAAATTCAGGCATTCAGCAGTCCCAAATCTGGCTATCATGAATCAGCTTTGCTTGTCATTGTAAATTTGCTGATGTACGTACAGGTAGGCGAGCCGGTTTCTTGTCTGGAGGAAAAAGATAGCCTTTGGTCAAGGCTGGCCGCTCGTATGGTGGAACTGGCTGCATGAAAACAGGCAAATTAGTATAAACATGACCAGATAGACTTCGAAAGTTTTGCAGCAATGAGAAACAAACAACGCCATGGAACAATGAAAATATCAACCCAAACCATTTGTACAAAGTAAACGCAAAGAGCATCTACTGAAAGAGAGCAAGCAGCAATACCTCCTTGGAGACGATGCAGAGGCGGCCATCAGCCATGCCGTGCTCGACGAACGTCCTGGCAGCGTAACCCGCGGCGTTCCCTCCTCCGACGATAACATACCTGCAATCCAGTGATCCGCCAACCAACCAACCATCCATGAGCATTCTTTTTTACTTTTTGAACAGCACTCCTCTATTCTAGAGTATCGAAGAGAAACAGGGCACCCACTCGCGGTTCTGATTGTCGAAACCGGCCGCCGCGGAGACAGAGAAGGTCCGGCGGGAAGAGAGCCGAAGCACGCTGGCACCGGCACCGCTGCCGCGCTGCCGGAGAGCCCACGTGGCCGGCGACGAGGAGTAGCTGAAGCTCTGCGCCGCCGCCGCGGAAGCCATCTGCGCCGCCTTCCGCCGGAGAGCTGCTGCGGCCACCTCCAAGAAACGGGGCCGAGGGGACGGCAGTGAGTGTCGGAGGGACCTAAATGCAATTACACGAAGTTGCGCAGGGGAAGAACCTGAAGTCATCGCGCCCTCTCCTCGGCGCCGCCCTTATAGAGGACGGGAGGAGCCAAGGAAGCGTCGTCAGGCCTCAGGCGCGTTGGAGGGGACGGGGGTTGGAGTAGGGAATAGTTTAAACGCGGGATTTCGGTGCGATTTGGAGGGGGCGGAGGGCCGCTGGCCGCTGCGAGACGCCAAGGGACGGACGAGAGACGGCGACAGACCACCCCGGTCCGGCAGCGGAGTCGAGTGGGGAAGAACAGAGGAGAGGGGAGGAAGGAGGCAGAGGCACTGCACTTGCAATTTCTTCCTCTTTTCGATTTATGGCCTCTTGGAAACTAGAATTTGCAACTTTACACCTTAAACCCTTCTGTTCAGAATCCGGTCCTGAACACCAAATTAACAGAGCTTAGCACCTCGGTTAACCTAGTGCATGTTTATATAGACATTATGCAAGGTTATGCTTGTCTTGGCGCTAAGATGTATAACCATACCATTACAATCTGGAAGCAACAGCACTGCACACTTTTTTTAGGAACCAGACTATAAAAATATAAGCAAATTACGCCTCACATGCCATCATGGGTTTCAATGACATTTTGAGAAACGTACTAGTACTAGTACAACATGGCTCAGTGAAAGTGCACATATATTTGAGGAAAACGACAGCAGCTGGGGTAGATGTCCACTAAACATCCTTTTCAGGGACTCCAGAAGCTCAACACTTGTACTAGTTTCAGATACAAACAAACTAGAAGTGTCATACATGTTCGGTGTCCTATCATGATTGGAGAATTAGATCCAACACAGCTGCTGTGTAGGTTCTACAGAGATCCCAAGTCCACACCAACTTCCAGCACCTACCATCAAACTCTTCTATGACCAGCCCTGTTTTCCTCTCCTGCTGCCTCCAGTTGCCATGTGATGAAGCAATGTCCAGGCTAAGCCAAAGGTGCTCTATGACTATTCACACATAGTAGATCAGCTCAAACATGACATACAGATACATGTTCAGTTGTTCAGCAGCATGCATTACATGACGACAGACACAAAGTGCACGTGGGATCAAGATAGGTTCAGGTTTCTGGCAGTGAAACATTTTGGCAGGTTTTATGATCTCAGGCCTGGAGCTGTCAGCCTATACTGCTGCAGCAGGATTTAGGTTCAGCTAACCAGGCTCCATGCATCACAACAGATGCTCTTCCACACCAGAGGCATGTATACTTCAGTAGTAGGATCATCTCTTGCCAAAGAACTGATGGATCTGAGACTGGCCACCTTTGCTTGCAACCTTCGGTGCCTTTGGCCACAACGCTTGAGACTTGCTACCCTGCAGAAAAATAACACGCAGAGGGGTTAGTTGTTAGAGATTGAATTGCTTTGTTATCCGGCAAGGAAAACAATGGGAAGAGCTCGTTCAACTCACCTGGGATTGGCCAAGGTCCCTCAGGATTTTGACCTTCCCTCCTCGACCATCTGGTCCAACAGCGATCAGGTTGCCTCTGTTTCCACTCGCAGAACCGGGAACTGTTGAGCCCTTGAACCATTTGCCAATGTTTGTTCTTGCTCCATCCATGCCAGCAATTCCTGGTGCTTGGAAATCATCTGACCATAGATGAAATACAGCTGCTTTGTAAGTATATAATTTCAGTGTGCAGGAGCAGGTAGAGATGGCATTTAACATATAACTGTAATTTATAGTGATCCCTAAAACACATGGGCAATCAGGATCAAATTCAAGTCAGTTTTTAGTTAGCTTAGAGAGTTGTGTCTGTTATTTTTTGCAATTAGAATGGAGGGACAGTACGTAAAATCCTAGGTCCACTTTATACAACTTGAATGCAAGAATTATTGCCAGAACAGCAAAATAACTCACCAGAAAGAGAATTGATGTTGTGAATCTGCTGAGGTCCAGTGCCAGATGCCAACCTAGTTGCTTGTTTGGAGATGCCATTGATTGTCAGTGTTTCACTCTCCAATGTTGAACTTGTCACGCTAGTTCTCACGGAAGGACTCGCTGGAGGAATATGCAGTTTGGTCCTAATGTTCGCCATAAAGGTTGATTTTACAGTTGCTTCTCTGTGCTTAAGGAAGGGTCCTCCTTTTGCTACATGTGAGGTTTTGCATTCAAATGCCATGGACTGTTGGTCATCATTTTGACAAGGATTAGACTTGTTCTCAGAATTCAATGTGCTATCAGCAATCCCAAATGGCTTGGCAGAAAATTGAGCCTTCTCTCCATCTCCACAAACAGAATCATTGGCTTCTAGGTCTATCACCTCTGCATTCTTGTTGTTCAGGTTGTCTTTGGCATTCAGATCCATCTTAGCTTCAGGTTTTAACCGGTCAAAGTGAGTCTTGTCATTGCACGCATCCTGCATCACTTCATCAAGCTTGTTTGTTTGATTTTCATATCCAGGACTTGAACCAGTGAAAGCATTATTAGCTGTGATATTCCCAGATTTTATATGGTCTACTTTAAATTTCTTTGAAGATCTCAAGTCCCTTAAAAAACCATTTTCTTTATCTTCTAATTCCTTCTCAAGTTCCAGTACCCTTGCCTGTATTTGTTCACACTGACAAAGGTCACTCACATGGAATTGTACACTGAACCATAAGTTTGTATATGAGGCTGATCTTACCCTTAACTTCTTTATAAGCTCTTTGGCTTTCTCAAGCTTCTGCTGCATGCGAGACTCTGATCTTCCCAAAACATTACATTGGACCATCAATTCCTTGTAGCTCCTAAAGAAAGAATGCATCACTGAAGCAATCCAACGGTGGGGTAATACAATATGTTCAAGGGTATTTTTTTTTCTTTATCTAGCATCATCTTGAGCAAAATTTCAGCTGTACTAATGTCCAATGAATCCACCTCATGTTGTAAACTATGTGATAAATCTTCCAGCTGTTAAAAATGTGGTCACAACAACTAGAAAAGTTCATCATGCTTCTTCAAAATATTCAAAAAATGATAGAGTGGACCAGGTATGAAATTTTATCCAGAACTGCACAAAAATTCTTCTAAGTACTTTAGACATTTCAAATTATTTGGTGTTCAACTCAGGACAGAATAATCCAAATTAACACAGCTCCAATTTGACAGTTAAAACTACTATGATCTAGTGTGAGAACCTCATGACACCAAAAAAGATCGAAACTATGTATCCAACTGGCTGCACTTTGCAATCTACAAGTGAACATTTGCAGGTTAACCTATTTATGAAACCTAGTTAAGTATATGATTCCAGTTATCGTTGGGCCTACTGTAGCAAATAGTATATAATGCAGTTCACTAATGGTCACTGGTGACTAAAACATGAGCATATTGTTTCCAGATAAGGACATGAAGATAAGCATACTTGTTCCGCATAGCAAGCGATCTCTTCAAAACATCAACAGCGTTCTGAAGGTTTCCATGGTTACCAAGTGAAGCCAACTTCAGGATTTCTTCCTCCTGAAGGTTTATGTCTGCCGACCTGACCAACAAGACATCAAAACAAAGTTCAATTGTCATAAACAAGAAACAACAGCAAAGTAATTTTTTCACAGGTGACTGCATCTTTCAGTTTCAGGTAAAAATAAGAACATACAGCTTCAGTGCCGCAAGCTCTTTAGCTAATGCAAGGCTTTTGTCCTGCAACCTCCCACACTCTGATGTCTTCCTCGACAACTCCTACAACGAAAAGACTACATAATCCACTAATCCATGGCTGAGTAAACAACCAGAGGCGCCATCACCAACAGATGCACCAGTTACCTCTGTTTTCACATTGAGCAGCATCTGGAGAGACGCTTTTTCCTTCTTCGCGGCTTCCAGCAAAAGGCCTCCCGCCTCCATCTGCTCCCTATGGCAGGCAGCCTGCCCCAAAACCACCACCAATAAACCATCAGCAAAATGAAATCCCTGATGGTCACAATGCAGAGGCACGTGGAAAAGGAGATCAGCACTAACCGCGGACTGGAGATCCCTGATGGTCTCGCGCTGCTCCTCGACCACCTTGCTGAGGGCCGCCACCTTCTGCTCCAGGCGGGCGACCTCGGCGGCGAGCGCCTCCGGGTCGGCGCCCCCTGAGGCGTTTCCCGGGGAGGAGGGGCAGGCCTGGGTCGGGCACGTGCCCGTGGAGCTGAAGTAGAGGCGGGTCGGCGGGTGCGCGGCGCCGCAGCCCTGCTTGCAGACGGGGCAGGTGCGCTTCTTCTTGCCCCCGGGGCAGTACTCGAGCCATTGCTCCAGGCTGCGGACATCAAGGGCCAACCGGCCAACCAGGGGCCGGAGTTAGTCGGCCATTGCTGGATCCAGGGGCGATTGAAGAGAAATGGAACGGAGAGGGGGAGGGGGAGGGGAGGAGACGGACCAGAGGGCGTGGAAGACGTGGCCGCAGGCGGGGAGGCAGTGGAGGTGCTGGTCAGAGAGCGGGCGGAGGTCCTCGTAGCAGATGGTGCAGACCGGCCATGCGGCGGCGGCGGCGGCGACGGTCATGGCGGCGGCGGCGGCATCCGACGGGGAGCGGCTGGCCCCTCTCCCTCCCTCAAATGTGGTTGGATTTGGGGGGAAGATAAGACAAGAGCTAATCCCGCTTTCGTTTCGCGCGATTTTGCGGATTTCGAAATGCAGTGGAGATTTCGTGGCGGGCAGGGGGGATTTCCGGGCCTTCTCCGCGCACGTGGAAGATTTGCATTCATATACGGATTTTGTTTTTGAAAAGAAATTAACCCGGTTGCCTCAATTCAAAACTATGAAAACCCGGTTGCCTCAATTTCGTTTTAAATTATAAGTTATTTTGATCTAAACCGTTTAGATGTATACATTTTACATTTATTACACTATGTCTAAACTTCTAGCAAACACATGCATTTAAATTTATGTGATGTCTAGATATATTGTAAATTTTTACAAAAATAAGATGACTTATAGGTTGGAATGGAACATGCGTACATGCACTTAAATCTATACTATGCCTAGAACGTCTTACGCTCTGTTGTCAAAAAAAAAAAACGTCTTACACTCTTTTTTGTTGTTGTATGCTTGTTCTTACAGATGCCGGAAATGCTTTTTAAGATTTCTGTGTTATCTTGATGTAAAGTTCTTAAAATTTAATAAAACTTTTCTTTATTAAAGAAAGATACATAACTAAAAAAAGAATGACTTATAATTTAGAAGTGACGAAATATATTTCAATGAGAACCCACTTCAAATGCATAAATTTTGTTGACAATTTTCTGCCAATGTCCTTGGTGAGAGTCCTCTTAATCTAAGGGGAAAAAGTGTCTGATTGCCTCTCATGTCAATATTGGGACTTCAGAATCAGCAGTTAAATGGAACTTTCATGCAAGAACGAAATAAAACATATATTTTAAAAGACGCATTACAGAGAATATTTACTTTGCAGTTCAACGCATTACAGAGAATATTTACTTTGCAGTTCATAATCCATACATACATCTCCAAAAGGTCCTTAACGTAAACCAAAGAAGTGTAACTTTAGCAAGGTTTGCTCGAGGTTAGCATTAGTTGTAAGTACATGACGGGATTAACAAATTCTCAATAGCACAGAGACTAGCAAATTGAAACCCATGCAGCTGCTCCGTTCTTAAAAGTTGAAATCATTTTCTTCACATGTCCGAGGATCAACATCACAGTTTACATGGCACATACAAGAAACGGCCAAAGCCATGTACACAACCACATTCGCACATCATCTACACTTTCCCCTAAAAAGGAAAACAAAAATCTCCTGCACAGGAAACACATTATTATTATTAACTATACAAGTATGTGGGCAGAACTCAGATCTGGTCATCATAGGTTGCTACATCAGCTGCAACATTGTCAGAAGAACCGCCTCTTCAAGCTTCTGGTTGTTGCTTGGTAGGAGCGCATGAGGAGCCCAACACCTATGCCTACACCGACGCAGACTCCTAGGCCAATGCCCACGCCAACTCTGACGCCAGCGTTGAACCATGAGAGCTGCCCGTCATCATCGTCCGGGTACCAACCTTCAGGGTACTGCATGCTACCAGTGTTCATATCACTGTCGCCTTCATTGCTAGCAGCCTGCCAAAGAAGTTGGTATTGATCAACAGAAAATTGAGGTTCAGACGGTCACAATCTGTTTATCAGTGCAAAAGAAATTAGTTCGCCAAGCATTCAGTTTCAGTTGAAGGCAGAGACACATGGACGGATAAACCAAACATAGCCACTTTAAATGAAAAATTATATTGTGTACAGAGGTAGAACAGAACCAAACTCCCATACCTAATACCTATGACTAAAAAAGGACTCGACGAAAGTGGGAAGACACCCCGTGGGCTTTACCTTAAGAAGCTGTATCAGGATTCAAATGCGACCAGCAAGGGGAGACCGCTCTGAGCACACTGCTCTAACCATTATAACTCTTGAGAAGCTGATACCTAATGCCGATGAGCGATGACTAATCTCTTTTTCTACATTTGACCATTAATACAAATCATCAATTCAAGTCCTAGACTAGTAAGGATTCATGAAGTGACAAAAGGAACTAGACCAGAACTAACATGTATTCTCAAGGACTAACATCAGAGGCTCAGAGCAGACAAGTTGGACCATACACAAACAGATCTACAACACATTACCAACACTTACCACCTTGTTCAGCTGTGAAGGGGTAACATTGCAAAATGATAATTTCCAAGAAAAATATATTTATAATGCAAAATGGAGGCAGTATTACCTGATGCTTTCAAGCCTATGGTAATCTCACTTGGATTATTAGTTAATCTCATCATATAAGAACAAACCTACTTAATATAATTTGAATGAGCAAAGAATTTACATGGGCACCACAAATTTTATAACACAACTGCATCAGCCTCATGCCATCAAGCTATAACTAATAGTCTGATGCCATACATATGTCAAATGAAATAGCTATCCTCAACTTTGAATACCACATGAATAGTAAATTCCATTACATGTTCACCATATCCAGAGGAAACAAAGCCAATGTGGGGATCAATGAGAGAATATACATGGTACAATGTTCCTACCAATGCAGACTGTTTAGCATGATATAGTTAAAAAATTCAGAACCCCTATTCCTTTCTAATGGTGTAGCATGCATATAGATTGCACTTCGCAGGGGTGTTGACAATAAGATTTAGCATGGTAATTCTGACTAATTGAAATATATGTACTTCATTTACTAAAACCAAAGCCTGGAGGTGCATTACCCTTCAGTACAGATTTTGGCAACACTTACAAGCATATCAATCCAAGAGACCAAGACTGGGGACAAGGACACTATCACCAGCAAATCCATCACTATCACAGAAAATATAAATGTTCCATTTACAACTGCACAAAAATGTTTCTACCTCAGTGACAGGCAATTGACAACAACATGCCCTGCCAATTGAACTTGAACCACAAATGCTATGCAAGAACCAACAAAGCAATCACAATCAGAAGATCCCCTACTGCCTGAGTTGTACCTTGTAACACGGTATGGACAAAAGGTTTATCCATTTCTGCGGCATGGATATGTGCACTTGCCACTTTACGTGCTTAAACTAACCTAAGGACAGGTTTTATTAAATGACAACGGTAGCCAGCCATTTTGTTGCTAGTATTTGTTTCTATATCAGAGCTACTCAATTTCCAGTCAACATCAGACCACTCGGTAAGAAGAAGCGACTAATGCTGTGAGAAAAAAAATAATTAACACTCACCGCCAATGCCCCCGATCGGCGGCGAACCAACGCACCGGCAGCTTCCTCAGGGGTGGCTAGCCTCAGGGCGTGCGTGAGCACCGCGGGTTCGCCGTCGCAGCACCCGGCGACATACACCTCGAAGGCCGAGGCCGATGCTGCCGCCCCCGCGGCGGGGACGCAATCGATTTCCCAGGAGGGGGACCCGCCCCCCTTGGCGCCGGGTGGGCACCGCCGGAGCGAGCCCCGGAGCAGCGCGGCGCCGCGGTGGTCGGCCACATCGAAGACCGCGGCTGGCGGGTCCAGCCGCGCGGCCGCTGTGGACACGTAGGTGGCCTCGCCCGTGGCCGTGTCGTGCCGGTCGAGCCGCAGCGGGAGCGGGATGGCCGGGGCCTCGCCGCCCGCGGGGCGAAGCTCGAGCGCGAGGCCCGCGGGTGGGGACGCGCCGTTGTGAGGAGAGACGCGCATGTAGAAGAGCCGGACCTCGAGGCAGCCGCCGGGGTCCGCCATCCGCGCGGCGCGAGGTGGCGGGGGAGGCGTTGTTTAGGGTTGCGCGGCCATGGAAGAAGGTAGGCTATTAGGTGGAGTCGAGTGGTTAACCAAAAGTGGAAGTGATTAATGATAAGTAGATTAATTAATATTAATGGAAAGAATAATGGGCTTAGTCGTGGGCTGGGCTTCAATGGGCCGTAATTGGGCCAGCATAAGCCCGAGGTGAAAGGAGAGGAGAGCAAAGTGAGCAGCAGCAGCACGGAATCCAAATTCACCACCACGATGAGCGGCGGTGGCGGGCGGAAGGCGGCGATCCCCGGCGGGGAGGAGGCGGAGGTGGAGGCGCTGATCCGGGCGGCGCAGGACGCGGTGCTCCTGAAGCTCCAGGCGAACTCCCACCTCGTCTCCTCGACCCCCGCCGCGGCCTCGGCCTCCAGCGCTCCTCCTTCGCTGGACGCGGCGGCACTCGATCCCCTCGACAGCGACCTCGCCCGGCGCTTCGACGCTCTCAAGTCCCGCGCGGCCGCGGCGCTGGAGCCGAAGGCGGCAGCGGGGGCTGGAGCTGCTGTTGGCGGGATGGATGAGCTGGAGGCGCGGTTCGCGGCGCTGAAGGGGGCGTCGGCGGGGCCGGAGAAGGATGCGAGGGTGAGGCTGGAGGATCTGGGAGGGGAGTCGGAGGAGGACGAGGCGGACGAGGTCGACAAGGTGATGCGGTGGGCGATGGACGCCGCGCGGCTCGACGTCGCTGCCGCGGGCGCCGGCGGCAAGGCGAAGAAGCGCGCTGACGACGGCGAGGAGGAGGACGAGAAGGATGAGAAGAGCAGCGTGAGTAGCGAGGACGAGGACGACGACGAGGATGAGAGGTTGCGGCTGGAGATGGCGAGGAGGAAGAAGGAGATGGCCGAAACCAAATCCAAGAACAAGTGGTTCTTCTTGTGATTTCGTAATACTCATCATCATTTGTAAAGTTCATATCTATTTGAATCCAAATATTTATCATTATGCGGTTGCCCCAGCAGTCTTGACTGTTTGAGACTTTACAAACTTGCATCTTGATGTTTCATGAATGAATCCTGGGAAACATGTGTACACGACACTTCCAAGAATGCAATATGCAAATCAAGAATCGACAAAGCAATATTGCAAATAAAGAATCCAATGCAGTATACAAATGAAGAATCGATGCAAGCCATGATTATTTCATTTTTCTATTGATGAAAATGCATACCAATTGATATGCACACTTAGTCATGGGGGCAAAGTACATAGGATTCCCAAGGATCAGGTAAGCATAGCACCATTCTTATGGATTTAAGGATCAAATAAACATAGAGTTCTCATTCTCAAGGATTGGGTAAACATAGGATTTAGGATTTCCATTCTTAAGGATTGGGTAGATTTAGTATTTCCATTCTTATGGATTTTCTTAAGGATTGGGTAAACATCATTCTTATGGATTGGGTTACTGCTAGTATTCAGATGAATCGCTTATATACAAGAAAAAACATAGAAAATTTCCCTTGCATCTATCCCACAAGAAAATCACAAGAAAAAAAATCCACTCAAACCTCAATGACTAGTGTTTTTCATTTTTTCAGTCTTGCATATGCATTCATATCCTATTCGAATATTCTTGTGTTTTTTATCCTACTGCATTTCTTCAATCCCATGTTCCACGAGGGTAAGTACAGCAAAACTTTAGGTAAACCTGAAAAGATTCAACATATAAGTCAGGCTAATATTTGGAGGACAAGTGAGCAGCTCATTATCACAGTATCGGTATCTGGTCTCTGGGATCTGGCATATTGCCAACACATGAGTTCACTAAGGTAGTTAACGCCATCACAAACCACAGTGACATGCTACATTTCAGTCTGGATGGATGGAGTGCAATGTGTCACAGATACTCAAGGCAAGTGCAAACCATCATTCATACCATAATTATCTTCACTTGCCACTGCAAAAGTTGAAAACGACAGATTTTAGAAGTCCACTCACTTGAAATACAAGGTTCGGATTTCTTAGCCATAATACAAAGATAGAATTTGTTCACTCACATGTTCATCAATTCATGTGATTGGGGAACAATTTTTCAGGGATGCATGTTTTACTAAACCAGTGATTTCCTAGTGTTCTTGATGTTGATTTCCTCAGCGTCATCGAGGACCAAGGTCATGTACTCATCGAATCCCTGCAAGTGTAAGTGTGTAACAAACTATGAGCTAAGTTTCACTCAATCTAGTGTAGTACAATCTGCAGGGTTTAATGAAAGCAAAATCATATTGAGGTATGAGTTGTCCTACCAAACAGTATGTGATTAAAATGGCCCTTTCCTAACTGACAATATAACTGCAAAGATATAGCCTATGTGGTATCTTTGGGACGGTTCCAAGAATGTGGAGCTTTGAGCAGGAGCTAGACTAGGGACTTAAGGGTGAGCTTCTGCTCAAGCTTATATTGTCAGTTAGGGCCACAGAAGAAAATGAATAGCCTATATTGTAAGTGAGCTAGACTAGGGCCACAACAGAATAATGAATGAAATATCTGTTACTATAACTATATTTAGTTTTCAAGACACCACTGATGGCATAACAGCACCTAGTTACCCAATAACAAAAGGAAAAAGGACATTTGTGTAATAACTCCTGCAAAAAAAAAAAAAGACAGGGACATACATTCATCAGACCAAAGAGTAACATAAAAGGCTGGCAAAAACGAAAGATCCTGCATTTATATCACAACAACAAACACATATAAAACAACAGAAATGACTATTGAAATAGATATAAACAAAGAAACACATGCTACCATACCATACACCTATCACCCAGGACAATATAATATTAACCTAAGAAACCCAAGAAGCACTAAACATGTCCATAAGTGATTCCTGATTGTAACTTATCACCAATCATTTGTTTCCTAGTGTTCATGATGCAAAATAAGAAATTCACAGCACACATACAGTTCCCTGTAGCCAGAAAGTAAAGCCAAGGATCCCTAAAAGAAAGCATTCTAAATAGCATCTTCAAGAAGTTCTCTCACTACTTGTTTATAAGCATTAATAATATTCTGATTGGGCAAAAAGGTAACATCTTCATAAGAAAGCAACACATCTCGACACTATTTCATAGTTCAGTTGTTCAGTTCCCACAACAAGGAACTTGATGAAAAGGAACACTCAATATTGGAACACGTGATGTTCCAATCACCTATAGAAGTTAATAAGCACTTGATTATCAGCAAAATATTGCATCTAAGCATTCACATGGCAAAAACCAATGTTGCCTGCCACTCTTTTTTTTTCTTCTGTGACTATGTTGCCTGCCACTCTTTCGTTGGAACAAATCACTCTGAAACATCTTGTTCTAACTAGGTAGTAATCATATGAAGATACTTGGAAGCAACAATTGCATGTGCCTTCGCTTAAGCATTGCGATCTCATACCATATTAGTTGATGTTTGTGGCAATGCATTTGGTTAAGGTCATATGTCATGCAACAATTGCATGTGTTTTTCCATAACAGAGCAAATCCCAGATATGGCTCATGTTTATCCCTCCCTTTTGCATTGCATTCTTTTGGGATAGTTAGGATGATTTATCCCCATAAGGCCATAAATAAAACTACACTACCATTTGTTCGCATATACAGGCGCAAGCCTGAGAGTTACTGGTACTAAAATTTTTGCCAGTTTGAACAAGAAGCAGGCCAAGAAACTCACGACGATGCAGCCCTAAATCCGTAGATCGTTCTGCTCGAAGAGCCAAATCTAGGTCCACGCTTCCTGCCAGAAATCAATTTTCAAGAACCAAATCAATTTGCAAACCCTGACCGACGCACCGCGAAATACGCAAATATGAGCACATAGCCCAGAAACAGAAACGAAATTTTGCAATCCACTTACGCTCCGAAATACAGGCATATACGCCTGCTCGCGAAAAAAAAATCCACTTACGCTCTGGAGGAACCGGAAGCTGCGGCTCTGCCGCCGCGCACGCCCACTAAGGATTCGCCGGCCAACCACTATACATCAAAGAGACGGCGAGACGATTAGGAACAGCTAGACGATAAGAAAACCAGAAGAGCAAACGAGCGCGGAGGGGAAGGCGACGAAGAGGTAGCTTACGGTGGGCTGGGTCATACGCTGTACCTTGGTGGTGGACGCCATGGTTGCTGCTGCTGCGGCGGCGGTAGCCTCCCCTCCTTGCTGAGATGGGACGGATGCTTTGCCGTTGCCGGAATAGCCACGGTTGAGATTGAAGGGCCTGAATGGGCTGGAAGCCGGAAAGGGCCGTAAGAATTCAGATGGGCCTCAGACGAGGAAACAAATGGGCCTTACAGCTTTCTAATTCCCCTAAAAAAATTAATCTTACAGCTTTCTAATTTGTATTTGTACGTACACTGTTTTGCATGAAGGGTCAAAAATGTTGACATTGAAATTTGTCTTCAGTAAAATTTAAAGTGAACGTAGGATATTTCATTGTTCTTTCGCACCACGACATGTTAAATACTCTAACCAATTTGTACAAGGGTTTCATCTACATATTTTGATTATTTCAGCCAAATTTGACTTTTGCTAAGGCATGTTATATATGCACATTTTGCATAGAGAGGTCCGCTTAAACAGATTACCTGATGATGACATATTTGAATGCTGAACAATATGTCCTGCGAGATTGTGATAATAATATATACTAGCAATCAAGCGATGCTTCCATAACCACCATGCAACCAAGGCAACGAACTAATAATGAGTTAATGAAGAGCCTTTGCAAAGCATGCTTCCTAGAGGAGCTGAACACAGTGCATGCACCTACAGCACCCCTCTGTCCTAGTATTATTGTCGTTCTAAGAGTTGTAGCGCATATATATTAAGAACGAAGTAAAATGACCCCGTATACCCCTACAACTTCTGCAAGAGACATGATGATCAGAAGTCTCAGTCATTGGTACAGTAAGAAATACCTATCAGAACTGCAATTGATTAGGCCTTGTTTAGATGCACGCAAAGTTTTAACTTTTTATCCTCTCTTCATCACATCAAATTTTAGCATGTATGGAGCAGTAAATATAAATTAAAAAATAACTAATTATAAAGTTTAGTTGTAAATCAAAAGATGAATTTTTTAAGTCTAATTAGTCTATAATTAAATAATAATTGATAAATACAAATGAAAATATTACAGTGATTTTCAGCTTCACTTTTCACCATCTAAATGGGCCTAACACAACGTATACATCCACTTTTTTTCACCCCTGATAATTGCTCAGATGTCTTGTCACAGCATCAATAAGACATTCTTTGTGCGACTAATTTTGAATCCTAAAATAACGATATAATAATAATGGGAGGGAGGGAGACTGTGCACATACTCGACAAATGAATCTTCGGGCCTAGCACTAGTTGTTGCTGCAAAACTGACCTTGATAACGTGTTCACGGTAGGCTCATCGCAATTGAAAATTCTTTTCTTTCATTGGCCTTTCACATTGGTGGTAGGGTTCAAATTCAAACAACCGCTAGTAAAGATAAAAAAGAAGCTGTCACCATTAAAAGTTTTTTTTTTGTACCTGTAACATTTTTAGCATTATCCAACAGTCAACATATACCCACTTAAAATTGGATTGGTCGCACTCCTTTTAAAGAACGGACTAGCCATGTCCAAAAGATCACCATGAAAATAACCTGCAAAGAGAGTCTAACGACATTTTCTTTCTAAAAAACTACATGATTATTTCGCGGCCGATCATATAGACAAAATATTACACTCGTCGTCCCTACTCGAATTTGAGACCATAATTTTAATTCAATTCGTTGTAACCGCATGTGGAAAATATTAGCCATATTCATTTGGAGGTGGTAAGACAAATGATACATGAACAATTCTCCAAATAAAACGTGCTACATGACACTTGAAAAGCAAATATTATTTGGATTTTTTAGAAAATATTATTGGATGGTTTTGTGTTGTCATTACAAAAACAACACCTCTCAATCTCCACCCTTCCAATTTGCCTCAATATAGGGAAGTTTGTATGTCTGAGGTAAATGTTAGGTGAAGGACTGAAGGCACATAAGCGCACGCAAGCTGAGCTTAGCAAGACAATTATGCATTTTGATTGGCTTTATTTACTGTCGCCCTTTTCTCTCAAACACGCAAATAAAAAAGCTTGGCGCGCGATTTCAATCCTCTTCTTAGATTCTAACGAGTTTATGGAATCGAAAAGGACTTACATGTCGACGCTAGCCGTCTTGGACTGCATGCATTGAACTCCGACAGAGATTGAGATCGATGTACTCCTACGTAATACGCCTTCTAGATGACATAATTAGTATATATGATATCATGAGATGCATCAAATACCTTTACATTCTTGCTAACTAGCTAGGGTCCATGGTAGCCACTGAAAAGTGTGTGAATGGTGAGGTCGGTATTAAGGCCCACGACTAAGCGTGATATTCTTGCTTGCAAAAACAGGGAATTATATATATTATCAGTAAGCTGTTCACCTACAGGTCTAGCTGTACCACAGTGTCCTTCCTCACTCTCACTTGTCCCCATAGCATAACAGTGCTTGCATGCGTGGGAGACGAAGCTAGCTGCCATAGCCCATGCACCACGAGCTAGAATTGGAGCACAGATCGGTCCATCCATCGATCATTGAATTCATATGATATATAGGTGATGTTGTGTCCCCCCGGAAGAAAAGGAATTATTGTTGTTGAACACTTGAACTGAATGATGATTACGGTTTCTGGTTAGCATATTAGCATGCAGTACAGGAATATCACATTGCCCTAATAAGAGGATGCCTGTAGGATCAGACCCCCGGCCTAATGAATGCTCATCACACAGCTACCGCAGAGAGCTCTAGAAGAGAGAGAGAGAGAGAGAGAGAGAGAGAGAGAGAATTAACAAGCTAATAACAGAGGACTGCACTACAAGAAAGGGCGACATCTTAACCATCTCGGAATGGTTTAGCTTAACCAACTCGATCCATCATATCGAATCTTGCTAGTGTGTGTGTGACAGTGTTGCATTCAGATTCTCAGGAGCACAAATTAGCTAGGCTCTATATGAATTGGTCTGCTACAGTGTTAGGGAGACCAGTGAGCAGTACTGGCTAGCCGTGTGGGCCCTTTGTGCTGCCTGATCGATGATGCTCCTTCCTCAAGCTAAGTGACATTGTGATGTGCAACTAATCATGCACGTCCCTCTCCCTGCTTTGACAAAAAGGCCCCTCCCTGATTGCTACAGTGGCCCCCCCAATTGAAACAACTAGCTAGGCTGCTGATGGGCCTCATTAACCATAACCACACTCTGGATTTCATTTCTCCCGTAACTGTGCCTTTCAAGCTAGCTAGGCTCATGCTGCGATATACCTCTTCATGGTATCTACCTGCTGCATGCGTGCGCTTTGTTAATTTATTTAATTTAGTTTGTTTTGCCTTTGAGGTCAAGGTAGCTTGATTTGAGCTAGCTAGATGACTAAGGCACACCAAAGATCGATTGGTTCTCTTATTCTGGAATGTGGTATTGGGTCATGTTGGAGTATATTAGGCATCTTCGGAATGATTAGTACCGTTGATTACTACTCCTTTCGTTCTAAATTGTAGTTCATTTTAACTTTTTTGTCCATGTATTTTGCTATATATTTAGATAAATAATATGTCTAGATACATAGCAAAATATATGAACCAAAAAAGTCAAAGTGAACTATAATTTAGAACGGAGGAAGTATAATCCTATATATGATGACCTTTGTCTACAACCCTAGCATGTTCCCCTCACTATTATAATGGAAATGATTTTAGAAGACATGCATGCTTTTATTTTCACGGACAACACTTTTTTATCCAATTGCCTCTATAAATGATTTTATGTGGGGGAGCCAGACAATGGTGGTGTCTGCGTCATCGACACCGGCGCGGTTGCCGAGACAGTGGGGATCTCCCACCTGGCGGTTGGTGGGGATGCCTCCCTGCTCCACCGCCTAAAGGCCGCAGCGTCGTCTGAGGACGGATCGCTTGGTGGTGTTCACGCGGTGACAATGGCGGGGTCGACGGACGCATTGTGCGGCGACAGCGTGACTCCTGCTGCCGATCCTGCCTCGCCTGTGTAGCCCGTGCTGGTGGATGAGTTCATCGCCAGATTTAAGGCGCCGCTGCCGCAGCCGATCCTCGCGACCCCACAGCTCAGATCCACACGGGCTGTGAGGGGTCGGGTACTTGAAGATGAAGAGCTGGTGCCCAAGAGAAGTGCGAGGCTTGCCGCAAAGAGCAAGTTCAAGGAGGCAAAGCCTGAGGCACTGGCAAGGAAGATTTTGATGAAGAAGCTGGGCATGGAGGTTGAAACGCAGGAGCTAGACACGGCTTCGTTCGACGAGTTCCAAGCTGCCTTTACACTCCCGTTGTCGGAGCAGACCAGGAAGGCCATGGAGACATACTACCTGGGGAAGGGACGATTCATAGCCGAGGGGCCAGCGTTGGTATAGGACCGACCGTGACTAGTCATGGTCGTAAAATCATTTATCCATGTAATACAAACGTTAAGGATCCAGTAGTTAGGTTTGCTGTTTGATGTTTAGGTTGCTGATAGCTTCTCGCCACCATCATCCTAAGCCTATGTTGTAGGTCTTACGACCATTCTATTTCTCTTAATGAAATACAGGCATATATGCCTGCTCGCAAAAAAAAAGAGACATAGCAAACACTAAAAAAATATGCCCGTTCCAGTGCATGGATCTCCGGTGGCTCGGACATTAAAATACACGAGAGAGACATGACGATTCATCCTGGTTCGAGCTTTCGTGCCCTACGTCCAGCAGTACATTATTGTTCTTCGTTACCCTTGATGACTGTAATTTTGCCCTTTTGTAATAATGGCTATGAGGAAACTAGTTTCCACCCTCTTCTTTGATTGCCCTTTTCAGTCGATCATGTTGGTACTCACTGTCCATACACTAGGACTTGAGTCTTCAACCTCTGAATATGACGATCGAGACCAAAACAACTTTTGGCAGCCCTATCTTCAAAGAAATATAGTTATTACTTCTTGTTGGATCAGCTGGACAGCTAGAAACAGTATGATGCTTGATAATGGCAGTACGTGGTAATCTCAAGAATTGTAAGACTATTTTCAAAGAGGAGCTTTGTTTTTTTTTTGTATCAAAGCCAAGCAAAGTTTGAAGGGCCTATCAGTTTGTGGCGAGAGAGTTACAGTTAGTATATTTCTCCTTTTTGGGGCTTAATCACCTTGTAAACTGTGCTTTTGTTGTAAATTTGTCTAAATTATTTGTGCCTTCGCTTCCGCAACCTCAAAAGCTACATTAACCACGACTACACAGTATGCACAAGCACAACATCCTAAACCATGATTTGTCAAAAAATAAAACATCCTAAACCATGGCTACACACCCTTGTGTATTTGATATCTATACGAAAAGGGCCACACAACATCCATGACGCACGCATGTTAGCCTGACAACTTACAACCTTAGACTGGCTTATTCTCTACTCCCACCACATGACTTGCAAACCTTAGATCGACATGTTGTCTAGTCTCACCCTATATGTGATTACAAGTGGATCGCAGAATGTTAAGTATATCCAGATATGGTTAGTTTAGATTTATAACCACGTGAAAACCTTCCTTTATCTTTGCAAGTACTCCCTCCGTTCCAAATTATAGTTTACTTTGACTTTTTTGGTATATGCACTTTGCTATGTATCTAGACATATTATTTATCTAGGTACATAACAAAATGCATACACCAAAAAAGTAAAAGTGAACTATAATTTAAAACGGAGGAAGTAGTTCTTTATCCTTGAAGTGTACGCCTATCACTGCTGGAAACTGTCAATGTTTTACCACCGATAGCCTGCTACGAGGGTACCCGGTTCAGTTGTTTGTACTTTGACGAATTTAGAAACTTGATGGTTAATGCAATGAGACGAGCGGTATATACTAGTTCTTGCCTTCGTTATCGAGTAAAAGCCTTTATGTCGAGTCATTGTTAGCCTATTTGCGTTGTATTACTGTATGTTGTGTATTTCTTGTGTTTACAGGGGTACCCTCAGCAACCCTTTATAATTCAGGAAGCCGCAAGGGTTCTAAACTATGTTTAAGAGAGACTTTCCATTTGTAGTCCGATTAGGTTTGTTCTTTTTCTTCACTAAGCCTCACTTCGTGCTTCTCTTGGTCAGGCAATGGACCCTTGGATGGGGCCTACTTCCCTATAACATCATTTAGGGCCACAAACCAAGGGTTCTTCTAGTCCTAGTCGGATATAAAAATAGAGTTATAAACTATGTTTAAGAGACACTTTCCATGTGTTGTCCGACTAGGTTTGTTCTTTTTCTTCACAAAGCCTCACTTCGTGCTTCTGTTGGTCAGGCAATGGACCCTTTGATGGGCCTACTGTCATATAACATCGTTTAGGGCCTCAAACAATCAATTTACTCTCGGTTTACTATAATATTTGGGGAACCGAAAACGAATATAGACACAAGTAATTGTGTGGTGGAGTGGTAGTGGAGGCTCCGCATGAGCGAGAGGTCA
>CM041635.1:33854920-34138003 GCA_023333625.1 Bothriochloa decipiens | reverse complement strand
TGTGTGGTGGATATATGTTACTACCTTTTCATATAATGATGAATGCATTATTCCACTCGAGATCATTTCTAGCGGGAACTGAAATAAAAATGTGCTTTTTTCTTTCCAGGTGAGACTACTATAGCATCCTACAGTTTAAAAGCAAACAGAGACATGAATTTTTTATTAAAAATGTATCCACGCTGTTCCTCTGAAATATTTTGTTCGCCAGGGATTGCTTTGCTACCCATGTAAGCAAAAATAGAACAAGAGAAAAGGGATATGGAAGCTATATAGCTTGAGAAGCTCAAATCGCAGATGGTGAGTTATATGCCTCAATCAATCACGCATCGCTCCGCTGCTGCTGCTGCTGGTCCTACGACTGTCCCATAGAAAAACGTTATTGGCACACCACAACCATAACTAACACTAAGCTATAATAATCAAACGTACACCAGTACTTTGTGAAAGTGACCTATTAACACACATTTCCATGAGCATTTGTGCTCCTAATGCCATTGCATCTTTAATTTTCATTAATGCTTTATATTTGATAGAGTAGAGACTCTGATAGCAGACAAATGGAATTGCTAGAGTGAGGTAATAGTTCTTCTATAGCTAAGCATCTGAAATACATGGGAACACAACCCTAAGTTTAACTGAATCTAGCTTGCAAATATGAACTAATTCTTACATTTCTAATGCTAGACCACCCTAGAAATAATTGAAATCAAGAGGGATACATCTACATGCTTGTGCCAGCTTTTTCAGGCTGCTCCCAAGGTCCAGACCACCCCAATCAACTGATCACTAATATTAAGCAGCAACTTGTGTAGCCTACCTGTCATGCGTGCAAACTGCAGACACACATGCAGTTTGAAAATGTTTTTGACCACACGTTTAGGATTTGGCTGTTCAAAGGCCCTTCTCACAAATTCCTGGCATGCCAAATTGTCCAGACCATCACTTTTAATCACTGTTGCTTGGGATCCATGTCCATGATTTACATATGGACAAGACGAATCGCTTTGTTTGTACTTCATCTCTCAATATTTTTCAATTTGTTAGTGAATAACCTAGTAAAACCAACACGATTCTTGGCACCGATGCTTCACCAAACGGAGAAAGTCATTGTCGGTTATTGGAGGAAATTTCAGAAAGATGCATGGTCCTTTCTTTTTTTTTTTTCAAATCCACTACTGAAGATTAACTAATTTATTTGGTGAAATAACAACGATGAAAACAACCGTTTCTATATGGAAGGAAAATTTCTTTGTTTCTACTGCATCTCTCACTCTTTGATTTGTTAGGGACCAACCTAGTCAACTAGCACAATGCATGGCTGGCTCTGATGCGTCACCAAACCTAGGATTTTTTTTTGAAATGTCTGTAAAGATGCTCCGATTGCATCATAGGTTATAACTAATTTAATTGCCAAATAAAGATGTATAGAAAACAACATTTTTGTTTCTCTTGCTCCATAACCAAAAGAAAACAGCAGCTCAGCTCACCACATAGATTCGCCATGCAGGATATATCAGCCAGCAGCCAAATCAGTCCTACAGTGACTCGTAGTGAGCACCAAGATTGATCAGGAGTCCATCCAAGAGGTCAGTAAACGTAACTTTTTAGACACTTGTCCCTTTTCACCACTTGATTTTACAGGAGAAACAGCACATATATATATGAGCTAATAATTAATAAATATCTTTCTTTTTGATAAGACACAGCAGTACAAACTTACATGGATTCAAAGACACACCACACCATGGGTACAGGTACAGCAAGTCAAGAAGATGTACAGGCTCCTGCACTTATTGTTCAGTTAAGGAAAAAGCCTATAGATCGATGCATGTACGAATGAATGATTTATTTCCCTGCATATTTTCTTCAGTGCAATTAATTTGCTGAATGTCTCTCTCTTTGTCTCATTGGCTCCTGATTAGTTATATATATATATATATATATACGTTGTTGGGGTTGAAATCATGCAGCATGAAGAATGAGGCAGCACAAGCATATTAATACCTACGCACCATCTTTTTCTCTGAATGAAGTGTGTGTGCTGAAAGTTGCAGACAGCAAGAAGACTGAAGATTCATTCAGTCATCTCAGTATGCAATGTAACGTAGTACGTGGTGCGTACACTGGTCGATCTGTCTCCACACTCAAGCCCGTCAGTGTCACTGCGGAACTAACATGCACAGTGATGATGAAGGAACTAACCAGCCGGTCGATGGATTGATCGTGTGACCATGACCAAGAGGCGTGGCGCGTGCGCTAACCGATCGATCGGCCAGCGCCGACACTGAGACGGCGACCGGAAGCTAGCAGACGGGCAGGCAATCGAGGTGCATCTGCGTCAGGCCGACGGTGGCGACGTCGTCTCGGGCAGCCAATGTACTACATGATTGATGAGTGTGAAAGAGCGAAGGCCAAGGGGACCGATGTGATGTTGCCTGTGCTAGCTCTGGCCCCCTGGCCCCTACATATCATGTTGTGGTTGGTGATCATCGATCGCACGCTGTTAGTGTTAAGACGATCGATCAAGATCAAGTTCATTTCACTTCACTTCTTAATTCTTATGCTGGAATTATTGCCTGGATTTAATTTTCTTGGGCATGCACTTATTGTGCTGCATGGAAAATAGCAGCTATCTAGCTTGCATGCGTTGGTTCAATCTTAACTGAAGAACTAGTAGTGACCAATGCTGCTACTAGTTTCACATCAAGATTAATGTTGGAAGGTGACCAGTGCTGTCTTGAAAGTAGGAAACGATCAGTGTAAGTTGCATAAGCTAGCTAGCATCTGAGCTTGCTCATACAGGGACTTAATGTGTCATGTATATGGTTGTTTTGCTTTGAGCAATGGAAATTAGAGATGTCTCTTATGCTTCTTGTCATACAGAGATAGACAAGTTAATCGGAGTTGCTTAGAACTGGGTGCAGTTTTCTCCCTTTTGGTTAGCTCGTGGATAGATTTCTGATTTGAACAAAGCTGTTTCCGCCAAATTCTGCCTCAAGCCTCTATTTTCCCCCTCTCTGTATTCTGGAACATCACACAATTATTGTTTTTTACGGGAAAAAAGTCTGTTAATACCATACTACTGTATGCATTAACCACAATGAGAATAATGTATGCTTAACAACCTTACGTGCTGCTATGTACTTGCAACAGGATGAGGACTATACACAATAAGCATGACGCAACGCATGATCTGCTCTATCTGCAAGTCTGAACTTTCTGCTGCAGGTACATACTCTGATATACTATGATCTAGCAGCATCAGAAAAAGAGAGAAAACCATGGACACACTGATGATTGGATGAGCTTGTAATATAACTGTGACACAACAGTGAGGTTACCTGAGAATCTTGCTTTTGTCTAGCTATCTGCTTGCGACTTGGATCGGAGGTCCACTATACTGTTCCTTCCTCCTCAAATCCCAATCCGTAGTACTGCATGATGATCGAGATGATGCGCATTGAAGCTTAGCTTATGGTTGCTGAGATGTGAAGGGGGACGTCTCCTGTCGTACGTACACCTAAGATTTCACGTTCACATTTCGCCATCGGTCTTGTTCATTCGTTTATATATGGGGATTATTTTCGCTCTCAAGTGTGGACACATGGTTTTTCCATATCATTATGTAGCATCTTTATGATGAGCGATTGTCAACTTGTCAACACTTTAGTGCGTGGTCGGTTCGGTGGTTTTTCTAATCCCTGGCACAGGGTTATGTGTTGAAATGTGTTTCTTGGCTTGTGTTGTGCAGGTGTGGAATCTAAAGACGGCGGCAACAGTCGGGAAAAGGTCAAGTAAGGCGTACCGTGCCGACAGACCGGTGCGTTGAAGGGAAGACGCGAGGTTTGGACCGAAGGACCAGACGGCCAGGTGGCTGATACTTGAGACACATGACAACTGAGGACCTAAAGTTTCGAAATAAATTTTTGAGGCTCCCACCACCCCCCCTCCCCCCCTCATCAAGCTAGGTCTCTCTGTATCGTCCTCTATCTATCGTCGACAACACGCCATGCATTTTCTATGCAGCTGCCATGCTGGGCCCCTCCTAAAAGGGGCCGATGGAGCATTGTGTCCAATGACGAAATCTTGGAGTGTTGTTGCTAAAAAAACTAAATCTTCGAGTGTTAACACGTGGGCTCATGTAGGAAAATCTATCTTCCAAGTTGATTTTGCCCATCAGACTAAAAAAACCGGATATCTTACAATCTTGCTACTAGATATCTTACAATCTTTGCTCTCATGACTGAAGAAACTTCTTATCTCCACCAGTCTTGTATGTGCGTCGCACATTGTAACTAACCGACAGTGCTAAATATAATGTTGCACCGCCGGTTCGGCGCACGATATGGTGGCGAAGACTAACATTGTGTGTTCACCACCAGATCATATGCCGAACAGGCAGTGAAACATTTATCGCCGCTGCTAAGTCACCCTTCTGCGACCCCTTTAGACTATGAACCAGCGGTTCTCACATATATCTGACCAATGGTTTTCTATCGTAGTGTAAAAACTTGTGTTCTAATAGTTGTTGAACATGATTTAATATAATGAGAAGCTACATCAACATGATCCATTTCAACCCAATAGACATATAGACGTATACAAAACATAGAAACCCAACACCAACCCATGGGTATGGGTTTCAACCCATTCAAATTAAAAAAAGGAACCTAATCCAACCCTTCTAACTATTATTTTTTCTATTAAACCCAACTCAATCACATGTTGTCCCTCTTTCTCATCTTCTTCATTCGCTCATGTGCCCCCACCCAGATAGTGTTTCTGTGCCTTGGTTCGATGGCGTCCGAACAACACTATACAACAAAGGCCCTACTAGAGCGTGGATCCTATCGCCACCAAAGCCAAGAGTGAGGATACCAGCGGATCGTCCATGGTCAACTGCCATAATGCTTTGGTTAGATTTGTAGTTTTTGGAAAGTTGGCTGAGTGTTTTTTTTTAGAACTACATAGTATAACGCAGACGCACATAACGTATACACACTCAATCCTACGGATACACGTACGCAAACCCTAGATCTAGAAATTCCTGAAGTCACCCCTGGTGTCTCGTTGTCGACAAAAACGTCACTTACCACTTAAAGCATAACGCCAAAAAATCCTGAGATAAATCTAGAAAAATGCGAGCATCTGTGCCAAGTCGTGAACATATTTGTCTCATCTGAAATTTATACTAGACATATTCTCTCCAAATATATTTGTAGCCGCCTCTGAACATGAACTTTGTTTTTAGAGGTGGCTTGAGTTCCCAGTATTGAGTTGCATAGACCAACCAGTTCAACTCAAAAGTTTAAGCTCTGACCAATTCAACTCAAAAACTTAAGCTAATAGAAAAAGATAGACAATTAACTTATATTTCAACACCCGATTGCGTCTAAAGATCTATTTCTAAATACGGCTAGCTTGAAGGGACACGACACGAGAGCTATATAAAGACGGCGCCCGAAAAAGCTTTGCTAAAAATTGTTTGGTGTAATAGTGTTCACTATTTGACTATAATGGATGAAGGTGCAAGCGCATGCATATATATTCCATTTATTGAGGAATAACAAAACAAAATGAATAGCAATGATGGTTTTGGAAGATCAAGCAAAGATACATACAAATCCCAAACCCAATCAGCTGGACGTCGTACGTATCTGAATGTTCAATTCAAAAGGACATAGCTTAGTAGGTTGACATCAAGATCACGCATAATATTGCGTCGATTACATTACCAAACTCCACATTTGCTTGCTAACTACCAACAGGAGCACCCAAAGGCACATATATATCCGTGCTATGCACTTTTCTCGTGACAATAACACTGCCTTTCATGCAAAAAAACAAAACTGATACACACATACACATCATCGCCTTTTCATGGCACACACATACTTGTATAGTATACACATAAATACTCCACGACAGTATCTGTCATGTAGATATATAATCTTCAGGTTAGTTATGACTCAATATCATGCGTGCTTCATACCGATGCCATGCACTGATGTGTACCCATCCATGCAGGTGTATATGTAGCTAGCAGCAGGTTGTTATGTGTATAAAAGTGAAGCAAAGACACCATTCTTCCTTCCTGATCCTGGCTAGCTACATGTTTGATGCCATGTCGCTGTAGTGTTAGATAGAAAGCACCAATTAAAGTGGAACCAGGGGTGGGGCCCTCACCATGGAAACCCAATGAAAGGAAGTGTCATGGTGAGGCCTTGCATGCTGCTTGCTTAATAATCAGGGGGATCCCTCAAGAAGCTAAGCAATTAGAGAAAAATTAATCGACGATGATTCGATTAAATGATCGACAAAGAAGAGTGAAGGAGGCACAAGCTAGAGCTAGAAGAGGAAGGGGGAGGGAGGAGAGAGCTCATGTTAAAAGCCCTACTAAGCACCAACCAACCATTTGCACCCTGCAGCTAGCTAGGAGCATGATATGTCATATGCATATATTGCTAGCTTGATAGCTATAACACCACACAACTTGGTGTGCATAGCTAGCTAGCTATATATATATAGTGTTATTAAGCTACCGCTATAGCTATAACTCGTGAATTGTATCTATCTTCAGTTCAGGTTTGTGTGTTGTGTGTGCATGGGGCATCACTCATGCTGCAACCAGCAGAAGGTGAAGAGGGGGCTCTGGTCCCCTGAGGAGGATGAGAAGCTCATCAGATACATCACCACCCATGGCTACGGGTGCTGGAGCGAGGTCCCTGAGAAAGCCGGTAGGTTTATGTTCTCTCTTGATGATGATTACTCTCTCTCCATGCGCATATAGTCCAATTTTAGTTTGTTGCTTATGAACATTTATGGGGATCCTTGTTCTTGGATGGATGATCGAGCATTTTGGTTTCTGATTTCTTTCTGGTCGATTAAGTTTGTGCAATGTGAGAGTTCTGCAGGTCTGCAACGGTGCGGCAAGAGCTGTCGGCTGCGGTGGATCAACTATCTCAGACCGGACATCAGGCGAGGTCGGTTCACGGCGGAGGAGGAGAAGCTGATCATCAGCCTCCACGCCATTGTTGGCAACAGGTTGGTTGCACAAGTTCTTTCAGGCGTTAGGACCAAATGGAGAATTTGGACTACTAATTTCTTCATTTCTTAATTTTCGCCCAAGCTACTTAACAAATCCCTGTAGGTACTTAATGACTAACATGGCTATCAGTACTGAATCAAGATCTGTTTTTCAATCACTAGCAAGAATTTGTGCGCACCCCCACATTGGTGCGTTTCATCATAATTCGATGAAATTCCATGCTCCATTATTGTGTTCTTAATTTGGTAATGCTGACATGGCTGCAAATAGCCACACTATGCTCTGTTGCATGCATATATATCCTCATCTTCTCCAGAATTTTCTCCTTGATTCATCTTTTGCAGAATTTTCTCTTGTTACATGGACTTGTCAGTCTTGTGTAGGTAACATCAGACAGCAAAACTGATCAGAAATGTCTAGGAAATTAATTGTGATTTGAAGTGTCGTCTTAAGATGACACTTGTCTCTAGCTAATAAGTTTGTTGTCTCAATGTGATTAAATTCAATATTAACTAGTAATAATGATGTGTAGACACATCAGCTTGACATCATCATACATGCTGTATGGCAACCTCGTGCTTTGATTTTCTGAGGTGTCGCTTTCTAATTCTACTAGTTAAACTTGAACACGACTATATTACAAATCATGCAAAGCGTATGTATAGTAGCTAGCTAAGATGTCAGTGACAGGGACGATTGCAGCATTACTTGAAAATGAAGGCTAAATCCAAAGGAATGCAACAGCTAAGACCTTGCTAGCTACTTGATGTGTACATGACCACAGCCGTTTCTCTGCAGGTGGGCCCACATTGCCAGCCACTTGCCGGGCCGGACAGACAACGAGATCAAGAACTACTGGAATTCATGGATCAAGAAGAAGATCCGCAAGCCAGCGATGAGCACGACGAGCTCGTCGGTGACGACGGTGAGCCCGCCATGCAGCACGGCGGCGTCGGACGCCGCGCTTGGTCACCTACAGACGCCGTTTAGCAGTACGGCGGCGGACCACCAGCTCGACGCCTTCCTCAGCCAAAGCCTAGCCTTGCCGCCGCCGACGAAGCTGGCAGGCTCCGGCGGCCAAGAGTCCCCGCCGGCGCCGCCGTTGCCTCCGCACTGCCCCTTCTTCATGTTCGACACGAGCATCAGCCCACCGTCGTCGCTGACATCGCCGTCGGCGACACACCAGCTGCAGCACCCGTTCCTCACCTTCACGGCAGCGGCGATGGACGACGCGCCGATAAGCTACCATCTGCCTCCCTTGGTGGACGGCATGGGACTGGGCGGCATGGCAGCCATGGACTGCGGCGGTGGCCTAGGTGAGGAGGAAAGAGGCCATGATCATCACCGCGAGGCCGGCAATAACAACGGCCAAGCGGTGGCCGGCATGGCGAACGGCGGTGGCTGCTGCTACGGGCAGAAGCAGGAGGAGCCGACGACGGCGCTAGGGCAAGACCAGTGGGACGACGAGTCGGCGCAGCACCTGCTGATGTGGGAAGATGACCAAGAACTAACACCGTCCAACCTGGAAGCCATGGAAAGTACAGCTCACTCCCTCCTTTTTATGGGACCAAATGACCATGCATGATGAAAAGCTAGCTTGGTGTGCATTCATGCATCTCTCTCTCTTCTTGATCTGATCTACCACTAGCTCTCACCCGATCTGCTGATCTGTCCATACATACATGAAATAATGAGGTTTTCCAAGGCGCATAATTTATTTTGTTGGATATTTCATTTTTCCATTTTGATTTAACCTTTTTTTGTTTTTTGGTTTGGAGTGAAGACTAAAAAGAGAAGAGTGTGTTAATTGGGTTTTTTCTGTAAAGAGAATGAATTTGCATGCATCATCCATGCATATGTTCATGCATGGATGTTTGCATGGCGTTGCGCTTGGAGTGTAATTTGATTGATGTATCTAAGTGAATTTAAAATAAGAAAGATGGCACAAAAGAGAAGTAAAGAAAGTGAGCCACGGCCTTTTCCGCTTTGGGTGCTTGTGTTTGTTTGCTCTATAGATTGCGCATGCATATGTGGATGTCGATGTGGATGGATGTATCTAGTTATCAACAACTTTCTTGGCCGTAAGCATCCAGTAATGTATGGCAGGATGCAAGGCCAAAGCTATACATATTCCATCCTAAAGGATTCACTATATTTTTTTCTTGTCAACTTATTTCTGTTCATATCTTATTTTTTAGGCATTGTTTTCTTCATGTAAAAAAAACAAATTGATGCTCCATTATACTTATATTGAAATCCAGCAAGCTGTAAACATCGATCAATAGTAACAAATGGTGTCACATGTATGTATTGTCCATATTAAAATTAACATGTTTGTATTTACAAGTGAGAAAAACACACATGCATGGAAGAGCATTTTCACCACATGATTGAGAAAACACAATCCTCTATGTTTCATTTAAGGGATTCAGAAAACAATAATTACAGACTATAGGAGGGGTATGTAATAGTAGATTGAGAAAACTTTATTCCTTTATATGTGGGGACGACATGTCAATGGGTACAAAAAGATCTCCCTATCCAATCTCAATCTCTCTTCTCTCTTACTCCATGTTCCCTCTTCTTGGCCTCCATTGGAAGGGAAGGGGTCTTTGTATGACCAAACCACATCAAAAAGGGAGCCTTTGGTCGAGGTCCACATAGTGGTGGGCTTCTTCTTCACCGGCATCGGCATCCGGTGTCCAAGCATGTGATGGCTGCTGCTCCCACTGGTGGTAGGCTTCTCACTGTAGCCAATGGTCCCGACGCTTGTGAATGGATGCTCCGGCTGCATAGGGGAAGGCTTCTTCTTCATTGTCCCTGGCGCCTAGGACTAGGAAATAGGATTGAACCCGACACTTGTTTGGTCCGGTTTACTCAGTTTTGAAAAACTTAGGTTTCTAAGAATTTGGTACCGATCTATTGGTTTTAGGTAGAGAACCGACATATTCAATGTTGTTTTTTACTTCATATTTTTGGTTTAAACAGAAGAAACCAATGGCCTCTAGTGTGCATGTGTTGCACGCTCCTTAGCTCCTTGTCATGTGCGGCTCGCGCTATCGCTGCCACGAGGACCTATGACCCCCTACACATGCAATCGTGCTACCATTGCAATAAGGCTCGCGCCCTACTTGTGTCGTTGCCACTTGCCCCCCCCCCCCCACTTGTAACCGCTCATGACACCACAACCTCTCCTCTCGTGGCACCAACAATGCAAGCCCTCCACTCATGACGCTGGCACAACCACACAAACCTATGCCATCACTCGCATCACCAACATCATGATCCCACACAAGGCGCCATGAACTCTGCTTGCTAGGGTTAGGTTTCTAGGAGCACACGCCGCCTAGGTGCAGGATTTGGGGAATGGGGTGTGTGGGTGGGGATGGAGGATGGATGGGGTGGAGTCTATTAGGCCTAGACAGATGTGGTCACGGTGTGGATGCGGGGTGTACGAGGGGAGCAGTTGGTGGCTTGGGCTCCATGCTATGTTCAGTTGTGCGGTTTCTCAGTTGCTTTTGTACCCAAAACTAAAATTCTAGCAATTGTAGTTCCAAGAAATAAGAATCGAAGCCAAAATTAAAACCAACATTTTGGTTCGGTTTTTATGTTCTCGGTGAGCAAGTGTCTAGCCTTACTGGTGCCTAGTGCGATAACTTTCTAGTGTGGCCATCCCAGGGCGTGTGGTGGCTGGCTCACCTTGGACTCGGTGGTAAATGAGGGCGTCATGGATGACCAGGGCCAGCTGGGAGTGGTCGGATGTGATGCTAGTCCAGGTAGTTGACAAAAAGTTCCAAACACTATGAGCTTGGGGAAGATGGTTAGGGCCATGACGGCTCAATTCTAACGGCCACTATACGAACACAACAAGAGGTGACGCAGGGAAAGGGAAAGGGGATTGAGTAGTCTACCCTTTGTTTGAGGGATCAGTGATGGTTTTTGACGGATTGAGATAAAATAGGAAAAGGATCTATCAAAGCTTTTTTTCACTTCATTTCCGTGTACACTATGGTTTTAGCGAAAGAGGATTGTTTTCTCAATCTAACAAAGATTCTATAGTATGTACGAGTTGAGAAGAGGCACATGTGGCGTGTTTCTCTATTTTACATACATAGACAAGGGTGTGGAACTTTGTTCCTCATAGTTCTTGGTCTACCCATTCAAGCATTATATCAATATTATGGCGATCTCCCTTGCAATTTTGGTTAATACTGATTTGTTGTGAGAGAAAAACATTATACCATGGCTAATAAGTTCAAGCGAAAGCTCTTATCGATATGATGGAACTTGTCCATCTAGGTTCAAGTCACCACCTCAATATAAGTGTGTTCATATTTTTTGGCAAATTACTTTGTGAGTGATGGTGACAAGCCCACCAACAGTAATATATGTGTGACTTCGCCAAGAACACTGTTGGTGTAACTATTATTGTGCACACGTACGAACACATAACTAATTAATTAGTACTAACATCTATTAAACCACCATACCCACCCCTGGTGGTGCATTATTGGAAGTTTTGAAACCTTGCTTAGAGAAGATACTATATATGTACACTTCGATTAACGCTAAACAAGATGGCTTAGCAAAATGGCAACACATTATAGTGGTGGGTATCTGGCTTGCTTAGGACCGATAACTCTTGCTTAAATAGTAATCAAGTACTACACCGATATTATATTAATCAACATGCACAACATTTTGACCCAATGATGCCCCAAAACCGAACCTCCAACTGCTACATGCACACACATGCATCAAGAAGTACAACATGCATCATCTATCTATCCATGCATGCATGCATTTGAATTAATTGGTTCCTTAGAACCCAAGCATGAAATTAATTTGTCAATAATCCATTGTGGAGATGGATCAAGTGGCCAGCCTTGTTGCATCACCCACCACCCAAGAATGTTCCCCTGCACGTCACATCGCCAACACACACACACACACACAATGCAATGCGCATGTTTGTGTGACATAATTTGTTGTCCAATTAATGAAGAATAATTCTTTTAAAATTCGGCACACATTTTTTTGAGGAAGTAATTTGGGCGCACACACACAGATATTGTTAGGTGTAACGTTAGCCGGCAGGGCACAATGAGCTAGATCGAGGTTTAATTTAATAGTACAAATTTATATATTTTTTTTCTAGTAGCTTGCTGCTAGCTCGATCATACCATCAGTGCAAATCCTAGCAGCTACGTACTATAGACAGTGAGAGCAACAAGAAGTTTGAATATGAATAATGGACGGCAGCTTGATCCTGAAACAAGCTAATTAAGATAGCCAGGCATAGGCCCATGTTGAAAGCTATGTTCGTCCAAGACAGATAACGACATGAAAGGAACCCATGCAGTGGTGTGGTGGTGCTAGCTTATATATGCTATTATATATATATGCAAAAGCATCGTCGTTCAATGTCGCATTCTTCTGGATATATATAATAGTTTACATTCATAGTCGTCCGTACGTAGTATGGCTTTAGTTTTTAGTTAACCTGATGAAAAACAAGAATATCGATCATTATGCATTTTTTTGTCCGTTTCTCATCCTGCAGCATGCATCTAGCTAGTTGGTGTGCATGAGAAAAAATAAAAAAAAGGCCTTCATATATCTTATATTATCAAGTAGCTAGTAATTCATTAGAGATAATTATTCCAAGCAGCTAGTGCTGGTGTACTGCGGAGATTAAGTATTGAGAGAGAACGGTTCCATCACCTTTCCATATATATAGCTTATTAATTGTGGTATGAAGATGTGATACATCATACATCATGTATATATGTATACATTTATATATGGTACGGTACCGAAACTTCACGCCAACAAAGCTTAATTTCTTAGTTAATTAAAAATTAATAGGGTCTTTGAGATGAAGTGGTGCATCGAGTTCATTCCTCAAATTTTATCGAATGGCTTCATTTCTTATATTAGTACTAATTATTAGCCTATGATAAATAAGATGATGTGCATCAATCTATTTCATTCCACAGACCAAACAAGAAGGTGAGGAATAAGCCCAGGATATAATGACTATATAGTCCATCCGTCCATGAATAATCGTGGGTTCTCGCTTCCAAAAAGTCAAACATATTTAAATTTAACCAAATTATACAATAAAATAATAATATTCATGATACATAATTAGTATTTTAAGATAGATCATTGAATCTATTTTATAGTAAATTTGTATACACAATATTTTCTATAAACCTAGTTAAAAATTTGAGTAACATGCTACCCATGCTGACAGTTAAATTTCATTACATACAACAAAAAGAAGTCATGGTCACGTAAAATGCGACAGTGATTGTGATAATAAGTACCTTGGAAATCATTTACCTACCTAAAATGCCTTCCCTGCATGGATTACTGTTTCACCCAAGAAAATACATATGGAAATGAGCAATGTCTAATTTGACCCAGCACGTACACATGCATCCATGAGTAAATAATAAATCAATTAAATATAAGTAGATTTCGTCGGTGAAACAAGAACTTTTGCTGCATCAGCTGCGTGGGCCATTAGGTGGAGTTGGACTTCTGCAAAGCAAGCAAGCTAGAAATTAGCTGGAGCGTCACATGCAGCTGATCGATACGATCCATCGCATGTCACTGTGGACCGACGGATCCGATTAAAGCACCATCCTTTCTCTCTCGTTCTTTTTAGTTAATTATATTTATATATATAAATACTATTGTTAGTTTCCTTCACATACACATACTCCTCCGCAGTTGCTTCCATGGATGAAGCGTACGTGATCTCTCATTCTTCTTTAATCAGTTCAATTTAGCATGAATGAATAATTCATATATATATATACTTTGCAGTGCAGTGCAGTGTGCAGTGCAGAATGCAGAGAGAAGCTTGCTGACCCTATTATTCTTTTAGCCGCATTTGCTCTAGTAGCTTAGCTAGTGTGTACTAGTGTCATGATTCTGTCTCAGCTGTGGTCTCTGCTGGTGTTTTCGTAAGGATGCAGCTAAGCTAGAGACACACAAGAACATTGGACACTTGACAAGCAGTATCCAACGACCATCGAATCGACCGGTCGATCCATCCTTCCTTCATTTTCGACCCTTGCAACATCAGAGTTTGTTAGGCTTTTGAAATGCACTAGCTGCTAGTAGAGTAGTATTTGGACATCCCAGTGCACGTATCCTAGCCGACAATTCTCTACTCTCCCTGGCTATCTTCGATCCTTCCAATTTCTCCAAAATATTGTCCCCTCTTTCATCTTTTTCGGCTTGGTTTGAGACTTTTGAGACCTCGACGTACCACAACCGACAGCCGTTTGATGTTCATGTTGCTATATATTCTACTGGTGAGTGTGAGTGTGGGTGACCCTTTTTAGTTTCGTTCTTTTGAATTTATTCGCTTTTTGTGTGCGCGTGTTCTGATTTGCATGGGATGGGCAGTCAATTGTGGAAAAGGGGAAGATGCGACCGATGCAAGGGACTACACGAGCCCATGTCCTTGCCTTCAAAAGCATATGCAGCGAGCTCCGAATATCATATATGACAAAATTCAATTCCTCAAATAATTTTTCAAGCAATGAGTATGGATAAAAGGGAATTTGAGTGTAGGAAGTAACTGAATATTAGTTCCTCAATAATGTTTGCTTAAAATTATTAATTCGGCTTATCATTCATGGTACAGTGTTTTTCTCTCGCAACAAAACAGCATCAATCAGCTTATTAGTCGTAGAAACGATCGGCCAAACAGCCCCGGACAGACTCTCAGTTCCCAATTTTCTATTCTGAACATGGCAGACCGCATCTGTTGCCACCTTTCTATGCTGAACTACTGACATTCCCAGATTCAGGTTTTTCTTTCACCCGGTGATGCTCGACTTGCAGAGTAGAGTTCTCTATTCTGCAATCAGCGCTAAGTAGTACTTCTCCGGAAACTTCATGGAGACATACATTCAGGTACACTTTCAGTTAACCAGATATACACCAAGCTACTCTTGTAGTACCACAGTACCAGCCACCGTACCAGGGTCTGGTGGAAAGCCAACAATAATGCTGCCAGTGCCAGACAACATTCTATTTTCCTCACTTTTCCCATTGATAATATCATAATTTGAGATGCCTTCTGTCTGGACCAAATGTAGAGAACCAGGCATTCATGCATGCACATGCACATGACTGCACTCAATGCCGACCAGCATACAAATGCAGTGAAAATGATCAGCTAAGCTTGCGCCGATTCCTAAAACACGTAGAAGTAACATAAGTAAAAACTAGAAAGGGGATGAACCCACATTAACAAACGCTTAACATCTTCAGCTAAAGAGAGGCACTAGGCACAAGCTGACGGGAGCATGCCAAATTACAGACAATGACCGTCTTATAACTCATGCTCTTATTGACGTATTGGTAATAGAATGTTAATATTTATTCGGTCAACTGTCAACAACCACAGTAACTTCTAGAAAAAAAATATATTAGCTTAGATGACTTGAATCACGCCTACCGCATTCTGGGAAGACATATTGGTCATGTTTTGTTGGGAGGGTGGGGCAACAGTCAGTTCCAGATCCTCCTCCTCTGATGAGGGATCTCCCTTCGGAGGTAATGACGAAGTATCACCTCGCTGGCTCAAGAATGTGCTAGTACATGCAGTCAGGTTAGCTTGAGAGGCTGGAACAGCTATATTGGCAGCAACAGGAGTTGATGAAGGAGCCCCTTCAGGGGCTCTAGAAATTGGTCTGAATGGGTAGGGAGTTCTCCAGTAGCGCTCCTGACAAAGGACAACAGCATTAGTTAAACAATAATCAATGAAATGAATATTAAAATTTATATCTAGCTCATAAGAAGATCAGCATTTAAACACAATGAGACAGTAAAGAAGAAATCTTCCCACAATGTCTTAATATAATAGAAGTTTCTGATAGATACCACAAAACTTGCCAAATAACTTTAGTTTACAAGGTCAATAACTTCCATATTTTGTATGTCATATACTCCATCCTGAATATAGTGTATTGCTCCATTAGAAGCATTATGGAATTAGAAACATTATGGAATGTATTTTTATAACTTACCTTTTTAATGTTGTAGAAGTCAATATGTTTCCCTATAATTTTAGTCAAACATGAGGCGGGTTGACTTAGGACAAATGAAAACGCGCTATGTTTAGGACGGAGGGAGTATTTCAGTGTGAAAATAATAATGAATAACTTATGTCTTAGGTAAAATGGAAGGGAGTTATTTAGCTGCTACTTGTTGGATTTATAGTTAAGGCCCATTATAAATAGGTCACACTAAACTGTAGCGGGTGTGTAACACAACACCTATACACAGTGCAGCCCACCTATTCAAAGCTCCAACAGTCTCCAACAGCCGACCATCCAAATCATCACAATAGGTTCTACAAAATTAGAAGTAAGGATTAGGGTGGCCTAGTGTCCAATGACAGTGCATGTCTTCACACATGACAAACGGAGAAAACAAAGTTCACCAAGAGGAACGGGTTTTCTTTGATTCTATTTACTAAATATTGTATGATGATTGATGATTTTGTACCTACATTTCCAATTCATTTTTTAGTGATGATTCAGATGATCATGAAAATGGCAAGAGACTGGGCAAACATAGCAAGCCACCGAATGAAACTTCACCTTCCTCATAATATGTCCTCTAGGTAAATATGAATAGGCTTTTAGTTTTCCATTTTACTTATTGAGAGAGCACTAGTGTACTCCAAGACCTAAGGCTCATCTAGTTAGTGACAATGGTGATCTGCGGCACTATAGTAAGATAATTATGCCAATGCCATGTAAGTTAAAAAACCCTCATGTGGGTCTGGGTAAAAAGCAGTTAATCATACAAGTGGGCCAACACTACAAAAGTTTTGGACTCCATAAGACCATAAATATCCAAACTCATCACGGATATGAACATACTAATCTCTCTAGTCGCAAAAGATGGTTGTTTTCGTTGCATGCAGTCAACATATTTCAATTTTGATCATCAATATATTTGTAATAACTCAATTTAATTTTTAAAACGGTATAGCTAGATTTTCTTTGAGAAGAAATTTTCATTAGAACATTCCTATATGTAGATATGTTTCATACTATTAATTAGTGGTCAAAGTACTGTATCAGTGATCACATTGTACAGAACAATACTTTTCTGTGACTGGTAGGAGTATAAGATATCAGGTATGTATATATCAAGGGAAAAAAAATATAATCTCTCCTAGCCATCTTTTGGCAACTCTGTCGGGAGTGGATTAACACATAATAATACATATGACAGAAGAGATAATATAATAGCATTACCTTGTGGCTAAAGTTTCTGAAACTTGAATCCATATTTGTTGCCTTAAAAGATGGAACTGGGGGGAGATCTCTTCCAACTTGAGATGCTACATTAGCTGCATTGGAAGATGAGGCTCCTTCCTGAAAATGGGAATGGCAATTCCAATTCAGTAATGAAAGCATGGGATCAAAATTAAATATAAGGACCATGATCATACCAAGTTGCTATTCTGGAGCTGTTTCGTCATAGCTACCACGTCATGTACTTTTGCCATCGATGGTGGTAATATGGGGCAATTTGGTGTTGGTGACTGCAATTGACAAGTTTGTTAAGCATTGGTTAGAAACAATTTTTGTGATGCCAGTGCAATACTGCAAAGGACCCTTGACAGAAAGTACCAGCTCTCTTGGCATCATGTCAAAAAGACTAGATCTGCGCTTCTTCTTGTTTGGATTAGTTTGTCTAAGAAAATATTTCTGAGCATGACTTGCAACTTGAGTAGGTGTTCTGGTGGTAACGAAATTTTTTGCTATACCCCTCCAGTCTCCCTTCCCTAGCTTTTCAAGACCAGCAAGAAATATTCTATGCTCCTCTTCAGTCCAAGGAACAGCTGCAAAGCAGAAATAAAGCTATGTAATAAGTATTACTAGATATGGAAAGATGTTATGCTTTTTACAAATTGTAGTTAGAGGCATCCATATCTCTTCTTCGACTCAACATAGTAAAACTACTTGAGTTGGCTCTTGGAATGATTCACTAATAGAATTGCCCAAATATATATATATATATATATATATATATATATATATAAATTACATGACTCTCCTGATCTCCATATAAGTTGTTATTGTCTGAACAAAAGGGTAAAGAAGAACCAAACAAACATCACAATTATCCAATGCAATAAAGAATTTTTCAAATAAAAATTAACTAAAATAGTGGGCAAAACTTTCATTATTGCAGGTTTTGAAACGTTTCAGTTTTTAACAGTTCGCTACCACCACCACTCTGTTAAATGGGGCTCGTTGTAGGGATAAGCCTCACTTTTCAAATATGTGTATTCTACTAATCTTACTAAATAGCTGACAAAACCTTCAGAACCACTTAGAAATTAGAAGAATCAATACCTTATAACTCAGGCTTGTTCAACAACGATTCCTGAATCTACTTTTTCCTATATTTCAAAACCTATTCAAACAGCTGTATAACAACCTACTTGCCACCTGACACAAAGGATATTATCAAATCATTATTAACGCTCTTTTGCTAATAGTGTCAGGTTTTTAATAGGCATAAGTTGTGTCATGGTAGAGGCTAACATAGTAGTATAAGCAACTAAATTGAAGTCGCCATTAATTCTTAATTTCTTAAAACTAATACAAGAAGTAAAGAAAAATTGGTACAAATTATTCATTATTAATTAAGTATATTTGGTATAAGTTTGTATGAATTACTTCATCATCACTAACAGGCATGGTCACATGCTATGCTTAGCAAAACAAATGGGATATCGTTCCAAGGTCCAAGATAGAAACAATCAATTAGTGAAAAGTGGATATTACAATAATAAACATGACTTGATAGATTTTAGATTTTATATCCATTTAAAAAGATGGATAGCCCCGCCCCGCTATATATCTATGAGAAACAAGACTAACAAACTAATATAGTTGCTACAAAATGAAGAAGAGATGAACTGGATGTTTGTATTGAGGCCCAAAGGGCAATATATATAGTACAAGAGAGCACCCAAACCCTAGAATAGGAAAAGACTAAACTACCCTTGACATATGACATATATTACACTAATACACTTAACACCCTCCCTCAAATGCAACGTGAATGCAATTACGTTGCATTTGAAGAGTTGACACTAAACATTAGACTTAAACAGAAACATGAAAGTGATACATCCGAAGTCCGAAATCAAAGATGTCATCAAAGCGTGCAACTCTTGAACATGTCGATGTAGAAATGATCTCCTCCGTAAATGGGTACTGCCTTCACAACCGTACTTCAGCAAATACCTCAAGTCTTCACAAACCAGTACTTCGACTCTTCAAACATGAACCTTGCTTTGGAGAATTTGAACTCGACGATAATAGAGATGTGTCAAATCAAGCCAAAGGAAACACAGGGAGATTACTGCTGCAAGACGGCAAGCAGTAGGATAGAATGGTGATGACGACAGATAAAAGGCCATTGATCATGAAGTGTAGCAAAATGGCTAAGAAAGAGACCAAAAGGGCATTGTCGCATCGATGATGATGTTGATTAGCTAAATCGATGGGACTCAGCTAACAACAACAACAACAACATAGCCTTTTATCCCAAGCAAGTTGGGGTAGGCTAGAGATGAAACCCAAAAGAGACATGGAACAAAGAACACATAAAATGTACAAGAGAAAGATTACAGTTCAGGCATGTTAATTGCTAGTCTCCAAGCGCTCCTATCCATGGCTAAATCCTTAGGGATATTCCACTCCTTAAGGTCTCTCTTAACCGACTTGTCCCAAGTCAGTTTAGGTCGACCTCTACCGCGCTTTACATTATCGACCCGCTTTAGAATCCCACTACGCACCGGCGCCTCAGGAGGCCTCCGTTGGACATGGCCGAACCATCTCAACCGGTGTTGAATCAATTTCTCCTCAATTGGTGCCACCCCAACCCTATCCCGAATATCGTTGTTCCGGACTCTATCCCTTTTTGTGTGCCCACAATACCATCGTAACATACGCATCTCTGCTACACTCAATTGCTGGATATGCCGCCTTTTTGTAGGCCAACATTCAGCACCGTATAACATTGCCGGACGAATCGCTGTCCTATAAAACTTACCTTTTAACTTCTGAGGCATCCTTTTGTCACAGAGGAAGCCTGAAGCCTGACGCCATTTCAACCAACCGACTGAAATTCTATGCCTAACATCTTCATCAATGTCGCCATCCTTTTGTAGCATCGATCCTAAATACCGAAAAGTATTCTTCTTGGCCACCACTTGCCCATCGAGGCTAACGTCTCCCTCCTCATTCCCAGTCGCGCTGAAATCGCACCTCATGTACTCGGTCTTGCTCCTACTAAGTCTAAATCCTTTCGACTCTAACGTGTGCCTCCATAGTTCTAACTTCCTATTAACCCCTGCCCTAGTCTCATCCACTAGCACCACATCATCAGCAAAGAGTATACACCAAGGGATATCACCTTGTATGTCCCTTGTGACCTCATCCATCACCAAAGCAAATAAATAAGGGCTCAATGCTGACCCTTGATGTAGTCCTATTTTAATTGGAAAGTCACTGGTATCGCCATCACATGTTCGGACACACGTCACCACATCCCTGTACATATCTTTGATGAGGGTGATGTACTTAGTTGGGACTTTGTGCTTTTCCAAGGCCCACCACATGACATTTCTCGGTACTCAGCTAACCATGAAATAAAATAAAATGGCTGATCCGACAAGATTTTGTGGACATTGCACGGCGACGAACTGAGATGTGTAAAATTGGACTTGGATTGGATGGACACTGATGCAATGGAATTTAGGAAATAAAAAGGCCTCAGCATATGAATGAGAAACCCTCTGCTTCTCAAAATGAACCGCTGGCCAGGGAAGAACAGAGCCCCGTAGCAGCACATACGGAAGACTAGAGATGTGCAATTGGAAACAGAGGGGGGGGGAAAATAGTACTAATGCAGTGAAATTAAGAAAGGCCTCAATATACTAACAGGAGCAGCAAGCAGCAAGAAAGCAGGGCACAGCACCCGCAAGCAGCAAGGCAGAGCAGAGCACACGTGTGCAGCAGTACCGGACAGTGGAGAAGCAGATCCACACCTAGCAGTAGAACAGAGGAGCAAGCAAGTGACAGAGGACAGCAACCTGCTACTCACGAACGGAGACAGAGTGGGCGAGGATGTGGGCTGAGCTCGACGCGGCCACGAGGACGGAGCTGGACGATGTGGATGAAGGCCGAACGATGGCTGGGCATCCTACATGCTTGAAGACGGCACCCTGGACGCACGGGTCCGCTCAAGGACGAGCGGATGGACGTCCTCCGCGCTCGAAGACGGCGGGCGAGCGGACGGCTGCGGACACGTGATCGGCGAAGACGGAAGCAGAGACGGACGCGCGGAGGAAGGCCACGTGAGGAAGGCGGTCGCGGATGAAAGGTGAGGACGGGGGAGACGGGCGGAGATGAAGACCCTCCTCCTCTTCCCCAGCTTCCCCGCCCCTGCTTGACGGCTGCAACGGCGGGCGAGGGAGACGGCTGGGTAGAGGAAGGAGGAGCAGCCCAGCCTCGTTCTGCGTGACGGAGGCAGTTGCGGATGAAGGCCCCGCCTCCGCGTGAAGACTCCGCGGCGACGGGCCGCAGGAGACGAAGAAGCGCGCGGATCCGCGACGGAGGCGGCCGCGAGATGAAGACCCTCCTCCTCTTCCCTAGCTTCCCCGCCCCTGCTTGACGGCTGCAACGGCGGGCGAGGAAGGCGGCCGGGTCGGGAAGCATATGATGAGGCCGCGCTCGACGAAGGCCAGGCGAACGGAGGTGGATGGCGCTGACGAAGTCGTGGATGAGGCCGCGGTCGACGAGGTCCGCGCGGACGGACTGCGCGGGGTGCGACGGGGCGCCGCAACGGGCGGACGCCCTGACGACGAAGACGGAGCGGCGACGGAGACGCGCGGGCGGAGGGAGAGCGAGTAGGCGGGCGCGACGGCGGCCGACTGACGGGGCGACGGGGGCGCCGGATCCGCGACGGGCGGATGAGGCGGAGGGAGAGCATCAGAGGCGCTGCTCCACGACGGGTGTACAGCAGCATCTCTGCGCGACAGCGGCGACGAAGACAAGCGACGACGGGCTGACGGCGACGAGGTACGCTGCTCTGCTGCTACTGGGACAGGACCTGGGACTCGATCTACTAGAACTGGGTTTGGGGCTACTGGGATGCCGCCCCCGGGAACGGGAATCGATCCTCCCGGGGACGGCGCAGCGGGATGACGAGGGTGGTCGGCCGGATCGAACCTAGAGCTGTGATACCATGTTACAAAATGAAGAAGAGCTGAACTGGATGTTTGTATTGAGGCCCAAAGGGCAATATATATAGTACAAGAGAGCACCCAAACCCTAGAATAGGAAAAGACTAAACTACCCTTGACATATGACATATATTACACTAATACACTTAACAATAGTAACCCATCAAATAAAATTATAACTGCAAGCAGCCAACAACTCTCAGCTAGGGTTTCAGTGTTTCATCATGCCTCAGCCAATAGAAAAACTGGCTCCCAAATGACTTACTACAAGGACAAAAGATGACAGCCTGCATCAGTGTGATGCCAAAAGGAGTTTAAACTAGAGCTGTTCCATCAGGTTGACAGTATATGAGCAATCAAGCAGTGGAAAATAGCAGAATTCAGCATCACACATCACCACTTCCCCGATAGAAGACAAAGAGCCCGTCTTTTCTGAGCACGAGATGACTAGAATCAATCCAACATCCAACTACACAAGTCATCAGAACTTAAGCATTAAAACTTTTCCTTTCTTATGCCTGTGGTGATATGAACAAAAGTATACAAGTGGCAGGGTACAACATGGCCACACACCATGGCATACATCAAACACAGGTCCAGTGACTGTCTTAACCTTACTAAGCTACAGCTCTCATCTTGACAGACACAAGGTCAAGCTCATAAATCAGTTATGTAACTGAAGTAGTCAACATCACACAAATATCATTAGATGTATGAAATCCAAGTTGTATATCTCCCAATCATCCACCCAGTGTACTGCCAACCCAAACTCTATTATAAACGTACAAGATACAGTCACAAACTAACAAAACATAGGATGCTTACACGTTAATGAATCAATATGCCAAAACACCAAATGGATGTACATACAAACTAAGGTATAATTTGTAGCAAAGAAACAAGCTTTATGCATTCAACACATAAACCAGCAGGCCAATCATACAGATACAGCACAATTGTTTATCTTTGCTAACCCTATAAAACATGCACACTATAGGAATAGCATTTCTGCATAAAAAAATCCAGAAATGTCGCATCTTTCTATGTCCAAAGGCAAAAGTATCAGACTAAAACCATTCCTGCCACAGAAATGGGACTATTGGTCGCCAGATCTTCGCGTATTCCTACGCATTTCTGCATCAAACACAAAGATTTCCAAGGCAAAACAAGGAGCAAAAAGACGGCACCTTTCTTCCTCTCCTGCGCCTGCCTCCGGCGCTTCCCAGACGACTGCATCAGCCCGCCGTCGGAGAGGTACCCGTCGGCGGCGCCCCCGCCGTCCGCGCCACCTCCTCCTCCACCGTCCGCGCCGGCGCCAAGAGCGGCGAGGTTGCCCATGCTCTTGCACTTGCGCATCACGTCCTCCCTGGCCGCCACGGGCGGGTTGGGGCTCGGATCTCGTTCCAGTGGATCCGCCTCCGGCGCCGGCGCCGGCGCGATGGTGACGCCGAAGAGGCGCATCCCGGCTGGGCGCGAATCTCGAGGCATCCCGGCGGCCGGGCGGGCTCCGGCGAGTGGGGGTCGGGGTGGCGTTTTTTTATTGGGCGGTGTCGGAGGGGCTCAAGAACAGGGATACCTCTCTTTTTATTATTTTATCGGATCGGACACGGTTTTCTTCACTCCTGTCCTTTTATTTTAGCAGAATGGTCCTTGAGATTTGGGTTTTCTTTCCCAGTTTATTAAGATTTCATTTCAGTCTCTCGTATATTAATTTGTCTTCTGCACGTTTCTTATCTCAAAGTATAACTTTTAATCCGTTACACAAGGACTGATGGGAGGATTCTTATCATTTACTTCCTTCATCCCAAAATATAATGTTGATTTGACTTTTTTATTTCATTTATTTTATTATGTCTTTAGACTTATTATTTATCTAAATGCATTGTAAAGTGAATATACCAAAAAGAGAGTACCTTAAAAGAGCAATAGACACTTTCTTAGGAAATTTCTTGTTATTATGTGTACAATATAGACAATATTGACCATGCATTGGAATTTCGTCTTACGATGTTTTCAGGAATCCATGTTGGTACATACTTAACCTTTTGGATTGTTAGGCTTAACTTTTGCAAGGTTGCTCAACATTGACAATATTACGAAATCACTGGCCTTTTAAGCCATTTAGGCCACGTGATGTTGTTGCAATCACTACTATAGAAAATAATTTTAGGAGATAAATTCAAATCATTTTTGGAGGCGAGCACACCTAGAGACTGCCTAGATGGCTCCAGAAAAATGCCCATCACCGAAAACCATTTACGCAGGTTGGTTGTCTCTGGATTTAAACTTTGTAGTCAAAAGTTTTTTGATTCAAGTTCATTTAATAGCCAAAATATTCAATAAAATGATAGCATATTATATATAGTCATAGATGAGTATGTGATGTGGTGGTAGAGAGGTTAGTGTTGAATGGCAAGTTCATGAGTTTGATGTTTAGAAGTTACATTTTTTTTGTTTTTTATTTTCTAAAAACCATTAATGGAGATGGAAGTGTTAAAGCGACCTTCTACATTATTGGGTTAACGGAGGTAGACACGTCCAAACACCCTAATTAACAGAGGTTTTGTGTGCCTCCATTAGTGAAATTGATTGTCTTTGGTATAATAATTTCAGAGCTGGCCATGTTTGTTTGCACATGTATCCACCTAAGTCCACGCGTGTTGCAGTGCTTTGGGTGGAAATTAGTTTAATTTTCACTCTAATCCACTTAAACACGTGGATTGAGGTAAATATATCTAAGCACTAGAGAGATTAGTTAGTGTCTCGAAGAATCCCAATGTCACGGTTTTCATTTCATTTGAACATGTGCCTTTCTAAAAACAAATTTCTATATTTTGTTCTATACTTCCATCCAACATATTTTCTAAAGACTTGTGAATTGGATATCAAATATTGACAGATGTGCGAACTGAGCATTAAATATTGAAATTTCTTAGAAGAAGAAATGGGACCAATTTCTATTTTTGAGTCAAGATGTGACACATTTCATCCCCACTCGAGAGCAACGAAATGGGAGAAACCCTAAGCATGTGTTTGGTTTGGGAGCCAACTAAGTTGGGTTGGGTTCAACCTAGTTTTCTGGGATGGGATGAACCCACCTCGTGTTTGGTTTGAAGGTTGGAGCCATTCCAGTTTTATGTTTGGTATGAGGGATAGAATGGGTTGAATTGGATGGTAATGTTAACTCCGTTAGCATCTCTATATGTGGGACCTAGCTATCACAGATTTACTCCTCATCCCTATTGACCATGCATTGGAATTTTGTCTTACAATATTTTCAGGAATCCATGTTGGCACATACTTAACCTTTTGGATTGTTAGGCTTAACTTTGCAAGGTTGCTCAACATTGACATTATTACGAAATCACTGGTTTTTTAGGCCACTTATGTTGTTGCAATCACTGCTATACAAATAATTTTAGGAGACAAATTCAAATTATTTTTTGGAGGCGAGCACACCTAGCGACTGCCTAGATGGCTCTAGAAAAATGCCCAACACAGAAAACCATTTACGCAGATTGGTTGTCTCTGGATTTGAACTTTGTAGTCAAAAGTTTTTTTTTCATTTAAGTTTATTTAGTAGCCAAAATATTCAATAAAACGATAGCATATTATATATAGTCATAGATGAGTGTGTGATGTGGTGGTAGAGGTGTAGTGTTGAATGGCAAGTCCATGAGTTTGATGTTTAGAAGTTACATTTTTTTTGTTTTTTGTTTTAATTTTCTAAAGACCATTAATGAAGATGGAAGTGTTAAAAGCGTCCTTCTACATTATTGGGTTAACGAAGATAGACACCTTCGAAAACTCTAATTGTCAAAGGCTTTGTGCGCCTCCATTAATCAAAACTGACCACCTTCAATACAATATTTTTATTAGTAGTTAATTCTAACCGGCCATGTTTGTTTGCACATGTATTCAACTAACTCCATTTGTGTTTTCACTCTATTCACTTTAACATATGTAGATTGAGGTAAATACATCTAACTCCTAGATGAGATTAGTCAGTGTCTTGAAGAATCCCAATGTCATGGTTTTCATTTCATTTGAGCCCGAGCTTTTAAAAAACCAATTTCTATATTTTGTTCCATACTTCCATCCAACAGATTTTTGAAAGACTTGCGAATTGGATATCAAATATTGAAAGGTGTGCGAACTGAGTGTTAAATATTCAAATTTCTTAGAAACAGAAATGCGACCAATTTCTATTTTTGAGTCAAGATGTGACCAATTTCATCCCCCCACCGAGAGAAACGAAATGGGAGAGAAACAAAATACTCCTCGTCCATGTTCCTTCCCCGCCAACCCGCATCGCTAGGCCCGTATACCATTTGCGAGCCAGGGCACGAGGCCCATATCAAGGCCCATCTCATAACCCTAAGTGGCCCTGCGGCGTGCTGCGCGGCGTCGGAGGCGGGGGCCTCGGCGTCGGTGGCGGGCACCGGGTTGGGGCCTCGACGTCGGCAGCGCGGGGCACCGTGGCCGCGCTGAGGCCTGGAGCCCCGCGCCACAGCCCGCGCTCGGCTCGGCCTTGGCGTCGCGTCTGCGCGAGTGCCGCAGTGCGCGACTGCGCACCTCCCGGATTCCGCCCTCTGCTGCCTGCTCTGCGCTTCTGCCCCCGCCGGCCGCCGCCCCGGGCTCCCCACTGCCCCAGTGACCCAGTCCCACGGGCCATGGTTCCGCGCCTCCGCCCTTGCTGTTATTGCACAGCTCAGAGCTGACAGTGAGTGTTAATTTCTGTGTCTTGCTGTGTTCGATTAATGCAGAATGCCAATGTCTATCTACATTGTAAAATTGCACTGTAATTTGCAATACCTCATATCGTAGAGTTAAGAGACTTCAATTGTTAATAAACCTATAATCATCACAACTTCCAAGTCTAATGAATTACCGTATGTTTAATTTGCCTGGCCAAAGAAATGAAGGGTGCGTACTGTAAAATTAAAGATGACGGCAAAAGGTTGTGTGAAATTGTTTGACGATGTATGACTCTTTTGTTATCGAATTCCCTCTATTTGTTTGTCTATTCAATATTCACAATGTTGTTGCTTGAGCATTTTAAACTGATATCATTATGTGCTGCTAGTAAAGTTTTTAGCCTTCTATTATTTATCCCTCGTCTTGCTTCGTTTATAGCTCGGCCATTACTCCTTCATGGTATTCTACATGCTCATGCACCTAGCTAGCATGGGAAATGGGATGTCACCTTGCTATTAGTCCATTGGTTTGTGATGCCAAATTCAAGTTCATCCAATTGGCTGGTCGGCTCTTTTAATCCATTCATTGCTTCCTAGCCATGAATTTTAGAAGGGTTTTTATTGTTGCCTGCCTAGCTGTTGACACAAGAAAACTAAGTTTCTACCACTAGTAAGTATAGATTGGGAGGGAGGGTCATTTACGACTAGGTGGGGGGGGGGGGAGCTCAGAACGCGCTTTCTTGTCTAACCCCATCAGCAAATGCTGCCCTGGGCTGATTGGTTTTCTCCTAGGCCCATAGCCTACTCGACGCCTGTTTGACCATGTAACTCCTAGCAATCGTGTTAGAGCTCTTTGCGGGATGGCCACCTCAGCCGCGCCCCTCTCGGCCCCTCTGTTAGTCATGCCTACTAGCTTGTCATGTGCTGCTGAGCTCTGACCAGACATCCTCCCCTAGACTGGGATGGGAGAAGAAATAGGAGACGTGGATAATTGGGTCTGCGGTAAGTGCTCTCGCTCGTTGTTCATACCACCAACCACAGGACAAGTACAATACTAGTTGGGGTTTTGCACTAGGTTGGTGTTTTGCAGGGAAATTGATTCGAAAGAATTTTTCATGACTCATACGCACATGGATGCTCCTAGCTAGTTCTTTGGTACTTAGAATCTAGTAACGGTCAATGTATATGTCATTGTATCGGACCTAAGGTGGCCTCAAACTGCAACCTAACACATATCTTATTTGTTTTCATTATGTCAGGAAATGCAAACTGCCTGTTGTATTTGGTGACTTCGATTTTCATGATGGTGGCACATATACCAGGATAGAGTACTATGACTTCAACTCAGGCACTAGCACATTTACTCTAGGGGATGTTGTGTAATGAATTAGAGGGCAATGCGACTTGGGGTACTAAGCAAGATATTGAAGTGATGAATTGGAGCTGAAGGCTCGCAAAGATTTGGTATTTTCAGTGGGTGTCAAGTCTGAGGGACAAAATATTATACTCTAAATTAATGTGCTGGAAAAAATGGCCAAATCTGAAATGGTAAGTGAGGTAATGTATTACTAAATTTCCAAGTTATAGTTTGTTTGACTTTTTCTACCCCAACTTTGACCTCTCGTTTTATTCAAAAATTTGTGCAAAATATCTCTTCTTTTGTTGTGGTTTGCTTTATTAGCAAAAGTTCTTCAAGAATGATTTAAATTTGACTATGTTTGCACAATTTTTTGAATAAAGAAAGTTGTTTAACTTGGGGTAAAAAAAAGTCAAACGGATTATTATTTGGAGTGCAAGTTTAGCATCTGATCATAGACCACAAGTAACATGACACTATCCAACAACACGGTCATCACCACCTGGGATCATCATCTCCCTTCTAACAGGATCCTCTTCAATCCGGTCTCTTCAATTCTGTGGACAAAAATGCTAAACATAAATGTTGCCTTTGGCTTGTGATCAGATGTTAAACTTGATAAATGTGTACCACACCTCATTTACTATTCTAGTTTTGACTATTTTTTCCATCACCTTAACATTTCAACAGGCAATATTATATTTTGTCTCTCAAATTTTGCACTAACTGGAAACATTAAATCTCTGTGAGCCTTTATATTTTATCTTCACTTCAATATTTTGTTCAGTACCGAAGATGCATTGTGCAACATTTCCCAATGTGAATGTGCTTGTGTCTGGAGTAAGGTTGAGATTACGTGCTGCCCATCCTGCTAAATGTGCCATTATTGTCCTTGAAATCATAAGCTTGAAATTAAGCAGAAGAAACCAATAGGCTTTTGTGGCCTAGTATGCCTTGGAGAATCAATGACATGTGGTCTTATATGAGAGATGGAAGCAAGTGGAGGAAGCATGAAGGATCTAGATTTATTATCTCTATAATGTTTTGTTTTGTTTCGTGCTGAACAAAGTCATGGTTTGTCGCAGGCTGAGGAAGGTGCCTTTGGTGAGGCTGAAAAGAAGAGGTTTGATGAGTAATTCACAAATATTCGATTTCAGTAAATGGCATCCTTGTTCTTTTTGAAGGATATTGTTTCCCTGATGACAATCCTCTCTGATTAACAAAAATCAAAACGTGTTCAGTTGATAATTGTTTTGTACTTTTGTAATGTTCGTTCCTGCCAGGACTATAATCTGCACACACTAAGGACAACCATGGCAACACACATATAATTAAACCACAGATTTATTTGTTTGTGCTCAAGGTATGTGCCTAGAGATTTGATGTCTTCTTAACACAAAACGGCATTTTGTTATGCACGGCAGGAGGATGAGGATATCGAAGATGATGACTTGGCTGAGACTACCGATGTCAAGCAATGACAAGGTTGAGACTACCGATCTCAAGCAAGGACTCTGGTGATGCCAATTCAGAGGACGACTCTGGTGATGCCAATTCAGAGGACAGCAAGGCTGCTGCGGGTGAGAAACCGAAGGACAGCAAGGATAGATCCACCAGAAAGAAACATGTGTGTTCGCTTTTATCTATTTACCGACTTCAGTGTCCCTCCACTTCTGCTCTTGTCTCAATTGTAATGTCCCATCCTGTCTAGGCATGTGCAGGATGAGTGAGCTCTAAAGAGTGAAAACCAGGCTTTATTAACAGAAGTTCTTCAATTGTAACGATGATGAATGCAGTTAGTTCTATAATAGTAACATGGTGCAGTTAGTTCTATAATAGTAACATGTACAAATCTTCACTAGGTAGTTTGGTCCATCTGGACGTTGTTAATTTTACTGTCAGTTTCTGCTTTCTTTACTGCTTTGTACCAGAAAATGCTTGTTCTGAACATTGACAGATTGATATATTGATACTGCTGTAGAAGACATTATTAAAGTAGTGATGTTCAGTAAAAACAAACGAAATCCGCACATTGTAGTGAAGTGTGAAAGGGTTGTCAAATTGAACAATACCGGGCCTATTAAACAAACAAAATACGCACCTTGAACAGTATCGGGCCTATTAAATGACGACGAATTAATAGTAAAGTGTGAAAGGGTTGTCAAATTGTAGTACATAGCATTATTCAAATTTTAAATTTAGAATTCTTAATATCTGTTTACTTAAGTATCCTTCTGAGCTAAGACTACGCATTTTGACACTTGTGAACACTGAGCTGCTACTCTCTGCAAATCGGCACATCTTGTGAACTGCTGATTTCTGAAACTTTGCATCTGAAAAATCTTATGTTCACGGTCAATGCAGAAAAGTCAAGTAATAAGAATGACACATGTACACTGCAGGTTTCTCAAATTTTACGCTTAATACTTGTGAAGCTGAATACTCTGAAGCTGTAGTGACACTGCGGATGCCACACCCAGAAACAGTATTCATGCTTGCTTCGTTTAAAGCAATGCTGCCTGTGATTTTCGGAAGTTTGAAGCAATGGTGGATCAGTCATTTGCACCTGTATCCCATCAAAATACATTGAAAAAAAAGGAAAATTCTGTGGCAAGTTGTCTATTCACATAGGCAATGCTACATACGAAGACAACTAAATTCACACAGAGGATGCGCATTCTGAGCGTATAAATATCCTTCCGAAATGGAATGCAGCAAACCTCAGATGTCCACAATCGAAAGGGCAGATAATGAACATTTAGATAGAGTTCTGCATCCTTTATGAAGGGATTAAAACAGTTCCAACTTCCAAGCATAGCTTTTAGCTATTGAAATTTCATGACCTATCAAATAAGAAAGCCGATGAATGCATATTAAGTAACGGCCACCTGTAGAATGACACTGTGTCAAATGAGCCTCAATCACCCAGGTTCAGTCCTGCAGCCCAGTAGCCTATTCAGTTTCTGCGGCTCTGCCCTCATCTGAGGCTTCTGAGCAGAGCTGGCTTTGGTTGCAACGGGTGTCTGGTACGGTGTTCTCAAGACAATATATCATAATAATAATAATAATCTATAAAAGCACAAAAAAGAATACTATATCATTCCATTGGACAATAGAGTAATCAAACGAATTTCGGATAGATTATTTCAGTGCATCAGTTCAGTATCTTTTCACCTGGTATCTCGTGAATACTAAGGTACTAACAGTGTCTCCAATATATGACACCAAAAATGGATAAAAGCTTATGATCTCAAATCTTCAGACACCTAAAATAGAGCCCCCAAAAAAAAGAGTTGCAGAGAACCATGCTCAGCACCTTCATTCCTCGGTTCTGGAAAATTCAAAAAACAAAGGTTTCTATCAGAACCGGAAAGCTGTAATGCCAACTTGCCAAGTCCAGACACTAAACACCTACAGAAATATAAAGGACAGACAAACATGTAGCTGCCTCGAGCTATGTCACTACTCCACTGTTCAGTATGCTAATAATTCCTTGATGAAGGATAGACACAAACCAGTCGCCACTCTTACTATGGACGAATAAATGGCGCAACCTTATTTTCATAACCAGGGACTAGACAATCTGATCACATACACAAAATTCCTGCCATACATACACACATTTGTCAGAGCCCACTAACTATTAGGAATAATAAGGGGTGTTCTGTGCCTCTAGTAACACATTTTCTATGTAAAAAAGGGAATTCTTACTGATGCTTTGGATCAAACAATACTTTATAAAGAAATTCCTTAAAAATGCCAACCCCAAAGGAAACAATATCGCTGAATTATGGCACATTCAGGTCTACAAAAGTTTGTTATGAAAATCCTCAACAACAGCTCATCTTATTGTCCATCGCAGTGTTGCCAGTTCATTGAATATCCTACAGCAACTCTCGACATATTACTATATTTCAGAACAATAAATTGTCAGCCCGTGTTCAAAGCCTTTTTTATCGCACTAAAACATTATAAGAAACTGAGCTTATGTCATCTTCTACATTCACTGTAGTTTTCAGCCAGAGAAATATTTAGAAATATAAGCCTTGGAGTAAAGCTGCCTAAAGTTAGTCTTGAAAATAGATGTTACTAAAGTTTGACTACCAGGGTAGTTTTGCCATGCTCCTATAGTGCCATGTATGTAAAGGAAAGCAGAATATGGAAATGTGCATGTGCTTACTTTAAAAAAAAACTGCATGTGCATAAAGATGTGCTTATACATGCTAAACACACTCAAGTTAATTTGCAGGTCAAGATAACGTAACATATCTTCTAGTCTTTATTCCAACTCGCCCTCAGAGGTGCATATAACTGCTAGTTTCATAATGGCAAAACGCACTCAAGCTAACAGAACATAGACTGCTAAACATACTCAAGATATGCATATAACTGCTAGAATCCCAACAAAATTCTCACTCTTTTGGCACTATATACTTTTTTTTAAAAAAAAGACAGTCAGATATTAAGCTATATGCCTTTTGAACACTACACACAGAGTACACCTGGCTCCTCTTCCTCCACCGTGGAGTGGAAGCGAGGAGTCACAGCCATGTACCATGTCACCACCACCTGCTACGGTGGCTAACGCTGCTTCCATCTGCTGGGGCATGGAGGAAACGTCAGACAGAGAACGATGACACCGACAGGGGCGGGGACAGAGGGAAATAGTTCTAGCTTCGGACGATGACACTCAAAATATGCCCTGAATGTCCATGTACGTTAACTGATTATTCAGTATAGTTATCATCCATAAGAAGATTTTTTTGATCAGTCAACCGGGGGGGGGGGGGGGGGAATCCCCCACTTGATTTTCATTGATCATTTGGCTCTCGAAGCCTGATAGTACAAATACATGTTTTACATTTTAGGGCATAGCTTTGCGCACACCTCGCGCTGCCCGATGAAACTGAAAAAACCAAAACACAAAGAGAAAGCAAGGAACTCCCATGATAAGCATGTAGTTGTGCACCAAACAACATCACCACCAACGGCTAAGTTCCGGCGACCTCCACTCCCACGGCGACTATGAAGCTTCGAGTCAACCGACGGATGACAGCCGTGATTACAATATCTTTGAAGCACATCCAGGCCCCAGTTGACGCCGACCTACGCCCATTACCCAACCTTTGGAGGGGAACGACGACAGCGGTGGAAACCACCCGGCATTTGATATTCTGGCACCAAAAGTGGCGATATCCTACAACACATCCGGACCGGCATTTGATATTCTGGCACCATCACGGTGACATCCTCCAACGCATCCGGGTCCACGTACCGCCATCCAACTCCGTCCGCAGGGAGGGAAATGGTTGGAGGGCCGACAAAAGAGGCGCGAGGAGATCCAAGAGAGGGGGGCATGGTCTCGTTACCGGCATTTGATAAGACAAGGCAATCAAGGATCATGGAGAAAGGCAGAGCTAGAACACTGGCAGTGAAGTACGTTGGTTAGAACTTGTGTAGGATTAGCGAGAGGGGGTGGCAGAGCGACGGCATGGGGCACCCAAGATCTCCCAAGCAAAGCCTCCAGGAAGGGAACGACATTGAAAAATGGCACCATTGCTTGTCCGGGGTAACCAGTTTAGGTTTTCACCTAGAGATCAAGCCCAGCAAGCAAGAAGCGACAACTCAAGGTCGGGGAAGAGTAGCAAGCTCCATGGTGCGTAGCCCCGCCGCCGGCAAGCTCGCGGCCAAACTACGCATTCCGTGTCGTTGCGGACCCTGCAAATGAAACACGAAGAAGAGCATGGGCGCGCTGCCCCACCGACGGCTTGCCTGCGGCCGAACTGCACGCCCCGCGCCTTTCTCGCTACAGGGCTTCCCCGACCGGACAGCCGCAACGTCCTGCAAGCCCGTGGCGGCACACGCACACCAGCTGCCCGACGGCGGCCTCCCTTGCCACTCGCCGCTGAGCCCCAAGAGGCGGCGGCCCTGCCTGGCAGGGGCAGACCCAGCCGCCTATGCTCACCCGCGCGGCTGCCCATGCCGGATGTCGATGGCGGAGCGGGGCGTGCCGGGGGGAGGGGGTGGAGTGGACAGCGCCGGGCCATCCCCCACCGCCACTGGCGCAGAGAAGCAAGAGGCCGCCCCGGCCATGGCCAGAGCAGCCGGGGGAGGAAGACAGGGGTGGCCCTGCGCCACCCAACCACCGAACGACCAGGAGGCACCACAGCAGCGCCGCCGGGTCCCCGACCCTGAGGACGCCGTCCCCGCCCGGCGAGCAAGGCCCTGGGCCGGTCCTCAGCACCCCCCATTCGCCGCCATCGGCCAGCCATCGCGAGGGTGGTGGGGGGTGGTGGGGGGTGCACGCGACGGGGGAGGGGGTCCAGATCTAGGGCCCAGGAGCCTGGATCCGACCGCCCCCCGCCCAGCCTGGAGCTAGAGCCGCCGGCCCCCGGAGCTCGCCGGCCGTCGCCCACTGTTCACCGCAGTCGGAGGGGGGAGGGGAAGACCAAATCCGGGGCCTAAGAGCCCGGATCCGGCCATCCCCTACCAGTCCTGGACGCCGAAGCCGCTGGAGCCCGGAGCTCACCGGTCGCCGCTGTAGAGAGGGTGTGGGGTGGAGGGGGGAAGGAGGGAGGGTGGGAGAGCACGGGAGGGGCAGCGGCAGCCGCCTTGTTGAGCGGCGGCCAGCGCCGTGAGCAAGGGTGGCGGCGGCGGCCGAAGGGAGACCGGGGAGCCGGGGGCTCGGCGTGGTGGCTGGCGTCGCCGCCCAAGTCACCCTCAGCTGAGAGCGACGCGGGGGCCTCGAAGTCCTCTCGACATAATTGTAACATCACCATTCAACATCCTGTGCACCAGGGACGTGATTGGCCTTTCAACTGGTAACTCCTGCACATACAAGAGATCCATGTGAATGCATCTGGAGACTTAAGTGTATGTTATGCCCATAAGTAGAACGAGATGAATGAGATATGTCAAGCAAAAACTCTCATGATTGTTTTCTAGTTGTTTTGATTAGTATGGTGAGTGGGGGAGACATTGGTATCTTACATAGCCCAAGATGTTCATTAACCATTCATCATCAACAATAAAGCTGTTCCTGTGGCCACTCACAATGTGTAGGACCAACACACCACAAGCGAAGACATTAGATTTCTTGGAGAATTTACCCTTTTTTGAGTTAAATTGGAGAATTTACCCTCCATTGCATATATATCCAAGGGAGATGTAGCCACTGTGTTCCACAGATTTTATAACATTAGCATGTTGCTAGGTGATGTAATGTCTACATCCTACTAGAAGAGGAATTAATTTGTCTATTGTCTAAAAAATAAAGAAGGAATATTTGCTAGAGGAATATTTGCTAGAGTCATCATCAAAGCCAGAGTCACAGATGTTTCGTCAGTCCAGCATTTCATTGTTTTCTCAGAAGAATCAGGGATGGAAAGTGATTCATGGACTGTTCAGTGTGAAATTTTACAGCAAAATCTCTTAGGTGCTGGGCCCGTGATGAAGAACCTGTCCTAGAATTTCCACCAGGTGTTGGACCTCCTTTTGTCTATTATGGGCTTGGTCAGCTAGGTGCAGGACCTAATTTACCTGATCTGAATATGATCAATGATGAAGCAAAGAATGAGTAGACAGGGAATGAGCAGAACTTACAGAACAACAACATGATTGAGGAAGGTCAATAGGATCTAGCAGCCAATCCTGAGCAAAACAATCCATGGAATGGAGCCTGGGATCCTTGGCCATAAAAAATTCAGCAGCAGCCTCTGCAGATCAATCACCACTAGCAAGTTCAGAACTTGAATCAGCAACCTTTAGAAATTGACCTCAACAACCTAGCTTTGCTAGATACAGATAACCCCTAGGAAGTCATAATTCATCCTGTTCCAAATCAAGATGGTTTCCTAGAACTAAATGACTTGCTGGGAGGAGGTAATGTGATGGAGGAGGCAGTGAACAATGTGCTACCCCCTCCTCTACCTGAAGAGAATCTATTTTAGTTAGCAAATGAAATGCATATAATGACATCCCTCTGCTCCCAAAACAATAGAGCATTGCGGGAATAGACAGGATGCCTCCCGAACTGCTCCCTCCTGACCCACCTCCCCTTCCAGGCAATCGCTGCGACGGTGGCACCGCCACCCAGCCCAACCTCCCCACCCTGCCCCTCCTCCCTCCGACCACAGATCCAGTGCCCCTGCTCCCTAATCTATCGATCCATGTGGACCATGAGGTGCCTCTGCCCAGCCCCGCAGAGATCCCGGCCAGCGAGGCAGCAGGGCCTCCAGCGGTCGCCTGCCACACCCCGCCGTCGTTGGCCGCCGCTCTGTTGCTGGCGAGCTCCTCCACCACCGCCCTGCCATCCCCCACATCCTCCTCGCTTGCGGAGTCCAAGTTTCTGGGGTTGGAGGCACCCCCAGCGGCCACCTGCGAGCTGCTGCTATGGGAGACATCTCCTCCATCGCCGGGAGGCCTGCCATGCCTGAGGTCTCCTCCGGTGCCACGTGTAACGTCCCGCCTCCTCGAGGCCAGGCCCGCTTACATCCGGCCGCTTATCTAGGATATAGACTGCCTCCACAGACCAACACTAGTCTTTTCTGTGTACTTTGTCCTCACTCGTGCACACCCAGGAAGACTTCCTGGTCGGTCACCCATCCCTAAATTGCTCCAGGCCAAGCATGCTTAACCTCGGAGTTCTTTAGTGATGAGCTTCCGGAAAAAGTTGCAACTTATTGGTACGAGTATCCTATTAATCCTATTAAGCCCTGGGCCGGGGTGTTACACTGCGTACCCTGCCATGGCTGGCCTGGTGCCCGCCCTTCCTCTCGCCACGCCCCTGGAGGCGGAGCTGCTAGAGGAAGGGGAGATAGGCCCACCTTCGGGATGTGACACACGGAGGCCCCTGCTTGTCGGGGTGGCTGCGGTGGATGCGGAGGCGGAGGACGTGGAGGCGGTCGTCGTTGCCTGTGCGGACGAGGCCATCGCGGCTCCGATGCCTAGCCCATCGTGCAAGTCGGGCCCGAGATCGTCCTCGTGCGCCCATCCACCCCATGCTCATCACCCTCCTCCTCATCGCCCGGAGTTGGCTTGCTGGGCACTATCGTCGCCTCTAGGGCTCCCACGGTCAGGCCTTCTCTGGGGACGACCGCCTCGATCACGGCTGCCCGGTCATGGGAGGAACTCATCACTGTCGAGGATGCCTCCAATGACGATGACCCCCTGCTCCGCCGGCAGGCCAAAGCACGTGCGCTGGTGTGAGTCTTCATCGGACGACGAGGAGGTGGAAGAGGTGCGTTTCCTCTAGGTCCTGCATCGCGTGGCCTCGCCTATGGCTCCGGCCCGGGCTACAAGCTCCAACAACGATGCTGCTGCTCCCTCCATCGAAGCTACAAATAGTGGGTGAGTGCCCTGGCGCAATCATCGTCGTCAGCATCGATGCCGCAGGAAGAGGACTGCGGCAGGCCATCCTGAGCCTCTGTAGCAGGAGTGCCGCTGCCCTTAGCCTGATGGACGCGGGGCTCCATAGGTCACGCATGTGTCTATGCATCACCGCCTTGGGTCGTGGCCTATGGAGAGAGTCTCGACGCATGAACGCCTTGGCCCATGGAATGAGGCACCTACGACGTCGCCATGCTCCTGTCAGTCAACTGACTCCGATGGCTTCACCCTTGTTGAAGGTCATCGGCGCGGCCGTCACTGTGCCCAGCGTCGCTCTCCTCACCGCCAGCTAGTGCCAGCTTCACTGATCGATCGCTGCTTCAACTGTCTGACGGGGGTCACATCGCCGCCCTGTGCAGCTCCCCGCCCCGCTGTCTCTTATGCCTTTCCATGAGGCACCGGGCGAGAGACTGCTTGCTTCACCATCGCCGCCCTCCCACGGACCATGTGGTTGAGCCACCTCGGTGCTGCCTTTGCCACAGCAATGCCGGCAACGAGGGCCAGGGGGCCACACTGCATACGGCCTCTGTCCTTGTTGAACAGATTCTCTATTCGGCCCCTTTGACCTTCGTGGGTGGCGGCTCGCATCCCCCTCGCGTGTGCCACTTGGTGGCTTCGATGGTGCCACGAAGAGGGCTGTGGTGGGTGCTTTCGGTGGTCATCACCGATGAAGGCGTTGATGGAACACACGACCAAGGGCGGTCAACATCGATAGCTACGTCGGCAACGCTGCAAACACTGCCGACCCACTATCACTCGAGTTGTGTGTGGTACAGGGCCTCCCATCTGGGTGGACCAGATGCTTGATGAGATCGTTGCCTCCCTCGTTGCGTGCCCGTCAACCCCGGCCGCTGACTCTCTACAGGCTCGGACAGTGTTGTCACCGTTACGGATGACCCAACTTCGCTTTGCGGCCGATGTGGACTTCAAGGAGGTTGGTGAGGATGCCGTGCCAATGGGCTCCCCACTGCCGGGTATCCTCGCTGAGGCTCCAGGGACGGTTGGGGAGGACGCAGTTGCAACAATTGTCGAGGTCCCTCCGCAAACGTCGACTGCCACACCTCCTACGCCGGCGTCAATCATCGACTCCTTAAGACTAGGGTTGGATGGTGGGAACACGACGATGACAGCGATGGATGCCACAACACTTATAGCTGCCACACTGGCTGCGGCTCTTGCGCTTGCTGCCGGTATGCCTTTAGTGGCTTCGGCGGATGACGTCGCAAGGCAGTAGCCTGCGACGACCGCGGGTGCACCGCCTCCATTCGGCGACGTGCAGGGGTCCAGCGATGACGCCTGAGCTGCAACGGATGCCTTCTTTAACTCTCTATGTCTGGCTTTGCAGAAGCCTCTCATCCCCAAAACGCCGCGCGCTCATGTGCCCAAAGCACGAGATGATGACTGGATGCCACGGCGGAGTGTCCGCCTCGCGACAAAATCGGCATATCGCCTGCAGAAGCCAGGGCTGCAGGCTAGGCGGGTCATGCTAAGAAAGCTGACTGGGCGACCCTCCTCCGACGTGCCGGACTCCTCCTGTCTTTGACGAGTTCCACAAAGCCTTCACTGCAGCAAGCCTGTCCACTAGGAAGCAGACCATGCAGGTTATGTATCCTAAGCGTGGTCAGGTGTGCTTTGCACCATCGTCACCGGACTTCTGGCTGTTGTCGGATTAGGGTCATCGTCCTCGGCAACACTGTCGCACAATCGGTTTATTAGTTGGTACGACTTTGTAGTACCGCCGTTCTAGCCGGCGCCTTGTGTCTGTGTGTGTTTTGACATCTCTCAGAGAAACTCGCTGCTGAAGATGTTGAATTGTAATGAACTTTATTCCCACTTCTCTTAATGAGATACGTGCAACGCACGTTTACGAAAAAAGACATCTCTCTGCTCCCCAATGTGCTTGTCAATGTCCTAGATGAAGAAATTCCAGCTGATCAGATGTTAAATGATGAAGAAATGAATGAACTAGAAGAGTTGCTGACAGAAGATGATGACTTGGGCCAGGGAATAGAGGAGTTGCTTGCAGATAGCATTGAAATAGCCCAACAGGCCAGCAACAGGTGAATTTGAATGCCTAGCCAGAAATGAGCCCATTCTTCCTCAGGAGCTGCTCCAAGAGGTTAATGGAGAGCAGGAGGAGCACTTTCAAGATGGCCTGCATCTTGCCAATAATCAAATGCAAATTGGCATGGTGCTGCTGGCAGGACTCCAGGAACAAGTACACATGGCTCAGCAGGAATGGTAAGCTAGAAGGAAGGCAAAAAATGCAGCTACTCTCTGGGAAAACTTGTTGGCCAGAGGTAACTTTGATACTACTCTTGTTAGACTTCCAGCAAATTGGGTCCTTTCTTTTCCAACCTGCTGCTTTGCTTGGACAAAGGAGTTCCTAGCTTTAGGAGGGGCTACTTATTGGCTGAACAAGAAGGTAACATGGCCTTACCTTTACCCATCAGTTGTCCTTTTGCTTCAAGCTCAATTTAAATTACTGAAATCTCCGAGAACATCAATTTTGAGAATGCAGAAAAAGGCCTGATGGGGAGGAAAACATTCATGTAGACAAGGGAAAAGATGTTACTGTCAGGAAAAGGGCTCACAAACTCCATGTACCTCAATTACTCTGGAAGATTACAATTTGTAAATTCAGTGATTTCATCAATGTCCACATACTTTATGTGTACTCTTAAGATGCCAAAAGTTGTAATAGAGATGATTGATAAATTTAGGAAAATTGCCTATGGAGAGGATCATATATAAATGCAAAAGGCTACAATTTGGCAGCTTGGGAAATGGTGACAGTACCAAAAGATAAAGGAGGACTTGGGATCAAAGACTTGGAACTACAAAATGATGCCTTACTTATAAAACATCTCCATAAATTTTATAACAAGATAAATGTTCCATGGGTGCAACTAGTTTGGACTGCTTATTACCAGGATAAAGTGCCTCATCTATCTCCTCCAAGAGGATCATTTTGGTGGAAGGACATACTCAAATTAATGGATAAATTTAAGGAGGTTGCTCACTGTTTGGAAAGATCATCTTATGCAGCAGCCGTTCTCAAGTAAATATCTTACACTCTATTCGTATGCCCAACATAAGCATCTATCATTGAAAAGATGCTTGCAAACTACCAACTTGCTTAGCCTCTTTAGACTACCCATGTCTAGTCAGCTTTCAATGAATATCTATTATTTCAAAGTGATCTAGAATTTCTTAGAGGGGATAATGAACCAGATGATATACGGATATACCAATGGAATACTAGACTGTACACATCAGCATCATTTTAAGAATGTCACTCCGTCAGCTCCATTCAGATGGATATGGAAAACTAAATGTATGCCAAAAATAAAATTTCTTTATGTTGGCCTTTCTTCATGGATCTCTTTATGTTGGCATCATGGTGCATACGGAAGGAGCGAAATAATTATGTTTTCAATCATAAACCTCCTTCAATGGCAAATTGGAAGCGCATGTTAAAGAAGAAAGTTAAACTTCATCTCCTCAAAGTTCCTAGTCATTCTCACTTTGTAATTATGAATTGGGTAGCTTCTTTGTAAAAGGGCATGTCCAGTTAGTCTTCATCCCCATTCCCAACCCCACCCTTCTCCTTAGAGTAGGTGAGCCTTTTGTTTTCTCTTTGTTAGCATCCTGCTAACACTTTGTAATTTCTTTTATACTCTGTTTGTTTATTAATTTATGCACTGGGGAGCAAAGCTCCACAGTTTTTCCTAAAAAAGTTATAAAGCCATTTTATCGTTTTATATTGACTCTAAAAAATCTTGGTTAATCTAGAAAAATTTAATAAATCCTTTATTTTATTTAGTGTTTTCTAATGACAATCCAAAATTGAAATTTTGGGGTGTCATATCCAGCCCTTGTGAAGTGGCCACATACGGGCTGCAATATATTCCTCAACCAAGTCCAGTAACTCTGAAAGCCTTTAAACAAGTTCTAGAAATCATGGTTTGATCAAAAGAAGGATTACAATCAAAATCTGCGGTTCTCATCTTCGCAGCCAAAGGATATTTCTTAACCATTTTCCAGACTTATCTTTCTCTTCAACAAGAAGAACCCCGTGATAAAACCAAAGCGGCGGCCAATTATCAGGCCACTTGTTTCTTGAACTCAACTGCATTCCGAGCACTTTTGAAACTACAGCAAGCAAAATAATTTGTTATCACTCTCCCGTCAATAACTCTTTGCTTTAATTGAGAATATGCATCTCATACAATTCACAGTCAGGAACAGCTTCTTGACACTTCACAGCCCAAATAAACTGAGCAATTCAACAGCACAATTTGGAGTTAGATGATGCATCTCAATTTTAAATGCTTTGAACAAATCTTCAATGAAATCTTGAAAAGGGATCCAAAGTCCAGCAGTGAAAAGATCCTTAAAAACCACACATTCAAAAGGTTTTAGTTTAGGAACCACTTCGTTATCTTCTAGAAGACAAACCCAATATTTATGGACTATATTCAATTGTATCATATCATCCAAATCCTCTTGGGTCAATAGAGTTTTTCCAAATCTAAGAATACGGCCCTCTTGACCAACTAGTTCTACTAATATATCACTTAGACTTTCTTCATCAGATTTTTGCTTAGATTCTTCAGATCGAGATTTACCCAAATTTTCTTGAGAAGACACCTAGATATAAAAAAAACTTTCCATTTCAATAAACCTAAGCAAGGCAAGAAACAAAGAAATCAAAAAAGAACAGAAAAGCTGATTACCTTGCTTACACTTTAAGACAAATTTCAAATTTTTTTGCTTTGCAGTGTCTTCGGTTATTAGCAGAAAATTCCAACAACACTCCCCCACTCGTAAAAGTACGACATGGAAGAGGGGGCACCACATTATATATAGCCGGCTTCAGGTCAAACCTAACGGTTGTCTAACGGCTACAAGCGGCCAACTGCAATGTCCGAACGATGTTTTCCATTATTTCAAATCTAAATAAACCTCGCGGGATTCAGACCTTTGGAGTAGGCCCTCGCCCGCAAGGGTTGTTGTTGGGATTTGACTTCGCCGAAAAAGAAGTCATGAATTTTTGGAGTCGGAAATAATTTTTCATGTTAATCAAATTATAATGTAGGAAAAACAGCGAAGTCAGTGATTGGACTTCGCTACATCAAATTTACTAGAATCAAAGAAGGAAAAGAAAATAAGCAAGAAAAGGGAAAGCGATAAGAAGCCTGAAATACTCGGATGAAGCCAAGACCAGCAAAAAGAGAAGGACAGAAGACAAATATAGAAGGGTAGAAGAAGTTAGGCTAGACGAAGTGGAAATTACAACTTCGCTTTTGTTCTTTTTATATCTATGTAAAGGAAAGCCCAAGGGCAAAAATTTATACTTACTTTTATTTGTGGAGGTCAACATAAATGTTAGCAAAACACAGCAATATCCAACAAATCTTCATAAAATAAAACTGTTGCCTCAACATATACCAATGCATTCAAACAAATTAAGGTACCCACCTGCTTTATCGGATCCCTTAGAATGGCATAGTATTCATGCTCATAGTACCTTGTATCTTCCCAGAACTGCAATAAAAAAATTAATCAATTGAAAACTATATATTAAAATAGTATGTAACATATATCACTATGGTAACACACATATCTGTACCTTTGGAAGATATTTAGCAAAGTCATTGCATGCATTAACCACAACCTAAACAATGTTAATCAATTAGTTAAACAGTTCACTAAGGCAAAAGTTCATAGTTCATATTGACAAAATCAAAACTTTCACATTTCACAATTTCAACTTGATACCTTTTTTACTGCTTCCTCACAACAGATATCCTTCATTGATAAGATTGTGCAGCAATCCTGACATTAGTGAAAACTTGACCTTAGCATTTAATTATCAGTAACATGATAGATTGCTGGTAATGAAACAACACTTACGAAAAATCCCTTAATGGCGTAATGTTTAGGAAGCGAATGCCCAGGAAAAAAAGAATTAAACTTCTCTATGCTTTCTGAAAAATATAACTTTCCCTGCACAAGAAAATTCATTCAAGAATGACCATGATGTGCTAAGATAACTTTTATTATGAAAAGCTTCTTCCTAACCAGATTTCTGTTGGCAGATAAATAATTTTGTCCTCTGAGATCACCGATCAAATTTTCAACAAGTTTCACCTGAAATTGAACACAAATTGCATAGATATCAATGATGTTATAGAACTTGAAGGAAGAAATAATCACACAATAACGCAGTCATTAGATGTGCATATATTCAGATGTTACACCTAGCTACTACAGAACAAACTACATGGTAAACAAACGAGATTCAACTACTTGAAGCTCGATCGCACATTAGAATGATGACTAATTTAAAATACTGCAAGCACAGAGTAATATCAAAATGGCACGATGTGCAGGAATGGACAAATTAGAAGACACTTAAAGCAAATGGCATATAAGTCACACACTTACCTGTTCACTCTTGAAGAAACCTTGCATGCATTCAGAATAGAGGCGAATTTCAGTCTGCATGTGCACCATCTCAGCTCTCCGCTATAAGGAAACTGGTTAAGGACCAAGCAAATAAAACAAAGGATCATAGCAAACAATAATGCAAAGACCATTAGTACCTCAACAGATAATCCCATTAGAGAAGAATCCAACACCAAAAACTGACTTGGGAAGCACTTGCTTTCAACAAGCTCCTTCAAATAATCCTGCAGATCATGAAGACAACTTACTAATTCGAAGCAGTTGTCCTGCAGCACACTATTGAAAATTTCATGAAAAACTGGACTAAGAGCGTCTCCAAGAGATTTTGTAAAATAAATCTCCAAAAACCACAATTTAGAGGATTTCTAAAATACAAGAAGCCTCTTCAATCCACACTTCTAATGGGCCACATCAACAGATTTGTTTAAATCCTACAACGACATGCACGGGAAAGAACAGCGCTCGCGCTAGGTGGGTCCATGCAACGGAGTGGACGGAGGACACGCAAATGGCAAGAGATCCCCCTCACCAATTCTTGGACCGAGGAATCGAGAAATAGAGCAGTAGCAACATCAATAACATAGCCTTTTTATCCCAAACATGTTAGGGTAGGCTAGAGGTTAAACCCAAAAGAGAGAAGACAACAACACATAAAGGTCATGGTGTCATGGTTCAGGAACATTAGTGGCTAGTCTCTAAACGCTCCTATCTACATTATCGACCCGCTTTAGAATCCCACTACGCACAGGAGGCCTTCGTTTAACATGTTCAAACCATCTCAACTGATGTTGAATCAATTTCTCCTCAATTGGTGCCACCACAACCCTATCCCGAATAGCATTGTTCTGGACTCTATACCTCCTTGTGTGCCCACTGACCCAAATTTAGAAAACACACATGAGCATATACAGAATCTCTCGAAGATACTCTAATGCATCGACCCAACGCAACATATACATCTCGTCTTTTTATAGGCCAACATTCCGGATCGATAACATCGCCAGGCGCACACGCGAATTTAGAAAACATGAGCATATACAGAATCTCTTTGAGATATGCATCGTTTTTAAAAAAAAACTGTCAAACTGCAACATGGACTTGCGTCCACCGACAGCAAGGGTTATACCTTTGAAGACAAAAATTGACCCAAATGATGATCCATTTCACCAGTAGCCAAATATTTATCGAACTCCTCATGCAAGTTTATTTGTTCTTTTGCGACATAATACTGGAGAAAAAATAGATGTTAAAAAAAATGCTTATCAACACAGGGAAGAGGCATCCATATTGGAAAAATAATTGTCAAACTAGCACATGAAAAGGACGGCAAAAACACATATATACCTTCGACTCCTTAAGCTTAGTTTTAACAAAAGCCTTAGCATAAGGCTGCAAATGAAAAGGAAAGTCGCCAATAATTGACATCACCGGCTGCAAAAGGGAACAAATATTTAAATCTATGAATTTTGCAAAGCGACAGTGGTATAAGGACAAACCTGAAAACATTCACTTGCTGTTAATTTATCAACTACACTTAAAAGTCTGTCCATGTGGGCCTAAATAGAAAAGAAAAACAATCACGCCATGATAAATTCAAGAAAAAAATACAACCATGATGACAATAATAAAGGCCTTATAATATTCAAAAAGTCACCTCACGCATCATGGGATGATATGTCGGTTCCCACAAACGTAATATTGAAAGAAGACGCTGAAAAGATAAAATGTTAACACCGGTGTGCATAAACAATGCTTCTAAGCAAGATACTGGCATAAGCACTCACTTCAACTGATGGTGCCACATCGCACTTGTTAAGTTCAGCTGGTATCTTATGAGTTTGTTTGAGACGATTAATAACACCAGAGGAGCTGTCTGATCCCTGAAAGTTATCAGGATGTAACTATAGTTCTCCAATTCACAATAAAAGGATAGATCAGACAAGTACCTTAATGTAAGGTTTAAGTTTTATTAGTTCATGAAGAAATTTGCAGATTCTTCGGTTGCGCACCACAGGAGCCATTGACTTGAACTTTCGCTTCAGAAAAAACACAAATAGTTAGACGATACAGATACACATGTGTTTTAAGATGGAGCTTATATGTTAAAATGCTCACTTGTTGTATAAATGAGATGGTCGCCACATAAGGGTGTGTAAAGCAGTTTACAGCATGCTTAGATCTGAATTCCGGCCGCAATTTCTGAAATAGACTCTGTGTGTTCATATGATGCTGCAAATTTAGATGAGATGAGTCATATAATCACGAATAAATATTTTCCCTTATGTCCCGTTTGTCATTACAGATCAATGTTCAAGAAGGCCCTAGACAATTTCTAGGCGACAAGTCACGGCGCACGCAAGCCTAGGCAAGTCTAGGCATTTCATGGTGTTATTCTAGGCACTAGTATATACACACATATGTTTAAAAAGGACAATGGAAACAAAGATAAATAGACTTCACTGAAGAGAAAGGCTCATAATCTGCCCAAAGCCCGAGTCCCCCAACACCTTATCCCTTCCTATTTCTCCTCTGCTCGGTCTCCCACATGGCCACACACATACAACCACCAACGCTGGTTCCTCTCCTGCCTCTCGCGCCCACCGGTCGCAGCTCCTCCCCCACCGACGACACCCGCCCTCTGCCCCGCCCTCTGCCCGCCGCTCCTCCCCCAGAGGCGACCTCCGCCCGCCGTCCACCGGTCCTCCACCCCCACCGGTGACCTCTGTTCGCGGCACGGCTTCCTCATGCAGCGCGGCCTAGTAGCGCCTTTTTAAACATTGTTACAAATGGACAAGCATGTGTGTGGAACAATGAATTTTGACAGATTTAGAATCACACCAGCAATTATGAGCAACCAGGGGGCACAATGTGATATCAAAACATATTCTGAGGGGGATGGGGAAAGTTGATGGATCCGTCACAATTTCTAGATTAATAATTTATTACTTTAACAACATAGTTTCACTGTTACAAATATTAGTGTTAATCAACAAATTAAAGTGCATTATGGCCTATACTTTGACAATTCCAGGGGCAGACAAAAGTTATCAAGGTGCAGTTTTAAGCTTAATAAACATTTACCTCTGTAGAGTTATCCATGGCATCCACCTCTTGCATCATGTCAATATAGGTAGAAAGGTGCTTCCGAAATTCATCTTCAAACTGGTATGGACACATTAATATATTGTAATGAAGAAAATAATGCAATAAAACACATTGTTTCAATATTGAGATGCTAATAGTCTTAAAACACTAAAAAACACACACCTCCCAATTCCACCACCCTCCCTTTCGCATTTCTGTGGCAGCGGAATATGCCTTCTCTCTAAACCCTTTCTTTTGCTGCTCCAACCATACTTCAAAACTATTTCCAGCATCACTACTGTTGTTTACTTCACCTAACAAAGCCTACAACAAATACATTAATGAAACTTGGTATGTTTTCGTGGGGCAGAACTAGTAAGTAAACAGGGAATATTCCAAAAAAAAAGGAAAATAAATGTTTCTTGACTTGCCTCACTCTGCACATAATGACCATTTATCATATACTGATACAATTCTTTGCAAAGCATTTTAAGGTCACTGGAAGCTCCACTTGCACTTGGATTCAGTTTGCATTTTAGTCTCTGTACGGCGCATGGCAGCTCATTATCTAGACGTTGTATTACACCTGGGAGTAGATCGTCCAGAATAAATATCTGAAGTGTGGCATCTTTGCTGGCTACTGCCAGCTTAACAAGTGCACTGCAAAATGGTATGGCTTTGACTGTTACTTCATCATCAACAAAGTACCCAAATAAGCTTATCCTTAGTCTTCCAAAGCAGCTATTTGTTACAAGGTGCCTCCAGGAACAATATATTAGACCTCCTGATAGTAGAAAAACAATAGACATGCTTCAAAAAAAATAGACAGCTTGGTTAATAATGACATACTCCCTCCCTCCCATAATTACTATCATTAAATAGATCATTGAATATACTTTAATAATAAACTTGTTTGGGCATATAAATATTGCACGTATTTTATACAAACTTAGTCAAAGTTGAGAAAGTTTGACAAGCACGCATCATATAATGACATCAGGGAGTAAAGAGGTGAGCAGTACACAATCTCTACCTCAAGAGAGTAACATGAGTAACACACTCATGTGCTCTATCATGTTCTGTGAGTGCCAAGACTTCAAGCAACCCTGAAACTTCACGAGTAAATGCAAGCAAAATGTCTCGTTCCAGTAGCTTGACCCTTTCCTCCAGCCCAAAAATTTTGCCAAAATAGTATTGTACTCTAGCACGTCCATAGTACAAGAGACTAAACCACGCAGAATGTAGTATGCTTTCACAATGTGTCAGCAAGGGTTCTAATAAGCTGTTCACCCATTCCTTCCAGAAATTACTGGGGCAATTCTTGACGAGAGGAATAACAGTAAGTTTGATTAATTTCCTTAAATGTCTAAATTCCAGTGAACCCAATTGTTCTGTTATAGCCGCACTAACAGGCAAGCCATTTAGTAACTTTGAAAATGAATCCTCAATAGATGTGCATAGTCCAATAATATTGTATCTGCAGAAAGCAAATAACAATATGATTTGTCATAGTTAAAACAAGAGGATATTTAGGATCATGATGCGTCAATGACATGCAAATGTTTGACAAGGCAAGTGTTCACAGAAAATAGCAGCTTCATCTCCCGCCTACGTCAGATACAACAGACTGATCTGCTGCAAACTAATTGGAAAACAAGACTTGGACTGTTCTACTTTTAAGAAAAAAAGGTTGCAACCAAAGTTTCGAAAATGCAGATTCCATTGTAGCTATGTGTAAAATTATGCCATTTAGGTTTGCTATACACCCCTGTTTACATATAATAACCAAAAAAAAGATTAACAACCTCATGTGCAAAAGCAACGTATCACATATAAGCAATAAGGAAAGAACCTAAGATAAATATTGACATAATAAGTTTTATATAGTGTGTTCAAATAAGTGTTAGATACATGAACTATCGAACATAAGAATAACTTAGGTTCTTGGGAAATATTATCGAACATAATAAGAATAACTTATGCCAGATGGCTGTTTGGCACACAGCCACTTAGATTGTATTGGGAAAAGTAACAACTTAGGTTACAAGATGAGCCCCAACCCCTGGGACAAGCAGATGCTTTGATTCTTCTTGTCTTCCAAGGCATTGCCATGATCAAATTGGATGCCAAGGAAGCTAAACTACCTTAAGGGAAATATTTATTTGACAACTAAATTCCAGTTTCTATGAATTGACATTTAAACCAAAGACTACTAATAAATTACCAAAAGCCACTAATTTACATCCTCTTGAACATATAGAAAATTCCAAAAGTAGCATACTAACCCAGTCTCTCTGATTCCCTCTAACAGTGCTCTTGTCAGTGCTGTCTCTTTATCTTTAGAACTTTCCTTAACATAAGATAATTTAGTGAAAAATCCAAACGGGTAGGAATAATCCAAAAACTTGGCCCTTTGAATCATTCCAGACAAATTACAAACAACTGCTTCATCCCAAAGCCCATGTATGCACCGCATCATCTGAAATTCAACCCGTCAGTACATAACTGCACTTGCACAATGATGTTTTGGCCAGGAAAAAAGAGCCATTGTTTATTGACGATCAGACAAAAAAAAGGTGAATCACCTGTAAGACCAGGGGAAGGATCAGCTCAAAAAGCTTTCATAAGTCCATCTCACTAGATTCTTCTGTTATTCTCGTTTTGAGCTGTTCCTCCCAGAATACAAACATGCAGTATACCATCTTCAGAAACCGTATGTCAGAAAAGAGGAATGACAACCCTGTCCCATGATAGAGATACACTCTTTTCCACTCACGGAAGGTCCAAATCTTGTTGAGAGGACTAAGGAAGCAAGTTACTATTTCCTTGTATTGATGGATTCTGTAAAAGAACAGGAAAAGATCGGGGAGTAGTATGAATAATTCTCCACCCACGTAACGTCACACCCGGTTCTAAGGACAAAACCAGATATACACTATATGTGAGTCTTAAAGGACAAATCTCACATATAACTATAAAAAGTATCGATTACAGTACTTTAAACATAACGTACACAATATATAAAAGATCACCTAATGAACAAACAGCGGAAAGACGACTTCAAACTCCGGGTGTAGACTTCACTCCACTGGATCTAACTGACTGGTTGATCATAAGCCTAAAACTTCTCCTGAGGTATGGGGGGAATAGCAAGAGTGAGTCCATGTCAAACTCAACAAGTATATAGCTATAAACTCAGGATCTATGTAACATAAATAATGCAAAACATAAATGATAAATTATGAGCATCTTAACATAACCAGAATCATTATCTAATGTAAATGTCTCTAAGGCCGCTCGTGTCCTTGAGTAAGGCTAGTATACCAGTTTATTAAACTCTGTGCAGAGGTGTACACTTTCACCGTGAGTCGTGTTGCCCACCTGCTCAGGTTAATTACTCCCAAAACTCTTCCAAGGAGAGCAGGCAGGGTACACTATGAAGCCTTTCAAAAGTTTGCCTAACAAGTTAGGGCCGCTAAGGTTTCTGCGCCTACGAATGTAGTATCCCCCTTCTAGATGGCACACAACCGTAGCCTATACACATATAGACAGGGGTCCAAATATACCCAACCTGGACACACCCCTCTTGTGCCAAAAAGGGAACCACTAACAAGCTAGAAAAGAGCTTCATACTAAGCTAAAGCCAGAGCCATATAGCCCTCACAGCTGTACTGTAAATCCTGGATGATCACGTACACATAAGATCTTAATTTGTTAAAAGTCACCTTTTAACGTTTATTGCTTAAACATTAATTAAATCATAAGATCATGGTCACAGAAATAAAAACTAAACTATACTTGCCTTAAGACTTGCTTTACACCCAAAGCAATGTGCTTAGAGAACAAGCACCATGGTCGACTGTGAGTGGCCACAAGTGGCTATTGCTAGCCGTGGTTGGCCAAAGCTGGCCAGATGAGGCTAGGAGAGGCCAGAGCAAGCTAGGTCGGGCCAGGGTAGATTAGGGCAAGCCAGGGATGTCTAGAGACTGAACTAGGTCCGGTAGGGCTAGGTAGAGGATGGTGCCTAGCTAGAGCGATGGCCCACCCTAAAGAGGGAAAGGAAAGGCTCTCTCTCTCTCTATCTATGCAAGGGAAAGGATTTTTCTGAAAATGTTTTTCAAAACCTTTTTGAGGCAAACTTGGGTTTTTAAAACTTTATTTTCAAACACGAAAAGAATCTAGCCGTGTCTTGCTCGGGTTTTAGAAGTTCTTTTTAAACACTAGCAAAACAAAACAAGGCACCAAGCACAAACCCATCTTTATTATCTTCATAAAAGTTTTATAAAGCCACACTTTTTACCGTTTTATAATGATATCAAAAAAATAAAATCTTAGCTAATTTTAAAAAAATTCATAAATCCTTTAGTTTATTTAGTGTTCTTCGGTTCACATCCCAAAATAGAAATTTTGGGGTGTGATACGTAAATATGTAAAGCATACTTATAGCAATCTCTAAGGTACTTTGCCAAAAATCTGTTCTTTTATAATAAAGACAAGTGAAATATATAAAACAAAATTATATAAATACTTTTATGAAATGCAAGCATAAATATTTTCATTTTAAGCCTTAGCTTTATGCTTTCCAAACATCATTTTTTAGGAATAGAGTTGAATAAAAGAACTTATAAAATAATTTCATACCCTGAATAGGATATTGCAATAAGGAATGCTTGACACAAAATATTATGTTCCACAAGGAGTAGAGAACTCTTCCCTTGGTGGCCAGAATTGACCTGCAATATAAGTGAGAAAACTATAAATAGCACACACATTTGTTGATAAAGTATAGACTATAGACTACTTAATAACAGAAGTGCCACACATGGTGGTGACAAGGGAATAGAGGGTAATGAAACTATGCAACATGAGTGCCATTGCAGTCTTTTAGTGAAATTGGTTTTCATAGCAACAATTTTGGAATGTGCATTTCCAAATAGCACATGAAATTGTTTTAAATGTAGAAGATATGCTTGTGTGGTGTATTTCCTAAATGTATGAATAGAAGTTTTCTCCACGTTGATTCAAAACAATCAGACATGCAAAAATGCTTTGTTGTTCTTGTATAGGAAGAATGGGCTTACCACCATTTCTTGGTCAACAAACTCAAGAAATTCTCTGAGGATGTCATCTTGATTATCAATAAATGGATCATCCTCAGACGTACTGCTGCCATCACTACTACTCCCCAAACTGAAGGGAGATTCTGGGCAGAGTTTTTGTTCTCCCTCTGCTAAAGGACAAATGAGACAATGAAATGTGCATGCACAATTAAGCGAGTAGCACTTAAGCTGTAAATCACTTAGTATCAAGTGATAACTTGGACAAACAAAAAGCTAGAAATATCAGATGTCCATGAGAGAGACAAATTGTGTGCAAGTGGAACCCAAAATTACTCCTTCCCAAACTGATATATGCAACACGCCCCACACACCCCCCCCCCCCCCCACCCACACACACAAAAGACAAGTCATCATGAGAACCCAAATTTATTTATCTACTAATCTACTAAAAAGGTAAAGGTAAATCATGATACGTTTGAATCTCAAGATGTCTTCTTACAAACTAACAAATAGGTGAGTTAAAGAGAGTAGGGCACAACATATAGTAATTCTACAGGTCACTTCTAAATTATTTCTTTCATTTGGCTGCTTAAACATGGTACATGATAATAGTATCACTCAAGATTATGAGCATAAAAACATCAAGATTAAAAAAAATGTAACAGAAGTGCATTTGTATTTCACCTGTAACTTCTCGAAGCAGCTTATCGAATTTTACTGCAGCTAGACTTCGTCTGTGATTCTTTGTATCCAGCACAAATAAGTTCCGCCTAAGGTTGTTATTTTCCTTAGGATTAGCTGGTCCACCAACTGGATCATTATATGTATTTGTAGCACCCAAATGATCCAGGGACTCAAGAAGAACTTTTGTTAAATTAGCAAATTTTGTGCTGCCAAGCTCCTCCTTCCTGAAATGTAACAAATGCTGCAAATGCCAATATTACACTTCTGTACTGGGCCATGTAACGGTCACTACTCCACAGCATTAACACCAATTAGTAACACTCATAAAAAAGGTATAGGAAACACTGACGATTTTGGACATTTAGTCTTGTTCGCAGACATTAGCATGACTTGAAGAATTATCTATATTGTCCACAGTGGCCATACCATAATGATTTGTTTTCTACATGATTGCAAGGTTCCCAATGCTGTAGAAACAATTTCATAAGGCATGTAAGATGCTATTAACTGGCTATGAACAAACTTCACTACCTACCAAAATAAAATGAAATGGATAGTGCTGCAACAGCAGTATTTTTTCTACTCACAAGCATCCACCTAGACTCTATTGGTCCCGTTTCGGATCACTCCATGGAGCAGCATATTCTCAAAGAGAAACACTTGCCGGCTGCCAAACGCAAAAAAAAAAAAAAAAAAAAAAAAAAAAAAAAAAAAAAAAACGACCCAGCTTCTTTAGGGAATCAAGTGAATCACTTCTCTCCTCTCCCAGTTATATTTTGGTGGGGATCAGTGCTCCCTCTCCTAGGAATCCAATGGAATCACTCCAGCAGAGAATCAAGAAGAAGAGCTAAAGAATTAGGGAGCAGAGCTGTTCCAAACGGGGCCTATTGATACACGTACTAAAGAATTAGGGACCACAGCTATCCTAAACGGGGCCTATTGATACATGTTATTACAGTGTCTACAAAATAAACAAAAATATAATACTGACCCATGGATCAAATGGCTTCTCCCTTTGGTTTAACAAGTGAGCTATTAATACCACAATACCAAATCAAGGAATAATAATGGAGTAGATGGAAGTAAAAAATCACGCCAAAACGTATCCAAAAGAGCCCTAAAGTAAGCACAGAACAAAAGCAAGATGTTGGGCCGATAGAGGGCGACACAAATTTCGCAACCTGAAGCATCATCACGCCATGGCGATTGACTACGTGCGGCATGTCCTTTCTGACCAGCAGAAGTGACGCCCCCTCAAATGCATCCAAATAACCCAAATAACCTTGGTCATCCTTTACCTGCGTAATAATTGATCGCCGCAAAATAACAACAAATAGATCAAACTTCGAAACTAGCTGTGAGGGGGTTTGGATGTGAAGATGTGAAAGACGGGGCTGCAAAGAGATTAAGAGTGGAGAGGACTAACAAGTTTTTCCTCCGCGCTGCCTGAACCAGGAGCACCACATCCGAGATCCGGCGACCCCGACATCGCATACATGGGTTGAGCCCCCGTCAGCGTCGATGTGTTAGGTTGAGCCCTCGTCGGCGTCGATGTGGCGCTAGAGGTGGGGAAGATGAGACCTCTTATAAGGAGTCAGTGGACGTCCCACCACCCCAAATGGATACGGAATTGAAAGGGATTTGCAGTTTGCCAGCCACCAGCACACGCGTCGGATCTTACTGGGCTGGATTTTCATCTCTATATAGTATCGGCCCGGTGCCCCCAGCATCAATCTGCCTCCCCTAGCAGGCCGCATTTGGCCCAGCCCAACTCCCAGTCCCACGCCGTATGTAGGTCGGCCGCACCGCAGCCCCGGCACCCCCCACCAGAAACCCTAAAATCATTCCACCAATCCGCCGCAGCCGCAGCTCGCTCACTCGCTCCCCACACCCTCAGGCCGGGCAGTAGCTAACCACGACACGCCGATACCCACACAACAAACCCTAGCCTCCGCCTCCAACTCCGGCGGCGACGAGCACCGCAGGCCATCGCGCCAAATCAAGGTCCCCGCGGTGCCGGCCATTTGGCCAGCCCTCTCCAAGCGCCACCTGCCGGCCATGGAATCCAAGATCCTGTACAGGGTAAGAGATATTTACCCAAATTTGACGATTTATCTTGCAGTTTGCAGTTTGCTACCTATATCTTTAGGGGATAGTCGATTTTTGTTTAAATAGTCCTATTTACAAATATAAAAAAACAAATTCGTGTATGTTATTTACCTACCAGTGAGGGGGTGTACCCAGTGCCATAGGCTCCCGCACTGCGGGGTCTGGGGAAGGAAAACTAGCCAGCAGCCATCCCTGCACAAATGTGCAGAGGCTAGGGCTTGAAACCTAGACCTCTTGGTCACAGGCGGTAAAGCTCTACCGCTTGCACCAGGGCCGCCCTTCTTACCTACCAGTGAGGAAAAACATTTTACTTGTATGAAAATGGCTACTTCCATTGGATTTCATTGGCATGTTTGGTGATACTTTCTGTAATAAGTTGGGCTGCAGTACCCTTGCTGTTGCGATTTGCCTTTTCTTTTAAGCACGTTGCTGCGGGGTTTTCTTGAAAAAGCTTTGTGGGGTTTCTTTTATTTAGCTATAGAATAAAGTTGTAACTCCATTGCCCTAACTAACTTTATATATACATGTTTTTTTTATGTTTCAGACGCCCAATAACGCCCGTCTAAGCATAATCAAAGAGAAACTCATAGGGTCTATTGAGGATCCTTTGATCTGCTATGAAGGCTATGAAACCAGCAAGTGTGAAGTGGATGTTACTATTGTGGCTTTTGATCCTGCGTGTAGGCAGTCAACTGTTCATCTCATGAATCAGCTTAATTCAATAAATAGCCAGTATGTTATCAAAGTGTTGCTGTTTGTCCAAGGAAAAAAAGATTATTTGGCTTTTCCATCCTTTCAAGACACATTTGAAACCATTGAGAAACAGAGTACTGTTGATAGGGGAAGGTTTTCTAGAACCTTTATTGAATTGATAAGGTAAGCTGGGGCAGTTGATATTCTGACTCATTTCATATTGATATGTAAGCTTTTAACACTTGTATTGGCAGGCAAACTGTTATGGGCCTACACTCACTTCATAGTTTGGGTTACTTCATTCCAATTGGCATCCTTCAATGCTTCATCAATTTTCTTAGGTTCTTTCATTGACACAAATGATGCATGCTCACATATCATTGCCATAGATCTTGTTTGCACACCACTTCTAATATCACTAATAATTTTATCAAGTGGGTGATCTCTTGCAATTTGAGTGGGTTGAAGCACTTTATTTTGATTGCTTGAGCTAGGTTGCTTATTTGATTTGTCTTCATGAGATGGTGAACTAGCATGATGATCTTGCACTTGAGAACAACTAGCTTGCTTGATGGGTGATGTGAGCACTTGATCTTTGTCATCAACATCAATCACTTGCCTTGCTCTAATGTCCCCAATGTCCATGTTCTTCATTGCTTCTACTAAACAAGGTCCACTAACATCATCAATGTTATCTTCCTCATCTTGATACCCATTGGTTTCATCAAATTGCACATCATGAACTTCTTCCACTAGACCATTAGCATTATTCCATACTCTATAAGCTTTGCTTGTTGTTGAATTACCGAGTAGGAACCCTTCATCACATCTAGAGTCAAACTTCCTAAGTCTAGTGCCCTTCTTCAAGATATAGCATTTGCAACCAAACACTCTAAAGAATGAAATATTTGGCTTTCTTCCATAAATTAGCTCATATGGGGTCTTCTCAAGCAATGGATGACAATAGAGCCTATTGATTGAATAGCAAGCCGTGTTGATTGCTTCATCCCAAAACTTGTGACTCACATTATACTCATTAAGCATAGTTCTAGCCATATCAAGCAATGTCCTATTTTTCCTCTCAACAACACCATTGGAGGGTGGAGTATATTTGGCCGAGAATTGATGTCCAATGCCAAACTCATCACAAATATTATCAATTCTTGTATTCATTCCCATTGTCACTTCTTATCTTCTTGATCTTGATTTCAAACTCATTATGAACTCTCTTGACAAAGGTCTTGAATATATCAAACACTTCACTCTTGTCACTAAGAAAAAACACCTATGTGAATCTTGTGAAATCATCAACAATGACAAATCCATATTTGTTCCCACCAATGCTAGAATATGTTGTTGGTCCAAATAGATCCATGTGCAATAACTCAAATGCCTTGCATGTGCTCATTGTGCTCTTCTTAGGATGTGCACTTCCAACTTGCTTCCTGGCTTGACAAGCACTACAAAGTCTATCTTTTTCAAACTCAACATCTTTCAAGCCGTTGACTAGATCATGACTCAATAATTTCTTCAATTGTTTCATGCCAACATGACCAAATCTTCTATGCCATAACCAACCCATGCTAGATTTGGATATCAAACAAGTTGAAATAGATGTTTCACTAACATTGAAATCAACTAAATAGAGGTTCTAAAATCTAAACCCTTTGAATATCACATTAGAACCATCCATGCTCACAACCTCAACATCATTTGGTCTGAATATGCACTTAAAACCCAAATCACAAATTTGTGCCACCGAAAGAAGATTGAAATCTAAGCTTTGAACTAGCAACACATTGGATATGCTCATGTCATTAGATATTACAATCTTACCATTCCCAATAACCTTGCCTTTCTTGTTATTTCCAAAAGTGATAGAATCAATGCCACTAACATTATCATTAATAGAGTCAAACATTCTTGATGTACCGGTCATGTGTTGAGTGCACCCACTATCAATGATCCAATGCCTTCCTCCGGCCTTGTAATTCACCTACAATCAAATCAATGAGATTTAGGTACCCATTTTTTGGGTCCTTGTAGGTTAGTAACTAAGCTCTTTGGTACCCAAATTGCCTTCTTCTTTGGGCCAACAATGGGTGTACCAACAAACTTAGCTTTCACACCCTTCTCACCCTTGATAAGCAGATATAGCATTCACAATTTTCTTATTCTTGTTCATTTTATTACAATTATGCTCTAAGTGCCCAACTTGCTTGCATCTATTACAAAATCGACCATTGCTCTTCACAAAGCTAGGCTTTGGAGTCACAAAGGCTGCCTTGCCCTTCTTGGGGGTGTAGCCTAATCCCTCTTTGTTGAGAGAAAACCTTTGGTTACCCAAATACTTTAGCAAGTGGGCCTCACTACCATAGGCTTTTCCTAAGGCGTGAGTGAGCTCATCCACCTCTCTCTTGAGAGTCTCATTCTCAACCACTAGTGATGCATCATCACTAATATTAGAGGTGGAGTGGGTGGTGGTGGATGAAGAGCTACACGAGAGGTTAGCATCATGAACAATAATAGGATGATCAATGATATCACAAGTTATACCTATATCACAAGATACAACAACCTCTTTATTTGCTTGTTGCCCAAGAAGCAATGAGTGAGCCTTTTCAAGCTTAGAATGAGCATCACCAAGTTTCTCATGGTCTTCCACTAGACACTCATGAGTGGTTTTAAGCTCAGTAAGAGATTTCTCAAGTATTGCTACCTTCATAGAAAACTTCTTACACTCTTTGTCCTTGGCAATAGCAATATCTCTAGTTTGTTCCATCAAGTCATATAGTTATTCTTTAGTAGGTTCATCATTATCATCATCATTATCATGAGCATATTACATTTCACTTTCATCATCACTACTATCATATTGTACCTTAGTCTCCTTTGCCATGAAGCATGAGTGTGATGTAGAGAATAATGAAGGTTTTTTGTTGATAGCAATGGAAGCAAAAGCCTTGTTGGAAGATTCTTCTTACTCCTCTTCATTATCACTCTCCCATGTGACCACAAAGGCACCATCTTTGCCCTTCTTGAGAGTCATCCTTGCTTCTCTCTTCTTCTTCTCAAACTTGCCCCTCTTGTTGTTGTTCTTTTTCTTTTCAAAGGGACACTCATTTTGAAGGTGCTCGGTGCTATCACAATTGAAGCACTTCCTTGGTTGCTCATTTCTCTTGGAGTTGTCAAACCTCTTCTTGAAGCCTCTTCTCTTAATAAACATATGACCCATCTTCTTAACAACAAGAGCAAGTGCCTCATCATCAATCTCAAACTCACCTTCTTCACCATTGCCTTCTTCTTACTCAAAGATAGGAGCTTTGCCCTTGGAGGAGGTGGCCTTGAACACCACGGTTTGCTTCTTCTTTTCTTCCTCCTTTTTTCCTTCTCATCAACTTGCTTGTCATATTTGTCATAGGTCAAAACCTCTCCAAGAAAATCATTTGGCTTCATTGTATCAAGCCCATCTCTTTGTAGCATCATGATCAACATCTTGAATCTTGGGGGTAAGCTCATCAAGAATTTGACACAAAAATCTTGGTCTTGTGTCTTGTACCCTAAGCTCTTGAGATCATTCACAATCACTTGTAGACGATAAAACATCTCCAAAATGGTTTCATCATCCTTCTTCTTGAAGTTCTCAAACTCACCCTTGAGGCCATAGAGCTTGGCACTCTTCACAACCTTAGTGCCCTCATAGGTCTCACTTAACCTTGTCCAAACCTCATGTGAGGTTTCCAAGTCCTTGATGCCCTCAAATATCTTAGTGTCAATGCCATTGTATATTGTGTTGAGAGCCATTTTATTGAATGTTCTATTTGCTCTATCTTCATCGGTGAGATTGTTAGGGTTGATAATAGCATAGTCATTCTCGGTGACCTCCAACACTCTCTCATGAATTGAACCAAGGTGCATACTCATCTTTCTCTTCCAATGATCAAAAGAACTAATACCATCAAAGAAAGGTGGTTTGCTCCCCACATGATTGAACACAATTTGAGCTATATTTTCAACATCGAAGGATGTTAAGCCTTGTAAATACGGTGACCACGACTCCGATACCATGTGTAAAGTCCTAGATGGCTAGAGGAGGGTGAATAGCATATTAAAATTTCTACAAATTCACTAGACAAAACTTGTTAGTAAAACAAATGGCGATAATCGCGGTTTTGCCTAGCCTAGATTGTGAGCAAGCCTCATAATGACAATTCTAATATTATGATCTCTTTGTCGCACAAAGGCTATGTCACTACTTCCTAATCTATTGAGCAATCAAGATAACCAATTCTACACAAGCTATACAATATATATATGTATAAGAAAGTAAATACAAGAGATAGGATGACAAATTCAATACCGTCGATGAAGTAAAGATGTTGTCAATCACCAAGATGATATTCAATCAATCACGATGACAACAATATATATATATATCAATGAAGTACCAATCACCGGGAGACAAGAGATGACACAATTATTTTTCTCCCGAGGTTCACTTGCTTACCGGCAAGCTAGTCCCCGTTGTGTCGACCAACACCTAGATGGTTCTTTGGTGTGACTCGCAAGCCACTTGCCTTGCAAGGCACTCCCTCGCAAGGGAACCGCAAGACACCAGTCTCAAGTGTGGTAACTCAATGACACGAGCAATCCACTAGAGTTGGAATTTGGCACTCCGCCGGGGAACCACAAGAACCCCTCACAAATATCACCTTGATTGGGGGCGGACACAATCACCAAATCCCCTCACCAATCAATCCAACACCAACCGTCTAGGTGACGGCAATCACCAAGAGTAATAAGAATACCATAATTGCAATCACACTCCTAGTGCCACAAATATGAATCACAAATGCATGCACCTAGGGTTTCCCAAACCTCTCACCAAATGAAACCAACCATGGAGTGGAGAGGAGAGGGAGGGGATCCTCTTGGAGCTCTCAAATCGATCACTAGAGCTTGCTCTCTCACTTGATTGGGGCTCAAATCAAAGGAGAGAGGGAGGATAGAGAGCTTCTTCTAGAGTTTGCAATGGGGAAGAACAAGAGAGAGCAGGCAGCTTCTCCGTGTTTTTGTTGGAATGGAATGAATGAACTGAGAAATAGGGGTGAGACGGGTTATATACCCGATGCTCAGATGAACTACCAGAAGTTCCGGTTAACCCCCACCGGAACTTCCGGTCAGTCCAGATCTAGCCATTGAACGCGCCATATCTATCCGTTGTGTGCGAAGTCAACCCAGATCTGGCCTACCGGAACTTCCAGTCACCTGACCGGAACTTTCAGTCATCCACCGAAACTACACTGGAACCTCCACCGAAAGTTCCAGTCAGTCCGAGATCCGACCGTTGTGCTGTAAACTAGGCTGATCAGAACTTCTGGTCAGAGTACCAAAACTTCCGGTGACAACCGGAACTTCCGGCCGGAGACTGGAACCAAAAGAACGCATGCGGTCGCTCGCGAAATGTCAACTACCAGAACTTCTGGTCCGTTTATCGGAACTTCCGGTGACCACCGAAACTTCCGGTCGTGAACCGGAAGTAAATTAGGGCACGCGGTTGCTCGGGCTAGACTGACCGAAACTTCCGGTCCAGGCGCACCGGAACTTCCGCTGGTCCAGCACCACCCCACACTAAAACGGGCATATCTCTTAGCCCCGAACTCCGTTTTCGATGATCTTGGACTCTATGGAAATCTTGTTCAAAGGACTACACAACCACCATATCCTCTTTATCCCAATCATTAGGGATCAAAGCATTTTTCCAAACCAAGAGCCATCACCTTCTGTTTTTTAGCACAAGAGTTCTTCAAAACTTCTCAAGGGAATATCTCAACCATCTCAACAAGCCACTAAACTCCAATGCATATGCAAAATAAAATTCAATTTTAGTGGCACTAGATAAGTAATGCAATCATAATATTCCCCTCTTAATAGTGCGGTTATCAAACCTAAATCACTCACACCCTCTACGGTGTCTTGAGTGCAAACCAAAAAGGGCCCTATAGATTATACCTTTGCCTTGAGCCCATTTTGTCGATCCTCCAATCGCCAAGCCTTTACATGACACGTGACACTCCATGTCATCATGCAACCGTCTTGGTCCATCGATCTCGATATTACTTGCTCTTCACCGTTGGTATGTCCATCGGTGCTAAGTCTTGCCCAAGCTTCACCATCGCATGGTCCTTCTCTTCGAAGCCTCAACTTGCCCTTCACACTTTTAACCGGTCCATCGAGCCAAGCCCATCTTGATCTTCATCATGCTTAGATTACATAACTCCATGCTATGCCTCAACACTGAGCTCCACTTGTCATGGACTACCTTTCTCTAAATCATCCACTTAGAAACAAGGTTAGTCCTTAGGTTTCATCAATTATCCAAAACCAAACCGAGGACTTTCACAAGGACACTTTGATGCCATGGAAGCTCTGATAATGTGTTTGTGCTTGAATCAATTTTTTCAACCAATCAGCACACGACATGTGTCTAGGTGGACTGTGCAATGATCGCGCTAACTAGAAAACTGGAGCCCATGATATTCTCTGTTTTATACTAACATTCGTGTTTTTAGTCATTATGTAGTGGAATTTGAGAACATTAAATATATGGAACACCTTATATAAATGTTTGTTTACATCCATTTGTAATGCTATTTAGTGGACCCTAGTGATTTGAGTGAAGAGTTATACTTACTCATGTCGAGTGGGTGAAGATTCTTGTTGTTCTTCATCTAAATGACATCAAGATGGAGATGATGAATGAATAGCAAAAAGTCTTGCATCCATTGATGTGGCAAATTGGCCATGTGAAAGCATTTCCCCAAGTACCTTTGTTTACTCAGACTTGAAACTGCTGAAGAGTGTCATAATTGTTTTACAATCACAAATTCTTTAAAATGAATAAATACACCAAATTTTTGAAAGATATTAGAAAGATGTTAATAAGGCATAAAGCTTAGTTTTACGATTCTATACGAGCGCATTGTTTTTGAAGTCTAAGTTTTATTCAAATTAAAATTTTGTATTAGATAATTGTAGTAAACTACTTTTAATAATATTGTTGTAAAAAATTGGTTTTGTCAACTATGATCTCACCCACATATAAGTAAACAACATATTCATATCAAAGAAAGAAAGTGTCTAAACTTCAAAAGCGCACATACTATTGTGCGCACTCGGTTCAGGATCATGGACCATCCACACGTGTCAAGAGTATAAGCCCGATCCAGCTTCAGCACCTGTCGTAGCTTAGTTTATTTTTTTTCGTACTATAGATAATAGATAACAAACATAGTAGTATTGATCTAAAGAACATATAGCTGCCTTCCCTGATCCTTCGATGTGCCTTTAAAATTTGAAAACTAATAAGATAACAAATGCTCCCTAACAATCTTCTACTACTATTTAAATTTTCGCACAGAAAAAAAATAGAAAAATAAGTGAAGTCCAATAAGCGTATATCTTTTAATATATTAAATATTTAATGTTTTCATCAAGGACTTGGCTCAGTTGATGAACTGAGTTAGTTTAGAGTTTAGGCATATGGTGATGGTTACTCAACATGCTTACAGCGTACTGGCATTTGGCACTGAACAGTGAGCATTTGTTGCGACTCCATGGGCATGGCATTTGATCGAACAGCTTGTAGTCACAGTAAACACTATCGCACTATTGCAGGGGAAGCTTCTGTAGCGCGTTGCTGACATGCGGCACATACTTGGCCAGTGGTCTCCCAGTGGCTTTGCACCAGCATCACCATTGCCGCATGGCATCCACTCGCGATGATCCTGCACCCCCGTTAGCCGTTGTGGCCGCGCGCCCTACGTGACTATGCGCCTGGCCGGATGCGCTTAGCGCATCGCAAGCTCGCTGGAAGATGATCCCGCACGTGGACTCCTTGATTGGGCGGTCGGTGCCGGCGAGAAGTTCGCTGGCGACGACGGTATGAGCACGCTTGAGCTAGCTCGCTCGTGTTGGTGCCCGCAGTGAAGCCTGGGACGGCCGGCGGCGAGCTGGCCATGCACGCATGGTGCCGGCAGGGGCGGACTGCGGGGCGTGATCGCGCGGGGCCGGCTGCCGCGGGCGCATGCGTGGCTACAGTGGCGGGCTGCATGGTGCCCGCAGTGAAGCCTGCGACGGCCAGCGGCGAGCTGGCCATACACGCATGCTGCCGGCAGGGGCGGACTGCGGAGGCGTGGTCGCGCGGGGCCGGCTGCCGCGGGCACATGCGTGGCTACAGTGGCGGGCTGCGGGGACACGTGGCAGGAGAATAAGGCAAGAGCTATGGGGCAGATTTAGACTAGTAGAGATAGAGTGAAATTTTTGCATTTTGGTCTTTTTAAAAAATATTTTTTACAAATAATCCCCGACGAAACATTTTCTAAAAATGCACCGTCTTTCGGCGTATTAGGACATGACGCCGAGGTACGAGGCTCGGCGTCACCTCACACAACGCCGAGGTCCTCGCCACGTCACCAGCGACCGTGGTCGTCGGCTTCCGCTGGCCCATAGCTCGGTGTCGCGTCAGCCAACGCCGGGCCTCACACCTCGGCGCGGAACAGACGTACGCCGACGTTTTGGACCAGGCATGGACGGCCCACTTAAGCGCTCCGGCCCAAGAAGCTCGGCGTGCCACCAGTTAACGCTGAGGTTCATACCTCGGCGTGCCCCGACTCGACGCCGAGGTCTGGGCATTAGACCTTGCGCCGAGGCTCCTTCTTCCTCCTCCCTCCCATTCTGTTCGTGAGCCGGCGTCTCCCTCTCTCTCCACTCCGCCCCCTCAAACCCTAGGTCCATAATCCTCCTCTAGGTGGCCCGATCTCCCTCCCCGACGGTTCCCTGAGGTAAATGTCCCTCCCCTCCTCCATTTTGTCCGGTTGGATTTTACTGCATTGTCTCGAAATTGCTTGAACCGTGCTTATATGGTGCTTATATGGTGGTGTGGTATATATGTTTCTTGAACCCAGAGTAGTTGGATGAACATTTGTTTTAAATTGTATTCGTTTTTTTCTTAGGTTCACTGGTTGTTATTATTAATGGATTGGTGGATTGTGAACTATACTCGGTTACAAATTTATATTAGTTGAATTTAGAGTAGTTGAATGTACTTGTTAGATTATATTCATTTTTTCTCAGCTTTACTTGTTGTTTTAGAGTAGTTGAATTTGTAGATATTTAGCATTTACATTGTCAACTATGTTATGTTATTTATAAATTTATAGGTATTGAGCATTTTCATTTTTGTTAGATGCAAAACTTGTGGCGGACGCAGCTTTTGAAAAAACGAGGTTGCCCTAGAGAATTGTACCCTGACATGTCTAGCAAGGATGCCCCTGTTCCTCCTGCACTCCCTGTTCCAAATTGCGATTGTGGAGAACCGGTTGATATTGGCCAATCTCGCCATGAGGACACAGCTGCCTGTTGCTACTACACATGCGGCGGATTCAATGTAAGTAATTGCATCTCTTGCATTGCATCTTTATTTATTGTACTACTTCGCTAACAACGTCGCTACGAATCATATTTTCTAGGACCATGAGCCGTGCTTTTTCTTTCAGTGGATTGATGGTCCAGACATGTTCAACCCAAGGTATCTTCAGTTTGATGAATGGTGGAAAGGGAAGCATAATCCACCCGATCAATTCGAGCGGTGGGTGCCACCTCCCCCTGACCCCCCGCCAATGACAGACGAAGAGAAGAAAATAGCCCAATTGAGACGGCTTGAATCTCCGCCTCGTTGTAAATGCGAAGATTATTCAGTGATAAGTTTAGACAGGTCTAACCAGTTAGAATGTCCTAACCCCGCCGGAGTAACTACAAATTGTATGTCTTCATGTCTTTCTTAGTCTTTCTGTATGTACTAATATTTCACTTTATAGGGTGGGTACACCTTGTTGCGAAAGTGTAACTTTAGGGAGTGGCTCTGGGGTCCTAAGAACAAATGGCCAGAGCCGAAGGTGAACAAGAAGAGAAAAGTTGTTACCCCCGCTCCTCCTGTGATGTGCAAATGTGGTGTCGAAGCGCAGTATGGCCTACTTCCTACGGAGCTTGGAATAGGGTATTGGTGCGGCCATATGGTTGATTACGATGAGGTTCCTTCGTTCTACCTCTTGCTTCTTGATATTCAAACTTTGTTCTTTTTGTTGATTTGTGTATAATTCTTCCGTTCGAGCACAGAGCCTGAGGAAATGCAACTGGGAGGTTTTTAACCATGATAAAGACCGGAGGGAATACATGGGTACACTCAAGCATAAGCAATTCATGGACCAGAAGATGAGGTCTGGTACTCATTTTATGGACAACTACATTAAGATGCAGAAGCAAGAGCAGCATGCTTATGCCCACCGATTGGGTGTCCAAACCCCAAGAGCTGCTGCTTGGAAGAAAGACTGTGAGATAGTGAAAAAGAAGAGAGCAGAGGAGGCAGCAGTGCATGCAAAAATTGAGGCAGAAAAAAAGAGTATGAGGGCATCAGAGGCCTAGAAGCTCACCTGTTTCTCAGTGAGTGTCTTTCAAAACTCATAAACTTGTTTATGGTTTGTCTTTCTAACTGTTTGTTTTGATTACTACAGAGATTGGATGCACAGGAAAGTGGGATGTTGAGGTTGCTCGTTCAGCTTATCTGGAGCAGATGGCGGAGGAGGCCGAAAAGAGGAGTGATGAGGCGGTGATGGAGGACGATGACGACACTTCTAGATTGGACGAGCTCATCGCCCTAGCGGAGGCCGATTTAGAGGCGGGTAAAGGCAAGTTTCTTACTCAATACACTGAGGACGAGGAGTATGATGAAGCGTTCACCTAAGCCCTCAATGAATTCGAGGCCGGTTACTACAAAAAAAGGAAAAAGAAGCCAACATAGCTGAGCATAGCCATACCAATGAGTTTGTGTGAGAGGATAGTGGTTCCGAAGATGAAGACTTGCTTCCCGGTTATGTTTCGGAATATTAGGGCCGATTTGGTACATGAATTCAGATTCATCGCCCTCGCCGTGAACCATTATGTGGCCATGACCTATAATTGTGTTGTAATGGACTATTATTATGGCCACAATACCTCTCTGCCTATATATGTGTATGCATACTAAGGAAGATTTCTAAAGTCACATAAACCAAAAAAACAAAAGTAAAAAAATCCTCGGCGTGAAATCAAGTGACGCCGAAATGTATGACGTCGACGTCCGACCAAACAACGCCGACACCTTACTGTGACCCAGGACGCCTAGGACTGCAGCCCACATGGGGACCTCGGTGTTGAGTCGAGCGGCGCCGAGGTTGACTACCTTGGCATGAAGTCAGCTAACGCTGAGCCCACACCTCGGCGTTAAGTCACCTGATGCCGAGCCTGAGCACCTCGGCGTCGTAGGCCACCGAATTCTAGTATGGCCAGGGCTTTGGTGTGAAGTCAAGTGACGCCGAGCCTGGCACTTAGGCATTAAGTCACCTGACGCCAAGTCTGAGCACCTCGGCGCCGTGGGCCACCGAATTCCAGTATGGCCTGGGCTTCGGTGTGAAGTCAAGTGACGCTGAGCCTAAGCACCTCGGCGTTAAGTCACCTGACGCCGAGCTGGCACAACAGGTTGCCTTAAATTTATATCTTGACAAGCCCATAATTTAAGATAAATAAATTCATATAAATCCAAATATAAATAAACAAACATAATCCAAACATAGTGGCTTAGTCCGTACACAAACATACTCCATAGCTCATCCATAGTTCACACACCTACAGTTTATAGCTGTGACACAGTCCATACAAATGACACGAAGGCCATGGTTGCAATACCATTAGTTACACATTCCGTGTGTTCTCATCTACCACCCTCCATTCATCTGCCACCAATCCATCGCAACACCAACACACACATTGTGCATACACAAAAGAGAGCACAAGTTCATCATGTCTACCATCCATTCATCTACCACCTGTCAAAGAATTTAAGGCATTTGTTAACAACAATATACGAAGTTTTATGGTATTAAGAATGCTAGTGAAGTGGACGTACCTTAAGGTTACTGAAGAGTGATACGCTTGCCCCTCCCTAATGCGTAGGTACCTGGAGTGTACCTGTCCACTAGACGGATTTCCCTATGCGGTGTACCTATTGTTCTTCCATGAAGTGACGACCCTAAAGGGACGGTTGTGGAGAATAGAGTACTCTTGCAACCATGATTTTAGTTGATCCATGGTACCGAACAATAGGCCCTTGTGTATGATGAAGCAACCGCTAACATCAGGGACTGCTGTATCACTTGGCCCTCCATCAGCTACTGCCATATGAGCATGACTAAGGTCCTCAAAATCACCAACTTCTGGATCCCTCCAAGGCAAGACCCTAGACAATATTTCCATTCCCCTAGCATTGAGACGATGAGCAGGGCGATCATCATCAGAGTCCTCAGCCACGTCCTGTTCGAAATTTTCATCATCTCCAGCGACTTCAATGTCAACCCGGTTGGTAGCCCTAGCATCACCAAAGTCTTCTTCACCACTAAGATCATCTTCGTCGCTAAGGTCATCCTCAATAACATCATCTTCGCTATCATCGTCCGAAGCATCCTCTTCACCGTAGCTTGGTTGTGTCAGATAAACCTCTTGTTCAAATATTGCACCGTCACTAGTATGAGCTGGGGAACATGGCCATGTTTGAATGTTATCATTTCCTAAGCTAGACTCCTTAGTTACCACTAAATCCAAAGAACGAACTTCTGAGCCCAATACAACTGCCTTGTAATCAATGCAATCAGACTCGGTAGAAATTTTGAACAACCTCTTTATCCATGGACCTTTAGATGACCCAACATCTAGCACACCTTCAAACTTAAGATTCACGTTGACTTCATTCCAACCTAACTTTTCATTCACTCGGTCCACTATCTGGTTTGAAGAGGGAGTTCCAGAAAAAATAAACAACTCTTTGGACATGTCCACCAATTTCAAAATATCATCTCTTGTCCTAACAACACGACCTCCATGATGCAACCTCACTAATCTGTCCATCTACATCCAACACGCAACAGGAGTTGTCACTTATAAGAAGAGATGATGAATGATTTAAAATTTATAAAAAGCATGTTTTATTGTCATTCCTGTATCTTCTAACTATGTAATTTTTAGTAAGGATGGCCCTCTTCTTTAGAAACCACAATAAACCTTAATTTTAAAGGTAACTCTGACCATAATACATTTACTGACTACGACATAAATACAAAGACTTTATTATGAAGGTGCCATTTTTATTCAGATCATAAATTATTGTGTCACTACCAACGTGTAATGTAATATTTGCAATGTCTTCAACTAAATTATTATGCTATTATTAGAATTCATTTTGCACGAAAACTCTTCTAAAAGAGATATTTAGCAAGCTTGTGCTATCAGCCGCAGTATCACATTTTTTCAAACAAGTAACAATGTTATATATGTTTGGGCAGTGTGAACCTAGATATTTTCTTAGAAACTAATTTGCCAGCCACCTTTCAAGTTTAATCTCGACAAGCAACATAAAGTAGCATTCATCTCCATAAGAGCAATCCAAAAAAGACCATCTTTCTCCTAGAGTTGACAACCTTTTTTCTCCTACTGTACTGTATTATTTGTGACAACCTTTCTCGAGAGTTGACAATGACTAGGCAACCATGAGTACATAATAAATAATATTTTTTAACCAAAATCTAACCGTCATTATAATTTATTATTCTAAAAAAATATGGACATCTAAGGTACACCATGGCCACTATTTGCATCTACATACATCATCAAGAGCAAATAATGACACTAATGCTAGCATTTCGCAAAAAAATTACACATATACCACACCACCATATACCCACGGTGCCTCAAATTTGGAGACAATGCAGCAAAATCCATACGGACATATTAGAGGAGGGGAGGGAGTTTTACCTCGGAGAACCGTCGGGAAGCGAGATCCGGCCACCTAGAGGAGCATTTAGGGGTTAGGGTTTGAGGGGGGCGGAAGGGATAGAGAATAAGAGGCCGGCGACCAAGAACAGAATGGAGGGAGGAGGAAGAAGGGGGCCTCGCGCGGCTTCTAAGCCCAGACCTCGGCGTCGAGTCGAGCAGCGCCGAGGTATGAACCTCGGCGATAAATAACACCATGCCGAGGGATTCTGGGCTAAGCCTCCAAGATGGGCCGCCTGGGCCACGATACAGATGACTAGGAGATAGGCGTCCAACGGCCGCACACCGAGGTATGAGGCTCGGCGTTGGCTGAAACAACGCCGAGCTGTGGGCTAGCGGAGGCCGACGATCGCGGTCGCTGGTGACGTGGCGAGGACCTCGGCGTTATGTCAGCTGACGCCGAGCCTCATACCTCGGCGTCATGCCCTAACACCCCGAGAAACGGTGTATTTTAAGAAAACGTTTCGCCAGGGGGTTATTTGTAAAAAATATTTTAAAAAAGACCAAAATACAAAAATTCCACAGAGATAGAGATGTGCATGCAGCGTGCGCGACCATCCCTGCTTCTCTTTTTAGCTTGTGGTCCCAGGCGCCCTGCATGTAGCTGACGTCATGCATGCAGCTCATGCAGTAGCTGCCAGCATTTTTACGCGCCTTTCTCACTCCATGCAATTGTTAATTAACAACTCCACTAAATATAGAAAACAGAGCTAGATTAAATTGTTCTTGATATATGGGATACTAGCGTTGGCACCAGATAAATATACCGTAGGGAGTAAATAAAGTTAGAGCATCTCCAATAGTTTTATAAAAGAGGTTGCTATATTTAAAATTTAGCAAAACAAACAAAAATAGCTCTCCAACGGTTTGCCATCTGACTTTGAAAACTTTAGCAACTTGCCATATTTTCTCTCCGCGCACGCAAATATACGCACGTGTATACAACTTGCTATCGCGTTTTCTCGTGCATACGGCCGCATGCTCGGCGCGCCCGCGACCATGGACCACCGCGGTCAAGCAGCTATGAGCCGCCGCCGGCCAAGGCCAGGCTGGCGCGGTCTAGCGAATCCCCGACGCCGCCAACCGTCGGAGCCGGACGCCGCCCTCCGCTCCATTGGCGGCTGCGTTAGATGAATAAAGGGCTAAATTGTAAATAGAAGAACTTTTTGTGTTCACTTTGTATAAATACTAGACACATAAACTTTTATTTATTGGCTTAGTTAATTGGAGAACAATTTAGTGTTCACTTTGCAAAAGTAACTTTCAAGCAGTTTCACGTGGTTGCGTCTTAGATGGAAAAAAAATTATGGGTCTATTTTTTTATTTTTGGCAAGTCAAAAATAGCAAACTTTTAGAGAAAGATTTTTTTACTTGGTATATTTTTTTAGAAGTTGCTAAAACACAAAATTCAGCAAATATAATATAGCAAACACTTGGAGATGCTCTTATACTCTAAGAGATAAATTATTAAAAAAACATTTCATAAGTTGCTAACTTAAGGATAAGTTATATATGACTAATATGTATAATCTAGGGATACATTTGAACCTAAAAGAAAACTGGATCAAAAACTAAAAAAAAATATAAAAAAACTAGATTGAAAATTGAAACAACAAAAAATGAAAAAAATGACTGATGAATTAAAAAACATTGAAAAAACATATAACTTATAAAATTGAAGTAAAAGACACAACGGAATATAAGAAACTGAAAGGGTTTACACAGTGAAAAAATACCCAAACTTGAAACTAAAATTGAGAAAGGCAAAATGGAAAGTATATTGAAAAACAAAAAAATAAAAAAAATCCACACAAAATATAAAAATGAAAAAAAAGAGTTAAATGCACCAGGCGCCTGAACTTGCAAGGCTGTGTCATATAGGTCCATGAATTTTGAAAATGCATTCTGGACCCCTGAACTTGCTAGGTGGTACACCGCAGGCCCATAGCAGCCATGTGGATATTTTTCGCTGACGTGGTATGCTAGAGTGGCATGTATTTTTTATTTAGCACCTCAGTTTTATTTTTCTCTTAAGAAAGAGGCGCTCTCTTCTCCTCTCTCAACTGCCATGGTCCAAGTCCACCTACATATACAAGGCCCCTAGCCCGAGGTTGTCCATCAGGCGCAGCGCTGCCTCCGGGAACGACCTCCGGCCTCTCCGGCGTGCCCAAGGCCTCATCGTGCGTGCTGCGTGTTCACGTCTCACTCTCACCGCGACCCGGCCAAGTTCAAGCTACACACGGTTGCTAGCGACACGCAGATCTTCAGTTCTCCACGGCTCGCCGGGGCGTGAGGATCTCGCGAGGGCCCATATCGTCGTCATCCTCCACCAGCTGCCGCGACCTATGGGACGACGTGCAGGGCCTGCTGACGCGTCCTGGTGACGCTACACATTCTGGGTTCTGGAACGTTCGTTGGCGCAGCACAGTTTCGTGGTGTCGTCCCATAGGTCGCACTGGTGGAACCCCGCGGGTGCCGCGTCAGTGGCACACCCAGCTCCGACATGCACACGCCTCCATCATCCTCAGACACCTCAGCTCTCGTCGGCCATCTATATATAGCTGTTCAGACTTCAGCGCCGCCTCCACCTTGACATTTTCTGGATTCTTTGGCTCTTTGCATTAACATATATACGCCATGCACCTGACTGCTACAGTCGCGCTCCTAGGGAGCTCTGCTATTCACTGAATCAAACACCTAATAATAGTCCTGGTACCTAAGCCACACCCAGTGCATTCCAATTGGCCCTAATCAACCCACCGACATCATCTAGGTTTCCTTTACAACCAAAAACAATTGGTTAGAAAGCAGTCAAATATATTGATAATATGTAAATTCAAATTTGCCGTTAGTATTTTAATCATTTTTTACAGGGTATGCCACCCGTACCATGTTAAACAGAAGGCGAATAGGCACACTATTCTGATGACTGAATGTTACAACAAATTAAAATTTAAGTTGCCAATATAACTGGTACTTACCGTTTTCGGTAACACCAAGCAAAATATGGTAATGTTCAACCACGCCCTTGTTATAGAAAATTTTGTCTGATGAGAGTTAAGGGCCAACAATGGTAGTATTCCTTTGCCATAGCATGTATTAACATATTGGATGGCAGATATAATATCTCTATACAGATAGAGGAATGTAAAAGGAAACAAAGCTATTAGTAAACAACAGCAGTAGTAAACATAAAGCTAATACGTATTTATTTATCTCTATATGGATACAAGAATGTAAACAAAAAAAAGCTATGAGTACAGCAGTAGTAAACATGAAGCTAATACGTATCAAAAGGCATTTATTGGTAAACAAAACAAAACTATTAGGATCAAAAGGGCATACATTTATTAGCAAAAGAAAAGGCTTAGGGATCAAAAGCGTCTAACGGACATTTATCTACACAATTGAAAATGTTGCATAAACCTTTTACCTTGCAACAACACGGCCTTCCTCATTAAATTCACATACATTCGTATCATCTTCAATTATGAACAAATCACCAACAGGGATGCTACGTAAAGTACCATCAAGTGGTGGAAATATGATATGAAAAGACAGCCTATCTGCAGAATCCCATACACCATAAGGTTTGAGCAAATTTGGATGCTCGCAGCACATGAGGAATTTGAAACATTCTTGAACTTCTTCTAAGGTCTTCTTATCACCAATAACACAAGGTGTTGAAGTTGAATTTGATATCGAGGCCTTGAAAAATCTATAGCTACTTCTCCTCATTCCCAAGACTTTATCTTTGTAACAAGGTGTTGACGTTGAATTTGATATCGAGGCCTTGAAAAATCTATAGCTACTTCTCCTCATTCCCAAGACTTTATCTTTGTAAGTAACTAAAGCCTTGACACTTTCCACAACCTGTAAAAATTAGATCAACAAAAATTGGAGAAAGAAAGATATTAAATTAACAAATGCCTTGCAGTTGTTCAACTAAAATTTGGACTATTTTGTTACTTTCAAGTTACCTGAAACTCTTCTGGATCAATTCGTAAAGGCTTCCTGTCAAAAAGTTGTCAAGGGCGTGACGATCTAGGGTAGGCGGCCCTCGACTACGGAGTTCGTAGTCTCCTGCCGTGTCTTCCAGTAGCAGAGGTTATGCCCCTCACGGCTGCCTGGGCTTGAGAACGAGAGAGAGAGAGAGAGATAGATAGATAATTGTTCTTTCTTAATTCTCAAGTGCCGATTACAATGCATAAATAGCCCAAGGCTTGCTAACCGAATGGAGTAATTCTCTCCTAAATAAAAGGAACAAATATCTCTATTTCCTAATTCTAGCCACTGATCGGTTGGCCATCCTCCTCCTGCGTCGCTCGCGCCGTGCGCGCTGTGCGTTCCGCGCGTTCTGTCGCCCTGCGCACGTCCCTGGCGTGCCGTCTTCTGGAGTAAGGGATGTCGTACATGACATCTCTCCCCCCCTCGACGACCAGCTCGTCCTCGAGCTAGAATGCTGGATACTTGGTGGTGAACGCGTCAAGGTCTTCCCACGTAGCTGAAGCTACTGGCTCGCCCTTCCAATGAACGAGCACCTGTTGGACCCCGCGAGCCACGCGAGTGCGCACGGCACGTTCCGGCTTCGGGTTGATCGCGCCATGGTGGAGGGTAGGGAGCGGAGGCGGCGCCACCGGTGGATCACCTACCCACTTCTTGAGGAGGCCGACGTGGAACACATCGTGCAACTTGGCGCGGGGCGGCAGCGCGAGGCGCACAGCCACCTCGTTGATGAGCTCCGTGACGCGGTACGGCCCAAAGAACCGGGGCTGCAACTTGCTCTTCGGAGCCAGAGCCATGGAGGCCACCGGCCGTTGCCGGAGTCGGAGGAGCACCCAGTCCCCGACGGCGTAGGACACCGGACGATGAGCTTTGTCATAGTAGCGCTTCTGGACCGCCTGAGCCTGCTCCAAGCGGTGGCGGACATCTGCCAGGAACTCCTCACGCTCGGCTATTGTCTTGGCGACCGCCGCCACACGTGTGTCGCCCTCTTCATAGGAACGGATGGTCGGTGGATCGCGTCTGTAGACCACACGAAACGGTGTGTCCTGCAATGAGGACTGGTAGGCGGTGTTGTAAGTGTATTCTGCCCACGGCAGCCACCGCAGCGAGTCCTGTGCGCGGTCACCGGAGAAGCAGCGAAGGTACATGGCGATGACGCGGTTCGCGGCCTCCACCTGCCCGTCGGATTGCGGGTGGAATGCCGTCGTCATGTGCAGCTTGGCGCCCATGAGTCGTGTCAGCTCTCGCCAGAACGTGGACGTGAATGGATTGCGGCATCCCATGGAGGCGCACTATGTCGATGAAGAACGCCTGTGCGACAGACTCAGCAGAGTACGGGTGAGCCAAGGGAATGAAATGACAATACTTGCTGAAGCGGTCGACCACCGTGAGGATGACTGATTTCCCCTTGACGCGCGGCAGGGCCTCGATGAAGTCCAGGCCGATGTCCGTCCACACCCCGGTCGGCACGGGCAGTGGCAAGAGTAGACCTGCGGGGTGCAGGTGCTCTGTCTTGAACCGCTGGCAGGTGGCGCAAGCGCGAACGAAGTCTTGAACGACGCGGCACATGTCGGGGAAGTGGAAGTCGTGCCGGAGTCGATGCAGGGTGCGCTGCACTCCTTCATGTCCATCCTCGTGTACTGCGGTCACGATCTCCAGCAGGAGGGGCGATGAAGGTGGAACGTAGAGGCGGCCATCATAGGTGACCAGTCCGTCGACGAGGGACCATGGCGCTCCCCAGGTCCCGGCTGAGAGCTCGTCCCGGATGGCGACCAGTGCTGGATCGCGGGCGTGCTCTTGCCAGAGACGGTCGATGTAGTCGAAGCGCGGGGCTGAGATCGCGAGCACCGCGCCGTCCGGTGTGTCGTGGCGAGACAATGAGTCGGCGACGGTGGTCTGTGCGCCGGGCTTGAACTCCACCGTGAAGTCGAAGCCAAGGAGCTTCCCGACCCAGTGGTGTTGCGGGATCATGGCGAGGCGCTGGTCGAGGAGGAACTTCAGGCTGTAGTGGCCCGTCCGGACCATGAAGCGACGCCCCCACAGGTACGGTCGCCAGTGACGGATGGCGTGCACGAGCCCGATGAGTTCACGCTCATACGCCGCGAGCGACCGGTGACGAGGCGCGACGGGGCGGCTGAAGAAGGCGATGGGGTGCTTGTCCTGGAGGAGGACGGCCCCAAACCTGGGCATCGAGGCGTTGCATTCCACGATGAATGCCTTGGAGAAGTCCGGGAGGGTGAGCACCGGGGCCGAGGTGATCGTAGCCTTGAGTGCCCGGAACGCCGCGGTGGTGTCGTCGTTCCACGAGAAGCCCTCCTTCTTCAGTAGGGACGTCAGCGGGGTGGCGATGGCGTCGTAGTCATGGACGAACTTGCGGTAGTACCCCGCGAGGCCCAAGAACCCGAGCACCGCGCGAGCAAAGCGGGGTTGAGGCCAGTCGGACACCGCCCGTACCTTGGCAGGGTCCATGGCGACGCCGGCGTCGGAGATCACGTGCCCCAGGTAGGAGATGGAGGAGACCCCCAAGGCGCACTTGGAACGCTTGAGGAACAGCTGCTGCTGGTGCAGTACGGTAAGCACGGCGCGCAGGTGGCGGAGGTGGTCGGCCCAAGACGAATTGTAGATCAAAATGTCGTCAAAAAAGACAAGTACAAACCGGCGGAGGAAGGGGCGCAGCACATCGTTCATGAGGGCTTGGAAGGTCGTCGGGGCATTGCACAGCCTGAACGGCGTCACCAAGAACTCGTACAAGCCTTCATGTGTCCGGAACACCGTCTTGTTGATGTCAGCCTCGCGCATGCGAACTTGGTGGTAGCCCGAGCAGAGGTCGAGCTTGGTAAAGAATTTGGCGCCATGGAGTTCGTCGAGCAGCTCGTCCACCACCGGAATGGGGAACGCGTCCTTCACGGTGAGGGCGTTCAAGGCGCGGTAGTTGACGCAGAATCGCCATGCGCCATCCGCCTTCTTGACGAGGAGCACCGGCGACGAGAAGGCCGACGAGCTCCTGCAGATGAGTCCCTGCTGCAGCATGGTGGCACATTGACGTTCGAGCTCGTCCTTGTGCGTCACTGGGTATCGGTAGGGCCGCACGGCGACCGGCTGCGCGCCCGGCTTGAGGGTGATGCCGTGGGCGCGGGAGCGCAGTGGAGGTAGTCCGTGCGGCTCAACGAAGATGCCCTCAAACGTGGCCAGTAGTTCATCGAGGAGGGTTGGCGAGGCCGTGGTGGAGTAGACGGTCGCGGTGACGGGTTCCGCCACGGCGCGCCACTGGACCGTCCGGCCCTGGTGTGTGAAGGACATGGTGCGGTCGATGAAGTCCCATGTCACGGGCCCCAGTGTGCCCAGCCATTGCGCCCCCACGACGACGTCGAAGCCGGTCAGAGGCATGACGAAGAGGTCGACGGCGAACGCGTAGCCGTGGATGCAGAACGCGGCCTGGTGGAGGACGCCCGGGCAGGTGATGCGTTCGCCGTTCGCGACCATGGCGGAGAGACGTGGTCGAGGTCGGATGGGGAGCCCGGAGCGCCACGCGGCCTGCTCGGAGATGAAGTTGTGTGTGGACCCCGAGTCCAGGAGGGCGACGAGGGACACGGACCCCATCACGATCCGGATCCGCAGTGTGTCGATGAACGGAACGCCCGCCACAGCGTGGAGGGAGTAACAGGGGCTGTTGTCGACAGCGGTGTCCCCGGCCACGGCCGTGTCAGCAGCGCCGGTGTCCTCGGTGGCGTCAATCTCCACGCCCTCCAGGAAGAAGAGCTGTCGGCAGAACCTGTTGTGGCCGTGAGAGTATTTTTCGTTACAATTGAAGCACAACCTTGGCGGCGTCGTTCGGCCATCTCGTCCGGAGTGAGGCGCCGCTGGGTGCCGTCGACGCGGCCCTGCTGAGCGGCCAATGGAGGGGCGGGCAACGCCAGCAGTGGCGGGGCCGACGGAAGGGGTAGTCGAGGTGCGGGTGGGGGAAGCGCGCCGTGCGCGTCGCGCGCGGGTGCCCGCGGTGGGTGCAGCACCGCTCGAGAGCTCTCGATCAGTTCGACCTGGCGCGCGAGGCTCATGGTGGCCCCGAGTGTCTCCGGATTGTGTATCTTGACGGCGTGGCTGAGGGGCGGTAGGAGTCCGCCGGTGAAGAGCTCGACGCGCTGCTTCTTGTCCAGGCGGCCGGCGCAGGGCAGGAGGGCTTGGAAACGGTTGGAGTACTCCTCCACCGTCCCGGTGCGCTTGCACTCGGAGAGCTCGAACAATGGCGCCGATCGGAGTGGAGGCCCAAACCGCAGGTTCACGAGGTCCTTGAAACGCCCCCATGGCGGCGCGCCCTCATCCTCCTGGAGCTGTGTGAACCACAGCTGCGCGACGTCGTCCATGTGGTACCCGGCGATCGCGACGCGTTCCTCCGCCAAGGTACGGTACTGGGGAAAGTACGACTCGCACTTGTTGAGGAAGAGCAGCGGGTCCGTTGTGCCGTCGAAGCGGGGGAAATCCCACTTCTTGTTCTTGAACGCGAAGTCCGACTCGCGCGGTCCCTCCGGGCGGCGGCCATCGGCGCTCTCCGACGATGACGCAGACTTGTCCTTCATGGCGGCCAAGTCGGTCTCAATCGCGGCCATCTTCGTGGTGAGGTTCTTCAGGGACTCCAGGACATCGGCGATCGATGGTTTGCTCATGGTTGATGCTGGCGGCGGTGGGCTAGGGCTGTGGTGGGCGGCGGCGGTGGAAGACTGTTCTGAGCGGGTGGGAGAGGATCGTCGAGACCATGATACCAGGTTGTCAAGGGCGTGACGATCTAGGGTAGGCGGCCCTCGACTACGGAGTTCGTAGTCTCCTGCCATGTCTTCCAGTAGCGGAGGTTATGCCCCTCACGGCTGCCTGGGCTTGAGAACGAGAGAGAGAGAGAGAGAGATAATTGTTCTTTCTTAATTCTCAAGTGCCGATTACAATGCATAAATAGCCCAAGGCTTGCTAACCGAATGGAGTAATTCTCTCCTAAATAAAAGGAACAAATATCTCTATTTCCTAATTCTAGGCACTGATCGGTTGGCCATCCTCCTCCTGCGTCGCTTGCGCCGTGCGCGCCGTGCGTTCCGCGCGTTCTGTCGCCCTGCGCACGTCCCTGGCGCGCCGTCTTCTGGAGTAAGGGATGCCGTACATGACAAAAGTAAACTAAAATTAGCGGAGTGCTTAGGCATACTTTAGTTTGTCTATATGTTTCCTAAGCATACTTTAGTTTGTCTATATGTTCAATATCAAAAAACCTACATTCTTCCATAATGAACTGCAAAACAAAACCTCACTTTCTTAATAGTCAAATATCCATGCCAATTTTTGAATATTGGTTATCATGGAAGAGTTTTGTTATAAGATGTGATCTACAGCTAATATCATATGCATTATTATTATGTAGCAACAGCCCTAGGCAATATATTGTATATATGGTTCACAAATGAAATAAAAGACACTTCCTTTTGATGGAGGAAAGGTAAAACTAGACGAATTGGTAAAGCTAGACAAAAATGTTGACACACATACTAGAAAACTAGCACAATGCATGAAAAGAAAGTTTGTAAATCCTGTACCAGTGAGTTTTTGCTGCAGCAACTGCCCTGCTTCCTTCTGTTCATCAATAATACAATAAAAATGTGAATAGAACATGACATAACATCAACACAAACACGCTTAATTTTTAACAACAAAACACACGTAAAACTAAACAGATATTGTTGTCCAAACACCATATATCCCAAATTCAATATTAGAAGTAATAACCTACAACAAAATTACAAATCTTTGTGCAATAAAACAAATGTATGTGCAATAAGATAAGTCTATATGTGCATTATAGTTGTAAACTAAAATACATATAAATTAGAAAAGTTGGTCAAATACCATAGATCTATTATAGATCTTTTATATTCATATCTCGCTACTTAAGTAAAGGCACTGGTTTTAAACGTGACTTATTAATAGTTGCAAACTTGCAATATAGCTCTCACCACTTATATCTGTTTGTTCTTCTGTGCCATTCAATTCCAATGGTGATCCCTGATTAGCATCACTGCAAATAAGATATGAAACATGTTAACTACTTCATATGAGAAAAAAGGAGTAACAGAACTACTACACATCATGCCCATATCAATTCACATGAGAAGAAAAGATTAATGCCCATATCAAAGAAAAAAGATAGCATGCTTAGTGTGTTAAATTTATGTTTTAAAATATATAAATATCATATCCTATCATGTCTCCCTCATGTCTCTGCAGTGTTATATTCCATGAAGTCCTCTATTATTAAAGTAAAATGCTGATGAGTAAACTTCAAACCTTGTAATGGCAATGGAGCCTTCATCTTCCTCATCGTCGTCGTCATCCTCCTCATCGTCATCAAGCTGTAAACAATTCAGATTAAATCTAAATCTAGCAGATTATCACTATTGAAGTGATTTTAATATACAAACCTCCAGGTCATCCATATCCATTTTCAAGTTCAGATTAGGCGCAATTACTTTTTTCCTTTTATGATTTGCCATAAATTTCATTAATTCTGACTGAAAAAAAAAGACTTACAAACAAACAAATAAATATCCATATGCATATGTAAGAAAAAAAAGTCAATCATTTTACCCATTGATAACATTGTATAATTGGCTCCAAATACTTGTAGTAGTCCATAGATGATGTTGTAACAAGATCATTCCAATATTTATTTACTTCGTTCAGAGCCATCTGATACTGAAAGAAATGTGAAAAGAAAGACTATCAGCCACAAGACACAAAGGACAAAGGATGAGGAAGGTATCAGAGCCACCTAAAAAGACTATTAGGACGCAAAGGATGAGAAATGTATTTATTTTTCACCTCTGAGGTTGAAGCATCATGATCACCAGGCAAACCCTTAACCTTTCCTTTCAAAAGAGGAAGAATTCCCTTCGCCTTCTCGCGTTTCTGATTTTGATCACCCATGAATGTTCTTGTGAAGGAAGATGGATCTACAGGAATATATGGAATGCTGTACATAGCACAGGTTTCATTCAAATACAAGACATCTTCTTTGAATTCTGGGTAGGATAGATCTTCATAGGTAAGTTCTAGAGAGCAGTTGGGGATCTTGTGCCTTTTACACATGTGAGTCCAGAGTTGTTGTGCTTCCAAGAAATTTGATTTGGAACAGTTTCCAACAGAACAAAAGAAGAATCTCCACATGCCATTTTTCTCAACAAATGCTAAAGCTTCTGATAACGTATTCACCACTAGGGTGCCACCAAATTCCTTGTCGCAGTAGTCCTTCAATCCGTCAACTTTAATTTCCAACAGTGCATTCTTCATCTTCACCTTTGTGGATTCTGAGTTCCAGTAGTCAGTGCATACACCACCTATATGAATCAATAGCATCGACAGCTGATTCTTAAGATAGGAAACTTGTGACTGGTACCTATCTTTATCAAAGTATGGTAATGCCATGGCTATGACGTTTTCATCTTGTGGGTCAGTGGGGGGTTTCAAGCTTCAGCCCTCTAAAGCACTCTCTTTGAGCATCATCATATTTCCCAACCAGACAGAGGAGCTCTGCATGAAAGACCGACAATACCAGAGATGATGGAAACTTTTTCACAGATCCTTCCGCTATGCTTGATGCTTCTATCAAATACTGTCTTCTCAATGATTGTGACTGAAGTGCAGCGAGGAAGGCAGTATACCCATATGCATGGTGTGCACAGGGCAATTCATGAAACAATGACTGTGTATGTTTCTTTAATTTGAATAGCTGAGCCCAAAGAGGAATATCTCTCTCCTCCATTAACTTCACAATTACAAGGCCGCCAAGCAAATGCTTCAACGCTGGAAATGGACGCTTCCGCATTACATCTATCCTGTGATATCCGTTTGTGCACTCTTTCAAATAAGCAGGAAGACACCCAGGTCGATGATTCTTGTAAGGATCATCAGGCCTCACAATGGCTAGTGCTTGTTCCATTTCTGCAGCTGCTTCGTACACGTGACCGAGTTTCAACTTCACTGTGATGCAATATATGCGTGTGTAGACGCAATTTGGAGCAAGTTCCTTTGCAGCTAAGAATTCTGGGAGTGCACGGTCCAGCATCTCTCTTTGGAAATAGGAATATGCGAGTGTATTTGAGGCAAGAGCAGAATCTTTATGTGCTGCTTTGACCTTTCTAGCAAGGTAGATACCATTCACACCTTTTGTGCTCGCATTGGTGAGCTCAACCACCCTTTCTGTATCTTTGGAAAGGTCTCCTGTGGGTTCCAACTCTGCCTTCGCTTTAGCCATGTAGGGCTAACGATCGTGGCCACGCCTAGACCCAACACTCAACAGCCTTCCCTGAAGTCAAGTCACTTGAGCCCCCACTTGAGCCATGTGGGGCTAGCCCTGTAGGATCAAAATATTTATCGAGTTAGGGGGTGAAGTGAAATAAAAAGAAACTCAACAAGTGTATGTCAGCAGCTATGCATACATAGCAATTGAGTTAGGGGGTGAAATAAAAATAAACTCTAGAGGTGTATGTCACCTAGGGTTACCGCTTTGCATACGTACCTCTATTCACAAGAAAAATTTAGTATCAGTGGCATATATGTACCTCTATTCATAAGAACAAATATTTTATTAGAGAACTATCACCTTGCTCCATGTATCAAATTAAGCAAAACACCCATCGAATGGAATATGTAAAGTAATAATTTTCTTGGCTGATACTTCAGCAGGGCCGGCCCTGAATTTTTGGGGCCTAAGGTCCTCCATATTATAGCATGTTCCGCTAAGCGAGTTATTAGTTTGGGTGCTAAGCCAACTACTAAACGCTTAGCTCCTTGGCTCGTGGGCCTAGGGCGGCCTCCCCGCTCGCCCGCCTCAGGGCCAGGTGCTACCGCACCCCAATTTCTTAAGACACGCTACTAATTGGGAGGAGGATATGCAGATCGGAACGACCAATGCTTACCTCGATGGCGTCGCAACAGGCGTCGGGCTTCCTCCCCTTCGACGAGGCCACGTCGGCTGCCGGGGACGTATCGCCAGTACTGCACCGACCTGGCGGCGTCGACCCTCTCGATGGATAGTGGGAAATAAAAAAAAAAGCTGGGGCCAGAGCGCGAAATGGAGACGGGCCGGTGGAGGCGAGGCAGCGGGTAAGGTGGAGCTGGGAGGAGGCCCGGCCGGCAGAGGGTGAGGTAGATGCGGGTGGGGTTGTTGCGGCTCGAGGCGGCGTAGAACCTTCGGAGGATAACAGCTGATGGGGGTGGAGGCGGCGGCGATGGCGGAAGCAGGCGAGGGTTTTGCGCGTCGAAGGTTTTGAGCTGGCCCTCGCCGATTTGAGATGGTCTACAACGTTCAGATTTCTCAGAAAAACTCGATGGAATGGAGTTTTTGCGGTAAGGGCCTGGACGACAAAGTTGGGTGACTGGGTGTCCGCGCCGCAGTGACGCAAAGAAGTCCGGGCCCAGGATGCGGAGGGGCCATTCTGTAAAATACGGGTGTGGATAGGACTCCGCTATGAAAGAACGAAATCGCTGGCACGCTGCGAGCTTGCGTGCTCCTAAATCGGAACGGGTCCGGCTCACTGGCGAGGCGAGCGGTGCGGCCTGAGCACAGCAGCGAGTCGGACCGTAGGTCGTGCTCGACGTCGTTGCCGTCTTCCTCTCCATGGCTATGGCCTATGGCTCCCTAGGCGGGCGACTCATTTCCGTTTGGCCTGAAGACACGTGGATGTTAAGGTCCAACTAGCCGAGATCGCTGTCAAAAATCGCCAAATTTTCTCCTTTCCGATATCTGTGGCTCTTTGCATCTGGTACACTTCGTGACGACTAAAGGATGATTAAGCTGGAGGACAAGGCGAACCCGAACAAACCAAAGGCCGTCCGTAGATTTGATTCCGCATGAGTTTGCGCGAGAGCTAAATTAATGCAATGCCACACGACGGTATCGATCGTGTTACGGATGCAAGGGAAAGTCCCGCCCCGCTCGTCGTGCGTCCGCGGCGGCTCCGCTCCAGGCTCGCTCGTGCGCTCGGCCCAGTAGTTCAACGACCGTGGCCCAAACGGACGTGTCTCGTGCAAGTCTATCGCTGCTGATTTTTTTTAAAGAGTTAAATACATCAACGGCGTCTTCGTAATTGTACGAGTGCATCATTTAGATCGACAAATTTAGAAATTGCAACCCCTAAACTTGTCAAGTCCTTAGAAATTGCATTTATTATTTAGGCCCCTAAACCTCGGTGCCTGCATGGTGGCGAGGCAGACACCAGCACGTCATCCGTGCACATGCCCCGATTTTTTGAGTTCATGTACAGTGGCACACCGGTTTGAGGCCCGCCGATGCATTCATTTTTTTTAAAAAAAAAAAAGGGTCTGTTGGTGCTCTACACCTACGTGGCTACGTGGGAGAATAACACCACGATCATCATTGAATAAATTTTGAATAGTTAGGGTACCCAATCTTTGTCTCCCACAACTAAAAAACAAAACATGGGCACTTTTTAGGTACACTTCTACCATAATTTTTTTGTCCAACTCAAATATATATTCGGATTCGGTAAAATTCAGCAAAAGAGACATCTCAAAAAGATTTAATGTTGATCAAGTAGCATTAATCTTGTTTCTCTATATTGCAGGTCTATATATCTTTGTGTGTCCTTTCGTTTGCATAAATGCATCATTTTTAATTAAAAACAAAAAAAAGTACATGTACCTAATAATTAAAATTCAAATATTTGGGTTCATGACTAAATTAGTTTGCTTATACTTTTTAACTAGTTTCCTGCTATCGCTCTTTTGATGACGTTTACACAGACTGATTCCTTTGATTTAGTTTTTTAATAATGGATTCCTTTGATTTATAGGTGACGAATAACCACACAAGCTTGAATCATTTGTTCTCCTGGTTGTGAAGGAAAATGTATAGTTTATGTAGTTTGAGAGGACAGGCTCGCCCTTCTTCCGCGTGTCTGCACCAACCAACGACGCAAGCTGTGTGCATCTCCACCAACCAAAGATGCAAGCCGAGGGCGGCGGTCCTTAGAATTTTTTATTTAGTTAAGATTAGATCATGCCCAATGATAAATTTAATGAAAATAGATAGTTTATTACTATTGTAATCATACAATAATATAAACTATATATCACGTTGGAACACACGTGTGTTTTTTCTAGTAATAGTAAAATATAATAATGTGATAAACAAAGTAACCGCACCACACTAACCTAGCACGTAGGAGCCATCTTGTTGAATGGATCCCTCTCCATTCACCCTTACTTCAAATTGACAACCGTTAGGATCAAACCATCTAGGCCCATGTTTGATTTCCTTTGGATTGCTTGACTGTACTTTCTTGTTTGGTGTTTTCGTGCTTGTAGACATTAGACGGCGTTGGATACACAGACTGCGATGGGATCCTTACAACAAGACATGTGTCGGTGTTTTCGCAACCAAAGTCAAGTTAGTTTATGTGATGCATGTATAGGCTCGGATGGTGAGCTAGCAAAGGGAAGGGTCCCAGAATTGCCTCCCTTTCCACATTGGTCAAGGTTCCATTTCTTGGTCGTCAAGGGTGGGGAGGAGTTAGAAGAATTTGTAGCTTAGCCTTTGGATGGGCATTGTTGGCGTCTAGAATGCTCACGGGCCTTTCAATGGCCCATGGCTTGGCCTAAGACGTGGCCTTTGTTTCCATGATGGTGAAACTGGTGTCGCATGGTCTTATACGGCGATTCCGTAATATTGGATCCCGACAATATAGGAGCAAGAAGTACGAGAATCCAAGTTGCGGAGTAAGAGTATACTCGTTTCCATAATATTGGATCCCGACAATATAGGAGCAAGAAGTATGAGAATCAAAGTTGCGGAGTAAGAGTATACTCGTCAACGAGCCCACACCCACCTACCCCTTCCCACACCTCATATATATCATCCCTAAACTACTCTCCTTCCACCACCACCACATCTTGCTACCGCTACCATAAACCCTCTCCACTCTCCATCCCGCTAATCATTAAACTCAACTTATATTTTTGCATTAGTGGATTGTAATAAATTATGAGCTCGGTTTATGATGTGAATATTAGTGAAAATGATAAATCTTGTTTTGATATAAGCTCTATGATATGGATGAACCTAAGGATAATAATTAATCCAGTAGGGTGAGTGAGGGGTGACTTGTGTGGTACAACATACAAGTTTCCTAGTCATATTTTAGGAAAGATAGCTTCTATAATATAATTAGCACTTCTCAATTGTATGTGCAGTAGCCTTCTCCTATCCCTATATAAAGAGAGGCTAAGGGCACCCCATGTATTCACAATCATAACAAGAAAATCCAACACAAAGTATAACGACGAATAAACATAAAGGCTATTACTAGATTACGAGGGCCAGAACCAACAAGCAATCCAACGCAAAGTCTAACGTCGACTGAATGTAAATGATATTACTCGATTATGAGGGCTTGGACTAGTATAAATTGTAATAAAAATGGCAATGAACACATTGTTATAGATTTTGATAGCAATGAGCAAATTGTCCCTTACTTATTGTTATGAATGTGCCTTAAAGCAATTGATAAAATCAGGAGCCTTCATTTGGAAAGGAAGGAAGGAGGTCAGTGGGGCTGGTGTTTAGTAGCATGGGTAAAGGTGACAAGGCCAATTGATCTCGGTGGCCTAAGCATTCCTAATAACTTGAATGTGAAGTGCTGACTGCTTTATTCTACAAATGAGATGGTGATGGCTAGAAAAAACTGGTGAAGGCAAAGCTTGGTCCAGGTACACTCGAAGTTTGCAATTCAGTGATCACACAAGTGGGGAGTGAGCCAACACCTTATTTTGACAGAAAATTTATTGAATGGGCAATCCTTGCTTGAGTTTGCACCCTGGTGCATCAAACATCACACATATGCAAAAGCATTAGACAACGGAACTATGATAAGACACATTCAGAGTGCCTTATTACTGGAAGGCAGTGCTAGTATCTTCAGATCATCTGGGAGGCATTTGAAAATTTGATAGGACAGTTTTATTTGGCATGAGGGGAGTGGGTTCTTCTCTTTCAAATCTGCTTACCGAAGCTTTCTTCTACGGATTGATTTTATTTGGGCCTTGGATAACTGCAAGATTTTCTTATGGCTTGCCATTGGAAGTAAATGCTGGAGAGTGGATAAGTTAGCACAAAGAGGCCTCCCTCCTCCAAGTGTGCTATAAAGTAAATGCTGGACATTAAATAAATTAGCATAATCAAGACAAGTGTGTATTTGCTTTGACAATTCTGGTATAATCTGTGACAACCTCTTGGGCGAGTTGCACCCAGATTCGAGGAATTAATCTTTGCGGATTGGTGGAGGAAGGCAAGTTGGAAGATAGAAAAGACAAGGAAAAGGGGGTTTAATAATGTTGTGATTTTGGTGCTTGGATGTCAGCAATACTTGTATGTACCAAAGGACAGCCTCTACTGCTGCTTGCCTGCAGCTCCCTGCTGCTGCTTGCCGGCAGCTCTACCCTGCCTTTAGTGTTGGGCGTCATCTGGGTTCCTCCATTTATTCTAAGCCTTGTTTAGATGCTGAAAACTAGCATTTTCGTTTGTATTTAATAAATATTATCCAATCATGATCTAACTAGGTTTAAAAGATTCGTCTCGTAATTTATAACTAAATTATGCAATTAGTTATTTTTTATCTAGATTTAATGCTCCATGTATGCGGCTAAAACTTGATGTGATGGAAAGAGAGTGAAAAAACTTAAAATTTTAGATGTATCTAAACAAGGCCCTAGTCTCTCCTAGCTCTTCCACAAGTGTACTCTGTTGTCAAGATTCAATCAATACAATACAGAGATAGTAGTTCATCTTCTCTCGTTGGACGCGTTGAATTCAGAGGAACAAATGTGTCCTCTCAAAGATGCTTGACACTACTTTCAAGAATAGGATGTGGAGTATGGCTGGACCACGAAAAGCTCCTTGGTATTAGAGATAGTATATATAGTCATATATGTATGTACATTAAATTACTTGACTCTGTGTGTGTGAAAGTCACCCCAGAAATCTCTCTCCGGTGAGAGTGAGAACGGGGCCTTATTATGGTTCTGGGCGAGACTACTAACTATAGACTATGCCTCCATCCCAAATTATAAGCGGGAGATTCCTATACTAAAATAATAATAATTATTATGAGATTTTTCATTAATTATATTTTCATACTATACCTAATAAAATAATAATATTTATCATTAGATTCTTCATTTACTATTTCCATATACCTTATTATATACTTGACAATCAGGCAATAAAGCAATTTATGAATCAAAGATTGGTCACATATGCAAATATTTTTAAAACTATGTAGGTATGTTAAATATGGTACCTTTATTCAAGATCATCTCATTTTTTTGTAAGGGTTGACCCGAAATATAAAATCGTGCGGTTAGTATATGAAAGATCTGAATTTAAACCAATGTTTAACACATTTAGTAGAGGTATCATTATAGCACTCTTGTAATGGAAGCTATTGAACATACACATACACATACACATACACCGTAGTTGTTTTATAGCCATCCATGGAAATTATTTCTATTGGGGTGTGCATCTTTAGTTAGGTGAAATTTATTTATTTCCATGACAGTAATATGAGTATATCAACATACTCAAACTCATAAATGATAAATGTGTATGTACACATATGCAACATGATTTACTTAGAGGAGTATAAAAATGCATACCTTTTGAAGTTATTAATTGACATGCCATATGTTATGTCACACAAATCATTACCATGTTATATAATATGTCACACATATGCTCCAAATAACTCCAATAAAAAACTTACACTGTTTTATGTCCATCATCTCCAAACTAAAGATAAGGGTGCCACAAATGTTGATAGATATTGTCAGCTGCATGCTAACCTTCATAATAGGAAAAAAAAATGTAAGGATAAACAAACCTAATAGGAAAAAAATGTAAGGGTAAACAAACCAACACTAGTACTAGTAGCATCAAACTAACAAACCTTCTTAATGTTATTCGATATACATTTATGTCCACTTATTGAAATTTAACATCATCCTCCTCAAACTCTTGTAAAGTCCCACTCTATATATTGACATTTGACATCCTCCTCAAATTATTGTGAAGTCCCTAAATTAATGTAAAGTCCCACCCTCTATGTGTTGAAATTTGACATCCTCTCTAGGTCGTGTGTCATCCCCATGAAAACGCTCAAATCCAGCAACCCTCAAATTCATTAAAGTCCACACTCTATATTGAGATTTTATATCATCCTCATCAAATTCAAAGTCTCACTCTATATTGAGATTTGACGCTGTCTATATGAGATTTGACATCTTGAGACTCCCTGCACTCTATATTGAGATTTGACATCTTCCTTCTCAAATTCATGTTAAGTCCCCACTCTATATTGAGATTTGACACCCTCTATGTGTTGCTATATGTTCAAATTTGACATCAAGTCCCCACTCTATATTCAGATTTGATATCCTCCTCTATGTGATATCCTCCACCTCAAAGTCAGCAATATTTGATATATACTCCTCAATGTCCCCACTCTATATTGAGATTCGATATCATCCTCCTCAAATTCATTTGAAACCCCACTCTATATATTGATATGTCAAATCCCCGCACTATATATTGAGATTTGACATCGTACACCTCAAATTCATGTGAAGTTCCCACTTTATATTTAGATTTGACACCCTCTATATGAAGTCCCCATAATTGACACCCTATGTTGAATTTGACCTCCTCTCTAGGTTGTGTCATCCCTACGAAAACAACATAAACCCTCCTCAAATGCTTATAAAGACTCACTCTATTTGAGATTTGATATCATCCTCCTCAAATTCATTTGAAACCCCACTCTTTATATTGAGATGTCAAATCCCCACACTCTATATTGAGATTTGACATCATCCGCCTCAAATTCATGCGAAGTCCCCAATCTATATTGAGATTTGACACCCTCTATATGAAATCCCTAGAATTGACACCCTCATCCAGTGTGTCATCCCCACAAAAATGCTTGAATCTGGCATCAACCCTCCTCAAATGCTTATAAAATCTCACCCAATTTGAGATTTGATATCATCCTTCTCAAATTCATCCACTCTATACTTATATTTGACACCCTCTATATATGTTTAGATTTTGACATCCCCGTGCTTGGTATTGAGATTTGGCATCATCATATCATCCTCAAATTCATGTGAAGTGCCCACTCTAATTGAGATTTGTCATCATCATATCATCCTCAAATTCATGTGAAGTCCCCATTGTATATTGAGATTTGACACACTTCGTCTCTAGAATGTCTCTAGAATAGTGATTACATCACAAGTGGTGTTGGGATACATCATGCTGCAAAAATCTCTATCTAGGATCATAATCCGGGATCAATCCATAGATACCAATCGGAAATAAATAGACAATCAAAAAATGTGCATGCGCTCAAACATCATTAAATAACTTGTTATCAATATCGATTCATTTCAATATGAGGAAGAACTGAATTGATTCAAATAATTAGAAAAATATCGATTCATTTCAATATGAGGAAGAACTGAATTGATTCAAATAATTAGAATACAACAATTACACACACAAAAGGGAAGAGAAGGTATTTGTTGTGTTGGCGGCACATGGGTTTTGATGAATCAAGAACTGAATTGATTCAAATAATTAGAATACAACAATTACACACACAAAAGGGAAGAGAAGGTATTTGTTGTGCTGGCAGCACATGGGTTTTAATGAATCAAAATTGTGATTCTTTAGTTATTTATTTTATTTTTGAAATTGTTTTAATTTTGACTCATTGTAAGTGTATTTATTATATATTGTCAAGCCATAGTAATTGCACCTTGTAAAGAAACTAGAAGAATTAAGGAAATGAGTTCAAATTGGTAGATGAATCCCGATTTGTTGAACTTAATTATGAATCCAAAGAATTCCACACCACGACCCTATAGAATCATAATCTAATTGACCAAGACCCTCTCATCTCTAGTGTAATTATGATCATACCGTGGGTCACGTCTATTTGCCCGGTGTGACCAAGTATCCACAAAGTTGGAGCCCACAGCCCTCTCTGATTCATCTCTAAACCGCTTGATCTCGTCCCCTACCTTGCCGTAGACAACGGCAGACGGGCGTAGATAGCCTCCCGCCCCTTCGAACCCTATCTCTGCTGATGTGCAGACAATGAGGATGTTAATTAGCGTTATTGTTAGGTGTACACAATTTCACCCAAAAGTTCCCAAAACTACCCGATCGACCAACAAGGGTTGTAGATCAAATAAGCAATATCGCGTACCTTTTGAACTCCACCTAGTCCGGGCTAACCGCAGTAGCACGGTGGAGCGACAGGAGTGGCCTAGGCATCCTCGGCCGGCCTAGCCGCAGTGGCCTAGGCATCCGAGGCCGGCGATGTGAAATCTTGCCGCTGGTGCGGCGGCAGCCGAGGAGGATACGGGGGAAGTCGTGGCTTCCATCTTCTCTCCGTTTCACAGGGAGCCGATGGGCCCCTCCCCAGCCAGGTATGCATGGATTAGTATCAGCCCAGTACATACGCGGTTTTCTTTAAAAAAAAAAAAAAGAAAGCCCAGTACATACGCCAGACACCAGCAATCACGCGAACGCGGCCTCTCCGCTCCAGTGTTTCCTTTTGTTTCCTTCGACCATCGCGTGGACGACGCAACTTCCCTGTTCCTTTCCGCGCTCCGCTTCGGCAATCGCCACTGTAGTTTGGACTTCCTCCGTTCCGTGATAGGTTATCCGCGGCTGTAGTTTGGTGTTTGGACTTTGGAGCTTATTATGGAAAATTATAGGAATCCTATGAGAAGATATGGCAACAGAGATTATTGTATTGCGTCACTTGATGGATATATGTATCGACTATCGAGAGTAAGACAGAGAGAGTGCACGGAGCGGCCGAGCGCAAGACTCTCGGTCATGGGCGACGTCACGGCCGCCAGGCTGCTGACCGCTAAAACTAACTAACGCAAAACTGTAGGTATCGTTTTTTAGTACGTATTGAACTGTAGGTGTCGTCACGACGAGGAGCGACGCCGCACATACAGACTGGATTTGAAAGCTTCAAATGTCGAGGTCGTGGACAAGCCAAGCGTCATGCATGACATTGTCTCGTATGGCTCGCTGGTGAGTACGTGCAGAACGCGGAGGTCACTGCGAGCTGTGTAAGTAATATTAGAGGCACAGATGGTGGAAGCACCACGCCTGTAATCGTTAGATGAATTATGTTGGGTTCTTGGTGAATGCATGTTTCACAGTAGATGGAAAAAAAGCCCTGTCTATATATGGTACTTTATATAAATTAGCCACACTTCACAACCTTTTCAAGATCACATAATTTTGGGGCAATAATCAATCCTACTCCTATTCATGAATGATCTATCCTACCACATGATATGGTCATAAAAGACATGCACACGCAAGATCTAGTCTACCATGGTTGTTGCTGAAGGTTAAGGTTATCCTTTAACACTCTCCCTCAATCACACTTTACCACGTTGAGATTGTATATTTAAAGTTTCTTGATGAGGAGTTGAGCTGACAATGGCTTTGTAACAGCCATCTGCTAAGAGATAGATTCAATATCCAATAAATTTCAAAGTGATAACCAATTTCTATAAGTTTAGTTTGGCCATCAAACACTCTATTAGCTCACAAATACTTTGCTCAAATGTTATCACTCCATAACTTAGCTACCCTCATACCACATCATGCTTCAGTATTGTGTGTTGCTTGCGTGCACTCGAGGATACAAGATTAGAACCCATAAAAGCTGCAAAAGCCTTGTATTAGAACCCCAAAAACTACACTCACCGTCTGAAAAAGCACTCACCTGAAAAAAACACTCACCAGCGTGGGAGAAGACTTGTGAATCTTGAGGCCTAGCGCTTGGCACATTGTTTCGTGTATCTCAAAATTATTTTCATTACTACTGCTGCTATGAAGTAAATGGGATAGATTATCAATTATTTGTTCTCTTGAGTCGGCATCTTCTAGGATCGATCGAGTAGACAAAGGGTGGTACCATTTCTTACCCATTACAAAGTGTCTCCTTGAGCTTGAAGCCTTGAACTTAAGACCGCAATCGACATTTAACTACACTACATGATGTCTTCAAATAAACTGTGAGGCAAAAGTCAGATTTCCAAAATATATTATAGCATGTGGTCACTATTTTTTGAATAAAAAATAGTTAACTTGCGTGTTGTATGTAAATAAAAATCAGAAGAAATTTTTTTGGTGCAAATGAAGTACAAATTACACAAATGAATTATACACTAAGATCATTTGGTGCAAACAAAACGTTCCACTAATAAAGTAACGAAAGTGCCAAATAGAAAAGAAAAGATGAAAATGATGACAAATAGGAAAGGTTTTAAGTTTGGGTGTCAAGTAGGAAAGCAAAAGTTATTTTTTAGCCTCAAATAACACAATTTGTACGTGGCCTTCCACACATTTCCTGGAAATAATAAATGGATAAAATAGCCATCTATATGTAAGTTGACACACAAGATTAATCCTTTATTGAAATGGCATTAATATGTGCGTTAGAATTTATTTAATTTAAGTAAGTTAAGGTAAGCCCAATTAAATCCAATAAAAATAGCTACCTTGTTATTATTGGCACACAAGCACCTTGCAATAAATTGCAGATTCGCCATCAACATTGGCACATGCGTGACGATTGTGAATGGCAACTAAAATTTGAAACATATGCCTGCTGCTCTTTTTTTTTTTTTTTGAGTTAGCATGATCTAGATAGAATAACGGTGCTCGTGATTGAGTAAAGAAATGATGGGGAATATATCGTCCCATTCTTTAAAAAAACATATTGTGTGCGTCCTCAAACAAACTAGAGAAAGGGAGAAAACAAAGAAAGATTGAAAAGATGAAGGGCCTGCACTAGTTTCTTTCTCTCCAGGAGGAACCAGCGCAAGCACTCGAGTACTATGCATCATGCAGAATTGCAGAGCCGCTTGCCCTGGGAAGGTGCATAGAGTAGGCGTATAGCATAGGTCTGCATAGTATAGTAGGTCTGCAAGGTAGGTAGCTCCAGTAGGCGCTACTAGCCGGTACGTAGGTAGCAGGAGTAGACCATACCATATACGTACAGGAGTAGAACATATCGATCATATACAGGAGTACGTAGGTGAACAGGGACTCGGTCGCATATCCCTGATCAAAGCCAGCGTCGATCGTCCCGGTGCCGATCCTGCTGCGACCCGCCGGGGAACTCGAGACCGAACTGTTTCGTCTCCCGGCACAGAGAGCGTGCAAGCCGCGGGCGCACCGGCCTGGCCACCCGCCACCGCGCGTGGAACATGAGCCTCTACGGGCGCAGCCGATTGGATTCTGCCCTGTTCGCTTGGTCGTTTTTGGCTGGCTGGTTCTGATTGGTGTTGATTTTTTTGAGAGAAAAATACCGTTGAATGGCTGGCTGGTTTGGCTGATAAGTTCAAACGAACAGGCTGGTCTTCCTCTACGTGTGCGGACGTCGAATTTTGGCGCCATACGGACGTCGAATCAAAATGCGACGCGTGGACAGTTGAGTCCGCCTCCATGTGTGCGCTAGCTAGTTTGCAAGTCACAGGCTTGCACGTCGGCTTCGTAGACGAGACAAGCGCCGGAGTCAGGAGCGATCTTCGCCGCCGCTGCAGTTACACCGGCAACGAACCCTGCCTTCAATGGTGCAGATCGGATGACGGCGAGGACCAGTTGCAGGCGGCACCTTCGGGGGGCTCGCATGGGGTGGGTGCCCAATCATAGTCGCCACGGAAGAAAGACCAGCGGCGTGCGGCGGAGAGGCACCGACTGCCTAGAGGAGAGAGGGGCGGCGGCTGACCAAGTGGGTAAGCAAGTTAGCGTGGGAGGCAGCTCGCAGCGCATGCACAGGGCCGGACTCAACCTGTCCACGCGTCGCATTTTGATTCGACGTCCGTACGGCGCCAGGTGTGGACGGTCTCTGCCCAAATTTTTTTTCCCGTCGCCCAGGGGAGCTGATCTCGCGTGGATGTCGCGCGAGGGGGATTGGCGAGCCCATCCTGATTGTCCTGGCGTCCGCAACGGCTTCAACAAATCGCCAACTGAGTTGGCCGCAAGATCGAATAAAGAAATAATAATAAGAATACTAAGCAGAGTGGCTCTTCACTCATCGCCAGCGAGTCTATTTTTTCTCGGGAACTTGCATCCACGTCAGTCCGAGCCGAGCCTCGTTCCGATCCGATTTCGCCCACCATTGGGGACACCCTCAGATTTGACTAAGAAACACTCCGTATGATTGATTTACTGTATATGTTGTTGGTTTTATGGGTATATTTTTGGGGTGAATGGAGGAAGGCCATCTCATGTAAGAAATTTTTTTTGGTGTGGACTTAACAATATTTATGTTAGCGTATTAGCAGGATAGACTAAAACATGACACTATTATCTGGATAAAAACTTTAAGGTAGTAAAACATGACATCATTTTTTATCTATAATTGATCAAACTTATACGGTACTAAAACATGACACATATTGTATTCTTTCTCGGATGGAGGCAGTACCTATTAGTAAATTGTATTACTAAATAAATGTTCAAAGCACTTGTCCGATTTGCTGGTCAATATGTGTCCCTAACACCAGTTGGGACAAATGGAGAGTCAAACATAATGTATCAAAGACGCCAAGAAAACATACGGACGAGGCACACAACAAAACAAAACAACTCTCGTGTTCTCTATGCCTTTTTTCCCCTACTTTTTTTTTCACTATTTTTAGCATTTTAATATTTTTTTCTCACTTAGGATGATGCATGAACCAACCATAAAAATTGTGCTCTAACGGATAAAAGACATGGTCGGTAGAAAATATAGTATTCTCCGAATGTCAAAACTTCTGAGCTCAAAAAACAGTCTTTTTAACCGATTTTTAGCCAATTTGGGTACTTGCCTTGATAACGAGAATAAAGCAAGACGCAACCAAATTTGTGGTTACAAAACTCCATTAACAAAAATATAACACCTTGTAAGAAAAAAATACTCCTCGTTATTTGACGAGCAAACAGTATAGTCAAAGAATCAGTATGTTTTTTTACAAGCAAAATAATATTTTGAAACAATTGGACAAATTTAAGGAAATGGCCTCGTGGCAGATGGTTCTTCTTGCCTTCTCTGGGAAGACTGTTGGCAAAAGGCCAACGTTCATAGGTTCACTGACGAATGGGGCCTACAGTACTCGACAGCCTCACACCTCCTGGGGTGCGTCCACGTTAGCACCTCAGCTGAGCTGGGCAGGCAACAGTGAGCCGCGCGCCCGCCCGGATTCCTCCTCTTTGAGTCAATGTCCTGCCCGGGGAGAAGGTCGAGTCTCTCAGTAGTACCTTGGGCGAAATGTCGTTTCCCTTCCCCCTCTGACCTCCTCCACCTAGATCCGCCGCCGGCCCCTTGCCTACCCCCGGCGAGCTCGCCGGCGACTGGGCAGGATTGCTGGTCTCCCTTCCACCTCTCCTTCCCCTCTTCTCCTTGTAATATCCTCTTACTAGAATAAGGTTTTCAGTGTTTTTTTTTTGTATGGTTCTCCTCCCCGTCCATGGAAGCCGATTGAAGATCTTGGGCGGAGCCGATCTCGCTGCCGCCTGGTGCGTAAGCCGGCGGCGAGGGATCCTACGGCTCTGCTCCGGCGCTTCTCCAACAGTCTCCTTCATCGACAAAGATGCAGCCATCGAGGTCATCCGTGGCAAGGGGTGACTTCGTCTGGCCCGAATCGGGGGCTGGCGCAGAGGCCGCATGCAGTGGAACGAGCGGCCAAGCCCACCTGTCGACCGGGGGACGCCTGGGCCGATTCGTGCCACGGCTCCAGACTCTCGACGCGACGCGCGGCGGGTGTGGGGCGACTTCACTATTCGTTTTCCCGCGATGCAGCAGGCACGCGGCGGTCGCGGCCTCTCCAGCCTGGGTATATTTAGACCGAAAACCGAAAACCGAATCGAACCGAAATCTCGGTTTTTTTGGTTTTCAGTTTCGGCTTCGGTTTTAAATTTCGTGAACTTCGGTGTTCGGCGTCGGTTTCGGTTTCCAGGCGCAGTGCAACCGAAGCACCGAGGAACCGATTTACTCACAAACAGCGACATGTTTCTAGCAGCAAACGCAGCAACAGCCAGCAATCCAGCCCATCCAAAGGCCCATCAAGTGGAGTATAGCCCAGCACCTATCAGCCGCACGCAAACATGACAGCAACGCACCACTCCTACACTCGTCCCTCCCCAAACCCTATCTAGATATGCGACACTGGAGACTGGAGTAGCGGCGGCGCCGTGGCGGCACCCAGCAGCGGCGCGGCACATCGGCGGCTGCCGGCGGGTGAAGCGGCGAGCTGCGACGGCGCGGACCCCGGATGCGGGACGAGCGGACGAGGGCGGCAGGACGGCGGCGCGACCGCAGCGGCGGACGCCGGACGCGGGACGGAGGAGCTAGAGCGTTGCGAGCTCAACAACGAAGATCTGGGGACTTCGGACGAGGATGGCGGTGCAAGCAGTCAAGCACCCTCGTCAAAGCACTCAAGCTTCCCCGGCCATGGACTTCAAATTGTGTATTGTTATATGTACTTTCTGATTCCTTGTTTTTCCATCTGTTTACTCGGTTACAAACCGAAAAACCAAATTAAAAACCGAAACCGAAGTTGTCGGTTTTTGATTTTATGAGCAACCGATCGGCTCTTAGTTTCTGGAAACCGAAATTTTTACAAACTGAACTAACCGAACCGAATTGTCGTTTAAAACCGAATGCCAGGCTGACGGCCTCGGCTCGCATCTTCGACGGGGTCCACGCGACGGCGCCCGCATCCGCATCCATCCAGACATCCAGCGCGCGTGCGGCACCGCCCAAGCCCAACAGGACGGGACGTCTGGACGGCATCCATCCGCCCGCCTGCCCGCCTGTGCCGAGGGGTACCCGCCACCCTTCTTCCCCGACAATGACAGCGACATCGGCGGCAATCCACGTCGCGCTGCACAACGGAGGGGAAGCCACCGGGTTTCCTTCTGCGGCGAGCCGTGGATCGCTGCTGCCACCCATGGCGGCACGCGAGGTACTCCAGACGCAGACCGCCGCCACCTCCAGGGCCGCCATCCTCAACTTGCAAAATACCACGACGGCAACGGCGGCGGGGCGGCGCTATTCTCGCGAGATGGCCGTCGTTCCTCTCCTGTGAGGTGGGGCCCAGCGCTTGTGCTGTGGTTGCGGCGGCTGCTATGCATTCTCGGCCGGTGCCCAGCGCTCATCCAGTACTTTGTTATGGCCTACGAGTGTCTCACTGAGTTATGGGCCCAATCTACTGTGCTGTGGGGTCGGATGCCATGTGCTGGTATTGGCCTCCACGTCAAGTTGCCCAGTGCCGCTCAGTGCTGAATGCGGCTGGTCAACAAGATGCAAGAGTCCAACGTGACGGTGGCCTGCAAGTGTCAACCCCTGCGCGTCGTTCGAGTGCGAGGCTGCTCCTGTCGTGAGTCCCCGGACGCGCCAACCCCTGCGCGTCAACCCCTGCGAGGCCTGCGACGCGCGAGGCGCCTGCGGGGGAAGGAGCTCGCCGGCACGCTCTTCGGATCCATCCCGCCAGGCTCGCGCGCCTGCCACGCCTCTTCGCGCTCGACGTCATGAACAACTCGCCCACCGGAAGCGTGCCCGCTGGTAATTAAATCCATTCTTGCTTCGTTAGCAAGTAATTTTGATGCGCGATTCGATTTTTGTTGATAAACTCGGTTGGTTAGTAATGGCGACTTGATTCGTCTTGATTCTTTCCAACAAGACCTGGCGACGAAGCTGCAGGCCGGGCTCCAGTACGGCGACAACACCGACCTCTGCGGCGCGGGACTGCAGGCGCTCCGGCCGTGCACCCCGGCGGACCACATCGACCAGGACAGGCCGCATCCCTTCAGCGCCGGAGGTCACGCCGCGGGGCTCCGGCCACGGGCGCTGCAGCGGCGGCCACTGCACGCCGTCGACCAAGGCGCTCGCGGCCGTCGTTGTCGTCGCCGCCGTGGCTATCCTCGCGGCCACGGCAGCGTGCCTGTTGGCGCTCTCGTGGCGCCGGTGGCGCAGACAGAGGACCGCCTCTCGGTCCTCGCCGCCCGCCACCACCGGCAGCCAATGCGGCGGCCAAGGTGTCGTCGTCGGCGCGCAAGTCATGCGCTCTCGCGAGCCTCGAGTACTCGAACGCGTGAGCGTGAGACCCGGCTGACCCGCTCGCCGGCGACGGGCACGGCGGCAGTGTCGCCACCACGTACATGGGCACGCTGCGCGGCGCGACGACACCCTAGTCGCCGTGAAGCGGCTGCGGAAAGACGTGCTGCAAGCAGGCAGGAGGAGGCCGAGTTCGTCAAGGGGCTTGGCACTTAGGCTGCTGGCCCAGCTCTGCCACGACAACGTCGTGTCTTTCAAGGGGTTCCTCGACATCGACGTGGGCGGATTCTCGGGTAGGCCACCAGGATCTCCATCATCAAGGGCATTGCCAATGGTTAGTGCGGCTGCATCCCCTGTCACTCTATGATCATTCGTTAATGTCAATCTTAGTCAGATGGATTTTACCAATCATCAAAATCTCTCTGCATTGAACATTGTTCGCATTAGCTCATACGTGATTATCAGCAATGCACGAACAGCACTGCTACTAGTGGATGACAGTATCGCCGGTGAAACTTTGGCGCTCGTCTTCACCACTGACGGGTCTGTTTCACATTTTTTTGTAGTAGAGATTGTGCAGAAACTGTACATCATAGGCCGGTACACATCAATATATCGTCACATGTGTGTAGTGGAAGCAAATATCTGTACTTGGTTCTGAATCGTGACATGCACATGATGAGTAGGTAAGGTTTTAGTGCTATCCTGCAATTTATATGACTTTTTTTAGTGTCATCTATATGACTTTTGACTCTTGCACAATACTCTTTAGTTAAACAAACCGCAAAACCTTTTCCTTTTTTCTGTCTTATTTGCCTGTATTTGTTTTCCTTGTTTTTTTTGCTATGTAGTATCTGTCAACAGATTTCTTGTTTTTTATCTATCAGGGCCGTTGATTTATTTGAAGATTTGTGTGGCTCCGCTGATGGGTCCGCCACTCTAACGGGCGGGGCGAAATCCTGGGAGCCGTGCCGCACCACTCTCTGCTTGCTTGCGCCGCGCAAGGCGGTGGGTGGGGCGGAGCCTTCAGCGGCTGCGCTGAGCTGTGTCGAGCTGTCGGTGGAGCGTTGTCCAGGCGCTGTGCTTCTCCCTGTGCCGCAGCGAGTGGTGGTCGGACTTCGGTGGCTGTTCCACTGAGCTGTGTTGAACTGTTGGTGGGTCGGGTGTTCTGTTCTTCACATGTTTGTTGGTTGATTTTTGCTTTTGTTTGAGGAGCTACTGCTTTGTGTGTGTGGTGATTGTCACGGTCATTTGTGGCTGCGTAGTAGATCTGGCACGAGATATAGAGGTCTAGGAGACTAGGAAGGGGCGGCGGTTTTTGTGGTGGCTTTGCATACGAGATCTGGATTCAAGTATATATATTATTATTTAATACACTGTTTTATATCGCGGCTATTCTATTGATTTAAGTAGTAGTTTAAAGAAAAGGGACTAGGAGGGTAGTAGAGAAAATAACCAAACAAACAATATCTGTCAAGTGTTTACCCGACTGCATCGATTGGTGGAAAGGGCAGTTTGGGTTGATTGATTGATTCAGTTATCAACTCTAAACATAGTTGTGCTATCAGGTGTGGTAGTTTCAGAGGTAATCCAAATTTCATTTGCTATCTATCGATGACAATTATGGAGCATTAGAGCATGGGTTTGCAGACGTATTTGTATATATGCATTTCAGCAGGCATGAATGTGCATTTCAGTCAAAATCTCTGCAAAAAAATTTTGAGTGTGGCTCATGTGCCTGAAAGGTGCATGATGTTGAGTAATAGTGTGACTTTACATAGAATGGTTAGTTTTCCTGTTTTCTGGCACACACAACTTCCTCCTACATTGACCGATATATATGTGTCCTCTTGAATTGGCACCTGATTCCATCTTTAGTGCTCCTAGTCTCTTGCTGTTCTTCTTATGTGAGTGATTACTTTGGTTCTTGCTAGTATGCTTTGCAAGTTCTGCATTTTGCTAATATATTATTGTTTGGATCTATCACCTGTCAGTTGGAATCCTTTTATAAATTGGGGTCAATAATCTGTCGGCTGATCTTTTGATAGTGATACTTTAATTGACATTTTTCTATGTTTGCCTTGTCCCTCTGACATGCATATATTACATGTATTATGTTTCTTTTTTGTCGTTCATCCATTAGATGAGGCTCAAATGAACAAGTTAGGCCTGGTTGCTGCCAATTTATTTCATTCATTAGCTTGTTGTTTGATTACTCTTGAGTCCTGAGGTGCCTAATATAATGATATTTTCTTATATGTGTCCTTTTTTGGTTGTCTGGGTTATTTGACGAAGTATATAAGGCGGTAGGCCTACCAGCATATTGAAAGCTAAGTGTCCAATTCCAGTATCCTTCATGTCTTGAGAGTCTACACAAAAACAGTGGAGACATTAGATAAGCAGAAAAGAGTTGGAATTCTGTTTCCTCCAGGGTTGTGGTTCATTTCCTTCCCTTCAGGATGGAAGGTTGTTATATATGCTTCGATGCAGATGCACCTTAATACAATTTGCCTTTTTCTTTTGCTGTTTGGGGCATAATGCAGTTGTTAGTTTGCTATTACTCTTAGATATAAATTTTTGGTTGCCTCACTACTTTGCAATCGGCCAGCTTAAGTTTGTGCTTTTTCAGGCATTGCATGTGTGTGTTGCCATTGACGTGCAATTGTGGCTCCCTCTTTGCTTATCTGTTGGCTTATGTTGAGGCATTGGATGATGGCAGTTTTTTTTTTGACCATCTGTGCCTACAGCTACTTGTTTTAATCATCTTTCTTTAATTGTGCTGTTTGCAGTAACTTAGAAGGCCAATTCCCGTTTCCTTGTTATGTGTTATCTGTTGATCTGGTCTTTTTTTATAGTGGTAATAAGTCTTCGATCTGATGGTCTTGATGATTTGTTGTTTGACATTTGTAAGAAGCAGGTATGTATATGATTTGTTTTGTGTGGTTGTTTTGCTTTTTTGTTGCTGTTTGCTTTCTAGTGTATTTTTGATTTGTTTTTTGTTTTCTCTCTCTGTGGCAATGTTTTTAAGGCGTCGCCTAATCGTCGCCTAGGTGACAAGGCGTGCGAGAGGTGCTGGTCGTCGGGGCGCCACAACCTGCAATGGTATGGCGTCGGCCTAATCGTATTAGGTGTCGTTTAGGCGCAGAAAGGCGTCGTGCGGACGCCTATAGCCGCGCCGCGGACGCCGTATGGTGCTTGTGGGGAAGGGCGCCAAAACGACCACGGCCCTGCGGGAAATCGATCGCATGCCCGCGCGCGGCACGGGAAATCGACTGCGCTTCCGCCAAGATAGGATCTATGCGCGGGAAATCGACCTCGCGTCCGCCCATATAGGGATAGTGTGCAGGAAATCGACCGCGCGTCGCATTTACCGTGAGTGTGGGCGAGGGAAGAGGAAGTGAGAAGGCGACGGGCATGGCTGCTCCTCTGCTGCAGTCCACCGGCCGGCCGGCCCTGCTGCAAAGCCGGCCCTGCTTCGCACGTCGCTGCTGCTGCCGTCGACCGTCCGCATTTTTGAGTCCGCACCCCCGTCGACTCTGCCTCTGGCCTCGAGTGCGCAGTTGTTAGGTCCTAGATGACTAGAGGGGGGTGAATAGCCTATTAAAAATTCTACAAACCACTAGACAAAAGTTGATTAGTATAACAAATGGTGATAACCGTGGTTTGTCTAGCCTAGATTGAGAGCAAGCCTCCTAGTGACAATTCTAATATATATTATGATCTCTATGTCACGCAAAGACTATATCATTACCTTCTAATCTGTTGAGCTATCAAGATAATCTATTCTACACAAGCTATACAATATGAATATATATAATAAAGTAAATACAAGGGGTAGGATAGCAATTTCAATACCGACGGTGGAGTGAAGTTGTTGCCAATCACCAAGATGATATTCAATCGATCACAATGACAACAATATAAATATATCGATGAAGAACCAATCACCGGGAGACAAGAGATGACACAATGATTTTTCTCCCGAGGTTCACTTGTACACCGACAAGCTAGTCCCCGTTGTGTCGACCTCCACCTAGATGGTTCCTCGGTGTGACCCTCAAGCCACTTGCCCCGCAAGGCACTACCCCGCAAGGGAACCGTAAGACACCACTCTCAAGCGAGGTAACTCAATGACACGAGCAATTTACTAGAGTTGCTCTTGGCGCTCCGCCGAGGAAAAGCACAAGAACCTCTTACAAATCAACACCGGAGGTGGGCAAGAACAATCACCAACTCTTCCCAACGTCTCCAACAATCTCCAAGCCGGCTAGGTGACGGTGCTCACCAAGAGTAACAAGAAATCACCGGCCAAACGACTCGCAAGTGCCACTAGATGAATCAACTCATGCAATGCACTTCAAATCACTCAATCCTCACTTATGATGTGCAACCAAGCAAGAGAGGATGAGAGGAGGGCTATTTTTCAACTCAAGGGAATGATGAATGAGTTAGAGAGTCCAGACAGCCAGCCCAAGGCCGACCAACAACTATTTATAACCCCCATCCATCAAACTAGCCGTTGCCCCCTCGGGACACACGAGAACCATGCGCCAGACGCGCCAGATGGAACCGTCGGACGCGTCCGGCGCGTTCACCATCCGCGCGTCAAGCCACCGGGAGCGCCAGACGCACCAGATGAAACCGCCGGACGCGTCCAGCGCTCCATCTTGCGCCACGTGTCGCCCGCGTTCAAAGTCGACCGTTGCCTCCCAACGGCTACTTCTCGAAACGACTTAGATCAACGCGCCGGACGCGCTTGATGGAACCGCCGGACGCGTTCACCATCCGCGCGCCAAGACGCTGGCACGCCGGACACGCCAGCTCCACTGAGCGCCGGACGCGGCCGCGACACTGTTCAGCGTCTGGCGTTTGAAACAGCTGCGCCTCGCGCCAGCTAAGTCAAACGCGCCGGACGCCAGCGCCGGACGCTACTCAGAGCTGACCGCGCGCGGGGCCGTCCGCCGGACGCCAGCTCCGGACGCTGCGCCGGACGCACTCCCGCGTCCGGCCAGCGCTCCGGCCAGCCTGCCTCAACCTCCACGCACCGGACGCGCCAGGACAGCATCCGACGCTCCGGCTTCACGCGCCGGACGCGCTAGGATAGCGTCCGACGCTCCTGTGCTCCGCGTCCGGCCAACAGAAAACCACGTTTTCAACATGCCACGACGCGTTAGCTCATCCAACATGCTACCCAACAAGTATACCAACTTGAAGCCGAGAGTAAGGATGTTTTCATCAACATTTTGCATCCTACGCAATAGAAAATATGCATCTCATTTTCTTAGAAATGCAACTCAACCCTGCAAACACCATGACCTTTGCAAATGTGCTAAACTCCATCATGTGACATCTCCATGTGCAAGTGAGTTAGCATTTTTCAAAGCATTTTCAAAGGATTTTCATCGCGCACTAGATCCTAAATGCAATCACATGAAATGATGGACCTAGTGGCACTCATGAACCAAATTATCGAAGATCTCCCCTTTTCATAGTTTGGCTATCGATCCTAAACCACTCACACCCTCTATGGTGTCTTGAGTGTGAAACAAAATGGCCCTATAGGTTATACCTTTGCCTTAAGCCTATTTTGTCGATCCTCCAACCGCCAAGCCTTTACTTGACATTTGACACTCCATGTCATCATGTAACCGTCTTGGTCCATAGATTTCGATATTACTTGCTCTTCTCCGTTGGACGGTCCATCGGCGCCAAGTCTTGCCCAAGCTTCACCGTCACACGGTCCTTCGCTTTGAAGCCTCAACTTGCCCTTCACACTTCCAACCGATCCATCGAGCCAAGCCCATCTTGATCTTCACCATGCTTAGATTACATAACTTCATGTCATGACTCATCATCGAGCTCCACTTGGCATGGACTACCTTTCTCTAAATCATCCACTTAGAAACAAGGTTAGTCCTTAGGTTTCGTCAATTATCCAAAACCAAACTGAGGACTTTCGGCAGTCTGCCTCCGCCTTGAGTCTGTAGATCCGTCTGCAATCATCCTCCGCCTCGAGTCTGCACCCTTTTTGCTTGGTATGCCCCCTGCATCTCTGCTTCTTTCCCTATTCCTCTGCTTCCCTCCTCTTCCTCTATTTCTTTCCCTCTTCCTCTGCTTCTTTCCCTCTTCCTCTGTTTCTTTCCGTGTCTGGTGCTTTGTTATATAGTGTGATTAGAAGTGCTTGACTTTGTTGTTTATAGCTGATAGCTGCTATTGAGTGATGAGAGATTTCAGATTTGCTATTTTGCTACTTTATGTGGTGCACTACTAGCAGTCTGGTAGCATTATTTATTATGGTATGCGAAGACTTGGCAATATTAAGATATGATTTGATTCTGAATTTTAGTAGCATTATATACTAATATGATCATATGGCGCCTAATCAACACGTGTATGGTGTCACCTAGGCGTCCACCACAAACTCCTAGGCGTTGTGAAGGGGGTCAGGCGCCGCACCTCACCTCATCGCCTCAAAAACATTGCTCTGTGGGTGTGAGTTTTTTGTGTGGTTGTGTTTTTGGTATGAGCTTTTTGTGACCAATGATAGCATTGGTTCGAGGATCGTTCTAGGTAGATCAGTGGGTGTATTCTTTTGCAATTAAGGTAAATCAAGTAGAACATCATGGCGCACCATCACGGTGCACCGAAACATAGGGAGAGGAAGGAGATGGATCGATCTCATTTGAGTTCTTCAAAACATTTAAAAATTCTAAAAATCTATTACCCTTGACTATAAGAACAGGCATATGTTTTCTTTGTATGCATACTTTATTTCTTCAGAATCTTTTCTAAGTATGCCTTTATGATAGTTCTAATATCCCTCTTCTTCTCTCTAGATGAGTTTCAACTCGAAAGATTCTTCATGGAGATTCTCTCTATCAGTAGATTAACATCACTGCTAGTAAGCAAGATGTCATCAACATATAGAATTGGGAAATGAATTTCCCATTCATAAACTTTGCATAAATGCAATTGTCCTCTACATTCTCTTCAAAACCCAAACTTTCTTTGATTCATCAATTTTAAATTCTATTTTCTAGAGACTTGCTCTAATCCTCAAATTATTTCTTCAAGCAACATCTCTTATGTTCTTTTCCATCCACGACAAAAGCCCTTAGGTTATGCAATGTAAATTATTCATATACATATAGATCCTTATTAAGTAATGTCATCTTTACATCTATCCGATGTGACTTTAAATCGTAATGTGTCATTCATTGTAATCAATTTATTCTCTTTGTGTGATTCTTTCATCACAAGTTGCACTATATATCCTTCATCGTTCCCTCCAGAGCCACATTACATCTTGTAGACCCATTACAGCCTACTGTTTTGGCTCCATTAGGAGTTTCTTCTAAATCCTGAACATCATTGGCATTTATCGATTTTATTTCATCTATCTTTGTTTCTTGCCATATGGACAAGTGAATGTCTCTCATGGCTTCTACAAAAGGAGATGAGATCATCTTTCGTTTGAATTTCTTTATCAACAATGACTTTATAGTCACCAAAACAATTATTTTTTTCTCATTCTTTGAGACCTACTAGAGCCTCGTGGCACTTCTTTCATATGGGGCTGTTATTGCTCTTCATTGCCAAGAGACAAATATCGCAAGATCCTTATTTACTTATTCATCTTCATAAAGAGCAAACAACAGGTGTTGTATATGTCTTACAACATCAACAGGGATTGAGTAATTTATCGCTTTCAAAACATAGTAGTGGGCATTCAATCCCAGTTCTATTAAATTCTTTAGGTATCTACATACCATGCTCCCCCAGATTACCCCATCCTTTGTAAGGATGGTGTATCTTCAAATTTATTATTTGGATTTAATCTGTCATAACTTCTTACGATACTTTGAGCACCATTTTAGTATCTCTCACTGCTATCTTCCTATTGAAACCATAAAAGGTTTAGGAATCTAGCTATTTCTTTACATAGGGTATTATTATTGTGACTGTTGTACTCCCTCAACGATCACATTCATCTTTTTATAGATCACTCTTCTTCATATCATATTCATCTTCATATCATATTTATCTCTTGTACATAATGTATATCATACATCACATTGTCAAAAAAATATAGGAGAGTATCTTTCTTGATTTTCTGTTTCTTAATTGATCTCACATATCTCCCCCTTGAAATGTGACAAGAACTTTTCTGCCATAATTTTGAAACTATTAAAAATTCTTATAAATGAGAAAACTTTCATTACTTACTTCATCCACATGACTATGTCATGCAAATATAGTTACTTCATAAATCTTTTAGGAGTACACTTTTCTCATCCAACTTCAGAGTCATTCAGTACTTCTACAAGTCACACTTGCATATTATTCTTGTCATTTGGTTCATATGCAACTTTTTTCTCCTACATGTAGAATAAGTTCTGTCAAAATTTCCCCCCGCCATGCGGGATAATCCCCAATAATAGGACATCAATGACAAAATTGGTTCTCAGGGCATATTCAATCATCAAATTCAAAAATAAATACAATTACTCTTTAACACACATACTTAATCTGACGTTGGTCAAATTAAACATGCGTATAACTCATTATATTTCATATCATGATGATTAAAACTAAAAGTTACATGACATATTACATCTCTTATTATGGTTCATAAAAGGAGTACATAAAATACATTTGTTAAACTACACTCTTATTGTTCATAAAAGTCATTCCTTAAACTAAACTCTCATTGTTCTATCTTCTTTTCTTAGATCAATGCACCTGAAACCTTTTCTTTCAATCCATCCTTTAAAGAGAACACTGGCCCTTACATGATGGTTTTCTTTAATGCAAAACTTGCACTTTTCATCTTCTGAGTCATAAGTACCTAGCTCATTCTCTTTTCTGCCTTCAAAGGCAATAAGTTCTTTATCTGAAAACTTTCAACAATAATCATTGATAATGCTCATTAAACTTTAGAATATTTACTTTGTATTCTATATCACCGTTGGGCAGAAATAGAATAAAACAACATTCTTCTATATTAATTCCACATCACCGTTGGGCAAAAATGGAATCAACATATGAAATTTAATTATCTTAGTAAAATATATCTCCTCAAAATTAAATTCTCCAGTTGGTTCAAATTTAATTAGAGGATAATCATCATTGTTGCAACGAAAACACGAGATACATTCTTTTATTTCTTGAGCATTTCTTTATCTTTTACTTCTCTCTGAAAAATTGGTCATTGTGATGCAAAATTGATCAGAGATTCAAACTTCAAATTCAAACTTATAATATTTTCTCTTTCATATTCTAAATCACCGTTGTGCAGAAATAGAATAAAACATCTTTCTTCTACATCAATTCTAAATCACCGTTGGGAAGAAATAGAATCAATGCATATAAATCATAAAACATATCATGATATTGCTATTAAACAACTTTGCTCAGAAAATAATAATACCATAATTCACTGAATTCTATTAACTTTTCTTTAAATTAAATTCTCTCATTGGTTCGAATTCAGTTAGAAGAATCATCATTATTGTCATTTCTTTGAGATTCTTCAAAGATCTAAACTTCAAAATTCAAAACTCATAAATAAACTTACAATGTTGTTATCATCAACATTGGTCAGAAAATAACAATATCATAATTTCTCTAAAACATTAAACTGATTATTTCTTCAATTAAAATTGTTGACACCGTTTTTCGTCACGTGTCAATAAGGATCGGAGACTGGACTAATCGGCAAGGAGGATGGTTTTTCTTCGATATTGCTTCTGATGTTGTCGATGAGTAGTTGCCGATGAAGGGCAGGTTGATCGAGATTATTGCCCATTGGGCTGAAGAGGTGTTGCCGATGCACTTGAGCCAACCCTCGAATACTACCCCTCGAGTCATTGACCCCTCGAGGATGAAAATTCCCTCGAGCAAATAGGCGACCCTCAAGCACAGTATACTCTCGGCCGTCTACTCTCCGTACATTGTTGATAAAGCGAAAGAGCTGTTGCCGATGAGAGTGATAGAGAGCTAGGGGATCATTGCTGATGAAGCTAAAAAGAAGTTAGAGGATCGTTGCCGATGAGACGGAAAAGCTATTGCCAATGAGATAAGCAGGAAGACTAGAAGGTTGTTGCCGATGCCAGGGATGTGCCGATGAAGAGATAACTTTATCATGACGGAAGCGGACAGAGGATCGACAACACAGAGCTTGTGATTTTCATATTATAGTTTAAGTCCAACTCCTGTATGAGTTTTATTTCTTTCCTTAAAGGGATAGAGTTTGTATAAGGAATTAGTTTATTTCTTCTATATTTGAGCTTTGTGTGTTAAATTAGGACTCTTCGATTAGCGGAGTATAAATATATGCCGGGGGCATTGTAATAGACATCCAAGCATCAATAAACAAATCTACTTTTTATCACAATTTACTTCTACCAGTACTTTACTTTTCGACGACTTCGTCAAGTATTTTCTTTTTCAACGAGTTCTTTCAAGAATCGACGGGCTGTATCAACTTGATCTCCGGCGACCTTGCAGGTTTCGCGTCTACCGAGCACGATTTAGACTTTGACTTCCGAGCGTATCGCTGTCGTCTCGTCTGATCTGTTCAACAGTTATTGAATACATTCTGAGCCTTGACGTCCGGGCGTATCTCTGTCGTCTCGTTCAGTTTTTATTCAAAATTATCATCCTTGTTGATTAACAGGTCAAATCGACTGGCACGCTTCGGATATCGAATTTGGGTATTAGCCCGGTGTGTTTGCATATAAGAATTTTGCATCAACACATCTTTTTGCACGCCTGGTGGGACCAAGTCAACAGATTTATCATGAAGAATCTGCTGATATCAATCCAGAGAACATCATCAAGATATCAGAATCAGATCTCAAGGAGGATCAGAAGCTTGCCATGGAAAAAGCCATGGAGGACTACAAGCAGCTTTGCTTGAAGTCTTTCAGCATGAATAGGGGCAGAGAAGTAATCCAGATGCAAGATCTGTCGTTGCCTCGGCAGGTAACCTTTGACTCCAACCCTAGTAAATTACAGGAGATGGTTAATTCTGCATTGAATCAGGCTTTGATCAACCACTCCACTGTGCTGTCTAATACTGTTTACAATGCTGTTGTGCAAACGTTAAGAGACGAACAAGCACCAGGTTATGTCGGGCCGGCATATCATCAGTCGGGATCGGCATCTATCAGTACTCCATCGGCAACTCCAGCCGTTGAGAGTATGGAAGCGCCTACTCCTCCAGTTATATCAGGACCATCTATCATTGAAGCCACACCGATAAGATCGGATCTAACATCTCAGGAGAGGCCGAGTACTCAGTTGTGCACAGATCTATCGGCATCAGCAATGTCAGGCTCTTCAGTCCAACATAATTAGATTGATGCTAATTGGTGGGGATACAGGATGCCTCCAGGTCCATCTACTGCAAACTCTGGACTACCTCAAGTGTAGTATGTAGCAGGGAAGGGTCCAATGACATCGGCTACTCCAATTCGGCCGATGACTCAAGTGTCACATTACTCTACTACACCTCCTGCTATACAGCCATTGTCAATGGAATTCCACGCGCCTCCGCAACAGATATCTTATACGAATCCATTGACTAGTCCTCCACTAGTTCAACAGAGAGTTTCCACTACAGGATGGCCTATAGTGCCATTCGTATCTCAATCTGGGTTATCTGCAATTCAGGGCAATTATGCTGGCTATCATCCATCCATACAAGAGCATCAATTGTCCGCAAGCTATCAGCCATCGGCAAGTCAGGTGCCGATGAGTTATAATCTCAATTGGTCAGGGCAAGTGCCAGTTCAGTAATCTGCTATCCAGCCAGGTCACCAGGTGATGGGGACTCAGCAGTATAGTCCACAGGCAGCTCTCCAGGATCAAACATTGGCAAAACAGCCGATGAGCCTTGCTCCACAGAATGGTGCTGTGAATATGCCGATTCTTCCAAGTCAAGTACCACAAGGATATGTAGAAGCATATCAGCCAGCACCTCCAGTGGAGATTCAACCAGTGCATCGGCAAGATCAAGATGCACATTTAACCGATAAGATCACGAAAGTGATGAAAGAGCAATTTGGGATTCAGCCCAAGATTAATATTTACTCTTATCAGACTCCGTACCCTCCAGCTTATGACTCAATTCCTTTCCCGAATCGGTACAAGGTGCTATATTTTACTAAGTTTTCTGGGCAGGATGATACGCCAACGATGGAGCACATCAACCGATTCATCATCCAGTGTGGAGAAGCTGCTAATAGGGATGAGCTGAGGGTCTGTTTATTCTCGTCCTCTTTGTCTGGATCGGCATTCACGTGGTTTATCTCATTGCCACCGAACTCTATTCTTACTTGGACCAATCTAGAAAGACAATTCCATAAGTACTTCTTTGCTGGTGTCCATGAAAAGAAGCTTACCGATTTGATGAAATTGAGACAGTGAAGCGACGAATCAGTGGAGAGTTTTGTGCAAAAGGTATGAGACATGAAGAATAGGTGCTACGGCCTAGTGCTTGATGGTCGCCAGTTAGCTGGTTTGGCTTTCCAGGGTCTGTTGCCGCATCTCAGGGACAAGTACGATTCTCAGGAGTTTAAAAGTCTTAGCCATATTGTGCAGAGGGTCTCTGATCAAAGTATTCAAGCTCCAGAACCTAGGAAGAGTTGAAACAAGAAGGTGTCCTTTGTAGAAGAGGCAGAGGAGTCATATTCAGATGAAGAACCAATTATCGGCCTGGCTGAGTGGGTAAAGGGAAAGAAGCTGATTTCTTGTCCTTTCAGTCAAAAGGAGCCAGAGAAGTTCACATTTGATATCATGAAGGCCGATAAAATATTTGATCTGCTGCTTCAAGAGGGCCAAATCAAGCTGTCACCCAATCATGTGATTCCATCGGCAGATGAGCTGAAGAAGATGAGGTACTACAAGTTTCATAATGCAACTTCGCACAGTACCAATGACTGTAAAGTTTTCAGGCAGCAGTTGCAATCGGCAATTGAATATGGGAGAATCAAATTCGATAACTCTAAAGCTCAGAGGCCGATGAAGATTGATCAACATCCTTTCCCTGCAAACATGGTGGATGCCGTAAGCAAGACCAAAGTATTGACATCGGCAAGCGCTAAGAGGAGAGCATCGGTAGATCCTAGACATCAAGTAACTGCCGATGACTTGAAGGGGAAAGAAGTAGTAGAAGAAAATAGCAGTTCAAGAAGACCTCCTATACCCGTTCCATACAGAATTTCAGGTGGCCGCTATCGACATCGGCAAGAGGAGTTGCGTCGGGAAGAGTGGCATCGGCATGAAGATCATTGGAGATGCCCCTTCTTCATCTACTGCTGGGAAGAAGGCATTAAATTGCCTACTGTTGATAGCTGCCACGAATGCAATGGTTATGATCGAGCCGATCGGGCGAAGAGAAGATCGCGCTATGGTAATCAGGGCAAATACATCAATGAGCCGATCAGGGGAAGAGCATCAGTACATGATCGGCTGGGGGGCAGAACCAGTGTACATGAAAGACTGGGCAGGCACGACGATTGCTTGCCGATGAACCGAGAGGAGCTCGAGGAGATGGCCAATACGAGAGTTCCTGATGAGGTGATTCTTTGCAGAGACTCCAATATAAACTACCCAGGTTCAGGTACGAAACTGTATCAGCCCGTTTGGAAAATGAAGCTTCCTCAATGGTGCCCTGAAGGTTTGACAAAAACTCAGAAGAGGAAGATGCAACAGGAGCGCAAAGAAGAAAACCCCCGTGGGGCAAAGTCTCAAGTGTGGCAGCCGAAGCGTAAAGATGGAAATCTATTGGCAGATATCAACATGGTTTTCATGTTGCCGATGGAATTTCGGGCACTTGCCGATGAGGAGGAAGAGAGAGTTCTTTCAGAACAAGCGGCTCAGCTGATCTTGGATTTCAATGATGGCCATTTTTGAGAAGCCTACCGACGATGAGAGACAGCATCTCAAAGCTTTATTCGTCAAGGGCAGAATTGATGGGCAGCCAGTGTCAAAAATACTCATAGATGGAGGAGCTGTGATTAACATCATGCCATATGTCGTGTTTTGGAGGCTCAGAAAAGGAGATCAAGATCTAGCCAAGACGAACATGAAGCTCAAGGACTTTGAAGGGAACATATCATCGGTCAAGGGAGCACTATGCACCGAGTTGACCATCGGCAGCAAAACATTGCCGACCACGTTCTTTGTCATCGGTGGTAAAGGTGCTTACAATTTACTATTAGGAAGGGATTGGATTCATGCCAATTGCTGCGTTCCTTCTACAATGCACCAATGCCTCATGCAGTGGGTTGAAGATAAAGTTGAGGTGGTTCCTGGTGATTCATCTTATATAATTGCATTGGCAGAATCAGAAACTTACGAGCGGTCCAAGTGCATATTGGGAGAAGCATGGGATTCAGAGTTCCTTAGGATTGCCGATTATGAGCTGCCACCGATCCAAGCAGTCGATTCTGAAGATGAGTTATAAATGGATAGGTTTGCCAATGATGAAAAACTAGGCCATGGGTTTACATCGGCAGATGATTTAGTTGAAGTAGATATCGACAATGGTGATAGACCAAGGCCAACCTTTGTTAGTGCTAAGTTAGATCTCCAAAGCAGAAAATAGTTGATTGCTTTATTGAAAGAATATAAGGATTGTTTTGCTTGGGATTATACAGAGATGCCTGGGTTAGATCGATCTATCATTGAACATCGGCTACCTATCAAGCAAGGATATCGGCCGCATCAGCAGCCCGCACGCCGATGCAATCCTAAAGTGCCTCCTGATATTAAGGCCGAAATAACGAGGTTAATTGAAGCAAAGTTCATCCGACAATGCCGATATGCTGAATGGATTTCTAATATGGTTCCTGTCTACAAGAAGAATGGGAAACTTCGTGTCTGTATTGATTTCAGGAATCTTAACAAAGCTACATCGACGGATGGCTACCCAATGCCTGTTGCCAATTTATTAATTGATGCTGCTGCTGGACATCAGATTATTAGCTTCATGGATGGGAACACCGGATATAATCAGATCTTTATGGCCGAAGAAGATATCTCTAAGACTGCCTTTAGATGTCCAGGTCATGTGGGGTTATTTGAATGGATAGTCATGACTTTTGGTTTGAAGAATGCTGGTGCTATTTATTAGAGAGCTATGAATTACATTTTTCATGAGTACATCGGCACATTGGTTGAAATTTATATAGATGATGTGGTGGTTAAGTCTGGAGACTTCGAAAATCATCTGATTGACTTGCAAAAGATATTGAAGTGCACAAGAAAACATGGGTTGAAAATGAATCCCAACAAGTGCGCATTTGGTGTATCGGTAGGATAATTCCTAGGCTTCATGGTGCATCAGAAGGGTATTGAAATTAGCAGGAAATACATTGATGCCACCAATAAAGTGATTGCTCTTACCGATAAGACCAAACTACAGTCTCTGATCGGCAAGATTAATTTTATTCGAAGATTCATATCTAATTTATCAGGAAGAATCAAAGCTTTCAGTCCATTGTTGAAGCTGAAGGCCGATCAGGAATTCATGTGGGGAGTAGAACAGCAGTTGGCTTTAGAAGAAATTAAGAAGTATTTGGTGAATCCTCCAGTGCTAGTTCCACCTCAACATGGAAAACCCTTCAGATTGTATCTGTCGGGTGATGATGAAGTCATTGGGTCAGCTTTAATCCAAGAGTTTGAAGGGAAAGAATGTGTAACTTATTATCTGAGCAGAAGGTTGGTAGATGCCGAGACCAGGTATTCGGCCATTGAAAAGTTATGCTTGTGCTTATATTTCTCCTGTGTTAAATTAAGGCATTATCTGTTAATGGCCGAATGCACTGTTATATGTAAAGATGATGTGGTCAAATATATGCTGTCAATGCCAATTCTAAATGGAAGAATCAGCAAATGGATTTTAGCGTTATCAGAGTTCAATCTACGTTATGAATCGGCTAAAGAAGTCAAGGGGCAAGTGATGGCCGATTTTATTACTCAGCATTGCGGCATGGTAAATTCTTTGGAGATTGCTCCGTGGATGCTTTTCTTTGATGGTTCTACGTGTGGAGAAGGAGCAGGCATTGGCATTGTGTTGATATCACCTCAGGGAAAGAAATATGAATTCTCATTGCCGATTGCTACCACATCGACAAACAATCAGGCTGAGTATCAGGCTGTGTTGAAAGGTTTGGAGCTACTCAGGGAAGTCCTTGCCGATGTTGTTGAAATCTTCAGTGATTCGATGCTGATCATTAATCAATTAGCTGGGCATATGAATGTCGAAGTGAAGTTTTAATCTCGCATTGTGAGAGATGTCGACAATTGTTAAAGGAGTTTAGAGATTTTCGTCTTGAGCATATCTCCAGATTGCATAATGAAGAAGCCAATCAGTTAGCACAGCATGCCTCGAGGTATCAGCCAATCCACGAAGTGTTGACATGGGCAACTGATGTCGATGACTGGAGAAAAGAGATTGCCGATTACCTGAAGGATCCATCTAGGAAAGTCGAGAGGCGGATAAGGTTTCAAGCTACTAAGTATGTGCTCCTTGATGATGAGTTATATTATCAGACGATGGATGGAGTTTTGCTCAGGTGTCTTGGCAAAATCCATGAAGGAGTATGCGGGCGCATCAATCCGCTTTCAAGATGAAGTGGATGATCAGGCGAAACGGATATTACTGGCCGACGATACTCGAAGATTGTTTCAAGTATTTTAGAGGGTGTCAAGAGTGTCAGAAATTTAGCAACGTTCAAAGAGCGCCTGCATTGGCAATGAATCCTGTCATTAAACTGTAGCCATTTCGAGGATGGGCTATTGATCTCATCGGCCAGATATATCCACCATCAAGCAAGGGGCATAAATTCATACTTGTCACTACTGATTACTTTACAAAGTGGGTCGAAGCAATTCCTCTGAAGAATGTGACATCGGCAAACATGATTGATTTTGTAAAAGAGCATATTGTGTATCGGTTCGGTATTCCTCAGACTATTAAGACCGATCAGGGAACCATGTTCACGTCAGGAGAGTTTGAGAGATTTGCCGATGAGATGGGGATCAAGGTCTTGAATTCCTCGTCTTATTATGCTCAAGCCAATGGTCAGGCCGAAGCTTCTAACAAAGGGATTATTAAACTCATTAAGCGCAGGATTAAGGAAAATCCCAGAAAGTGGCACACGGTTTTGAACGAAGCTGTATGGTCGTATCGGATGGCATGCCATGGTGCTACTAAAGTATCGCCTTATCAGTTGGTATATGGACATGATGCAGTTTTGGCTTGGGAGATCAAGACTGGTTCGAGGTGGATATTTCATCAAGATCAGTTGTTGGCCGATGATTACAATACGATCATGAAAGATGAGTTGGAAGATCTGGCGAGTCATCGGCTGAAGGCTTTAGTTAGCATTGAGGAGAATAAGAAAAGAGTTGCTAGGTGGTATGACAAGAAGGTAAAGGTGAAGGAATTTGTTAATGGTGATCTAGTCTGAAAACTGATTTTACCAATTGGGACTAAGAGCGCAAAATTCGGCAAGTGGTCTCCTAATTGGGAAGGTCCTTATCGAGTAAATCGGTCCATTCCTGGTATTGCTTATATCCTAGAAACTCTTGAAGGAGAAATATTTCCAAAAGCATTGAACGGTAAATATTTGAAGAAGTACTATCCTAGCATTTGGATGGATGCGTGAAGAAAACAGATAAAATACTTGTTTAAAAAGAATATATCGGCACTATGTTAATGTGAAGATTTTACAAGTTGCCGATGTATTACTTTGCCGATGAAGGAGAAGGTTTACAGACTCAACAATGAACGGATGGCTGATATCACACGAAGGTGAACTTGATCGGCTTCCTCTAGCGTCCTTGCATCTTCATCGGCATTGCCTTCCACTGGCTTGATTTTCTTCTTGAGGGCCAGAGTCTTGAGTGCTTTGTTATCCCTTTCTTGTTGGAGGATCTTGATAGCTTCCGGTATTTGGGCCTTCTCCTGATTTGCTGCGTCCAAGGCTTCTTTGACTTGTCTCAGCTCCACTAGCAGGGCTTCTCTTTTTGTCGATAGTTGAACAATCGTTTCTTCCAGATCTGCACGAGAGGCTTCTAGTTTACCGATGTCTTTGTGTTTCTCATCGGCAAATTGCTTGTGCTTCATCATGTCCTCCTAGAGTTTTGCCTGTGTGGCTCTATCGGCAATTTGCTGGGCAGCCCTCTGGTACTGTAGCTGCCAACTCTCTAGATGTGCAGCTTGGAAGAGTGCTTCCTCGACATCAGCAGGAATATGGCCTCGAATTTCTTTGAAGGTTGCTCTTGCGGAATCAGAGTCCTGGATCAGCAAAGAGGTCTCCTGTTGCAGCAAGGATAATAACATCTCCAGTCGGAATTTGGTTTCAGATGATAAAGCCTCAAGGGCTGGAGCAGAGCTTTCTTCATTTTCATCATCATCAGGAAATCTCCGATAATAGAGAAAGAGAATAAACTGTCAGGGGAATCTTGCTCCTGGAAAGAAGAAGTCGTTAGCTGAAGCATTTAAGTGTCAAAGATTAGCTAAGGGAGTTAACTTACTTGTTTCAAGGCAATCTCTCGCCTTTGGCTTGAAGAAGCAACCTCGGGTACAATTGTTGATGGCGTTTCCTGTGTTGGTACCTGGATCGGCTGCTGCCGCAATACCGGTGCCGATAAAGATCCTTGTACGGGCACAACTACTGATGGAAGAGCAGTTGCCGATGGAGAAGTCTGCATAGGTACATCAGGCGATATCGGGCGAAGCAAGGATGCCGATGATGCGATTGGAGCTGGTGAAAGCCTCGACCGTTTTGATTGAGACTCGTCCTCCGATGAAGCGTTATGCTTGTGCTGTAAAATATCGGCATCGGATGGCTAGGGGGCATCGGCAATGGATGGTTGAAATGTCTGCACACTCGGGGCAGTTGCCGATGCGACTACTTGATGCTGTGAGAGAAACAGATGAGTAAAAGTGCCCATACGATGGTCAGAGTTTAATTTGAGGGGTACCTCTGGAGAATCGTCAAGGACGACGAAGTGTGGTGAAGAAGGTGCTGCGGGTGGAGACGAAGGACGAGTTACCAATGAAGATTCGATTGGTGTAGAACTTGCGCCCTGAAATGTGAAATCGGTAAATCACAGCAATCGGTATCTACAAAAGAAAATAGGATGGTCACCTGGAATGTCTGTGCTGAAGGAGCGGCTGTGTCTGATGGAGCCGCCATACTTCTGATCGATTTTTGTTTGGAGCTCTTCTTGAAACAACCACGGCACATCAGAGCATCTAATGAAGGAGCTCTATAGCCGATTGTGGCTATTGGAGATATCGGCTGTAGCCTTATAATTTTGCCACTCTTGCTCAATGTTGGAATCGGATCATCAACCTGTTGAAAAGGAGTTAGTTGCCGATAGATTGAAAAAGAGAATTGGGAAAAGTGCAGATGGTCAAACTTACTGCATCGGCAGGTATGGCATGATCAGGGTCGATGAGGTTCCAATAAAAGTGAGGAGATGCGAAGAATAGTTGCTCTTTCCATTCTTGCCACCATAATTTGAAAGATTTAGTGACGAAGGAAGCCGGTACCCAATCGGTCAGGTCAACATTAGAGGTATCGGCATCAGGAGGAAGAGTTACTATCTTGCACCAATCCATGCTGCTAGTGATAATTTCTCTTGGTTTAATCACATCGTCAAAGCAGAGGTTGATGGGCAGTTGTCCAAAAGCTAATTGTCTGGCTACTGCCGATGGATAATAGAATTCGTATGTGGGATTGATGTTCTTCCCACTTCCAAATATGTTGACTGGGATAGTGCGAGGGGTGATTATTGCACTAAGAATATCGGTATCTTTATTCAAGGCCTCATCGGTAAAATTAAAGAAAAGAGGGAATCTTGCTTCTTCATCAATATAAGGGACCCAGGCCCGAAGCTCAGAAGGGATGCCTATGTAGAGTCTGTGGAAGAGATTACCGATCTGAGCTCTGTTTGCTTCCGCCCCTAGTAATACTGCCAGTGCTTCTCCAAAGTTGAGAGGGGGGCATGTTGCCAATTCTTCTTCCCCGATTTGATAGTCTTAAGGAAGATTCCGATGGAACCGCTGGGCGAACAGATCAATGTGAAAATACTTGTGCATATGGGCATTCAGCCACATATTGATGAACCACCAAGGACCTCCCAGATTGCCGATGGATTTGCCTTGCAGCAGCCTTTATGACACTTGGTAAAGGAGACGGTAAACTGAGCCAAGGAGATATCGGCCAAGTGGGAGTTTGACACCGTTAGCCAACATCTCCACTGCAGGAAGGTGCATATTGGTCGGTCCAACTGTTCTGCCACAGAAGATGAATTTCTCAAGCCACATGTTCAAGAAAGCTGAGTGCTCCCTATGATTGACCGATCTGGATTTCTGATGCTCGCTGATATAACCGGTCCAGCCGCCGATGTTTCTGGTAGCCAGCCGATGCTCAGGTTTTCTCTGGAACAAAGTGTCATCATCGGCAGATGAGATATCCAAGCCAGTAAGCATATACACATCAGCAAGGGTTGGAGAGGCTGGTCCATGTCTGAAGATGAAGGCATTCATAGTATCGGACCAGAAGTAGGATGCGGCGATTAACAGTGACTCATTCCTCTCCATATTGGCAATAGATAGTCTGATGCACTGTTCTAATCTACGTTCTGCCCAATACAGCTCCATTGGCCTGGCGACCCTCAAATACCAGTCTTTCCATCCCTTAGTGGTTTTCGGCCAGGATCGAAAGGTATCAGTCTAGAATCCCAAATCAAAATTCTGAGCTCTAAAGGGGATTCGATTGGTTTCTGCGTTTATAATGTCGATTGGGTCTGGATTCCCCATTGGGCCTAGGCAGATAAATTGATTCTGATGCGTTGGGATGAGAAGCTTATTGTAAAGTTCCTGAGGTTAAAGATTGAGATAGGAAGGAGTCATGAACTGCACGGAAAAGGAGAAAAGAAATGTCAAAGGACGGGTAAAGAAGAAGATTAACCTTGGGGACATCGAAGGGAACCGCCATGGCCGCGAATGAAGACGGAGAGAGCGAAGAACGCTAATGGAGGTTAAGAACTATCGCCGAGAACGTTACCAGTTGAGTTTGCCGGGGGATCGCCTGTTGATGTCACCGCCGGAAATAGAAAGACTAGGGTTGAATCAAGGATGAAAAATGGGCCGCAGCGGAGGAAGCATTATATGGGCCCGTTGGTATAGGATTTTCACTACAGCGCACGCAACCTTCGAGGAGAAGTTCAAGCGGCTTGGGTCATCATGACTTGGAGGAAATTTCGGAGCATAAAGTATTTTATACTCCAAAATTGGGGGGCATGTGTTGACACCGTTTTTCGTCACGTGTCAATAAGGATCGGAGACTGGACTAATGGACAAGGAGGATAGTTTTTCTTCGATATTGCTTCTGATGTTGTCCATGAGTAGTTGCCGATGAAGGGCAGGTTGATCGGGATTATTGCCGATTGGGCTAAAGACGTGTTACCAATGCATTTGAGCCAACCCTCGAATATGACCCCTCGATTCATTGACCCCTCGAGGACGGAAATTCCCTCGAGCAAATAGGCGACCCTCAAGCACAGTATACTCTCGGCCGTCTACTCTCCGTACATTGTTGATGAAGCGAAAGAGCTATTGCCGATGAGAGTGATAGAGAGCTAGGGGATCGTTGCCGATGAAGGTAAAAAGCTGTTAGAGGATCGTTGCCGATGAGATGAAAAAGCTATTGCCGATGAGATAAGCCAGAAGACTAGAAGGTTGTTGCCGATGCCAGGGATGTGCCGATGAAGAGATAACTTTATCATGACGGAAGTGGACAGAGAATCGGCAACACAGAGCTTGTGATTTTTGTATTATAGTTTAAGTCCAACTCCTGTACGAGTATTTTTGTATTATAGTTTAAGGCCAACTCCTGTCTTCACTCTCTCTTCTCCTTAGTGCAACAGCACACAGTAGGGAGCCGCCATGGCCGGCCGAAAATGCGTGGTGGCCGGAGCCAGGGAGGAGAAGGGGCACCGGCGCCCAGAGGAAGGGGAAGCACCGGCGCCACTCGAGACCCCTAGCCGGCGCGCGCTTCCGCTCTTCGGTAGGGAGCGCCGCCGTTGAGTGGATCTGCGGTGGGGCCTTGGAGGCCGGGGCCAGTTGCGACCGACGACGGCCAGTGGAGACTGGAGCCCGAGGCGTCCAAGGTGAGTTCTTTCTTCTTTAGAGTTAGGATTCATTTCGTCTGGAAAGAACCAGGTAGACCCCTACTCCCTTGATTCATTCTTGTATGTGTTCATGCCGAGCTAGGGTTAGGGTTCGGGTTCAGTACAGTTAGGGTTTCGTTAGAGTTTGATTTGATTCTTTTTGATTTGGGTTCGGGTTCATCGGAGGGGAAGATTAGGGTTAGGGTTTCATTTTGCTTCATCATTGATCCGTTGGGATCGACCTGGTCTTTCGGTTTCCCTATTCCTGATCCTTGTGGATCGGCCACCTTCCCCCTTCTCCCCTCGATCCACACTGGATCGGGTTTCTTACCCTGAAACGAGGACCATACCTAGCCTGGCTCAAAATTGTTTCATTTTCTTCTGATTTCTTTCTACCCCAATCTTGATCTACACTCTAGATAGGTAAAACCTGGCTTTGATACCATTGGTATCATTGGTTCGAGGATCGTTCTAGGTAGATCAGTGGGTGTATTCATTTGCAATTATGGTAAATCAAGTAGAACATCATGGCGCACCATCACGGTGCACCAAAACAGAGGGAGAGGAAGGAGATGGAGTAGACAAATGTACCATAGGGATCGGAGGCTATCACGTACGTTGGTGGAGGCTGTGCACGGGTAGCGACGGTCGGGGAAGAAGACTGGCACAGCGACGTCCTGGCGGCGGCATGGATGTCAGGGTGGCGCAGGGGCGACGGTGAAGATGCTGGTGGCGCTTCCCGTCGCTGGCAGCGCCTCCCTCTGGATCGAATTAGGGTTAGGACGGTGGGGAGTGGCGGCTGCAGTGAACCTCATACCATGAACCAGTGGCCCCTACCTCCTCTTTATGGGCACTGCACGATGGGCTCACCAGCCGTCCTATGGGCTGGACGCCCCCAATCAGGGCGTGAGGTCAAGGCCCAAGTGACCGTTGGGCCATCCTGGTGGGAGATCAACCTAACAACCAAATGCCTCCTAGGGAGGATTCCCATATGCTAGGGCTGGTGGTAGTGTTCATATTACTACTTAGCGCACTAGGAGAACTCCACCATTTTGGTAGTGAAACCTGGACAATGAGACACTGTTTGCATTAGATTGTTAGCTAACGAACATGCTGGTTTGATACAATAATAGCTCAAATGACAACATATCCAAACCTTTTAGACCACGGAGTACGTGTCATGCATATTTCTGCATTAGGTTGTACAGGTAAGGAGGGATTGGAGAGAAGAGGAAGGCAATGTGTGAGTTATTTCTCTCTTTTTTTTAATAAACATAATTATTTGATCTTTGCAGAAAAGCCATTTTGTGTTTGTATTGGTGGTAGGGGTGTCCTAAGTAAATTTGGTCTTGGTTCAAATTTCAATCAATATAAAAGGATGAACCAGTTTAGTGCAGTGTCTGCAATAGGAGCTTGTTTCCACACTTTTAATTTGACTCTAGCATAGAGGCATTGGCAGCTTTCTTTTACTGTATTATGTAATTGTCTTGGTTAAAGCACATGAAGCTTATGACTGCATAGTTGTGACTGTTTATAGTTATAGTTAGTCAAATTAACTTGAGAGTTTCCAGTTTAATTATGGCCATACCTGGTTAAATGGTTGGAAACACAAATTAATTTGTTTACTTACTTAAGCCGCAAATGTCCCCAGTGAAGTGCGTGTTGAAGGGCTGGAGACATTGGACTACCTTGACAACCTTAAGGACAAAAAGCGAATTATGAGTAAGGGGACGCTATTGTATTTGAATCAGAGGTAAGCAAACCACTGCCATGTCAGATATGAAACTATGATTGCTGACCTGTAAGCATTTTTTGTGGTGAAGGTTGACAAAAAATATATCTGGATGCACCATCAAATCTTGCAATTATTGGAAGAAAAGAATTGTTGTAAAGAAAGATGGGCTTCCAGTATATGATATTCTTTTATGAATTCATTTAGCTTGTTAGAGCATTAATTTTCCATTACTGCTCCCATGTAATACCCATGGAGCAAGAAATCGAAGAACACACAAGATTTGGGGGATGAAGATTACAGACACATTTTGTTGTTTCCTGGCCGGGTACTCCTTTTTCATTTCCAATTTCTTTTGAATGGACTGGGTGTAGGTATTTGCGAGTTAGTTTCGTTCGTTATTGCTCATGCGCTTGTAAGAATAGATAGAGACCACTAGGATAAAGTTGCACCTGAACAAGTGCGAGAACCAGGGTTCTCACCTGGTCAGCTAGCTCCTTCCCAGGGAGACTAACCAACATCTGCAATTTACAATGAAGTTGTAACTAAAACTTCTGCACCATTTGTTATTCAATATATAGATATGCTTGACAATGTGACTATGAAATCATTAAAATGGTGTAGTTACAGGCTTAGTTCCAGTTTGTATGTATATGTTTTCCTTTCAATAGAATGGTCAGATATCTTTGAGCTTTGTTCATCATGCTGGCTTCAAGCTCAGGACTAAATCCTCATGCCATCAAATGTTGCATTTTTTTTTCTGTATGTGCATGACATAACAAAAGGTCGTGTTGCTGTTTCAGTAACACCAAAGATAGACATTTGGCAGATTATTCCTGATTCATTCCTAATTCATTCCTTGTACATTTCTGCAGGAATAGTTATTGTACCTTCAGTTATTTGGTGCCTTGACCCTTGTGGATGTCGCTTCGACTTCTAGGCTTCTTGAGCCACCATTTTTGTCCACCGATGATTACCCATTCATATGTAGAAAACACTCTGCCGCACAAACAATAATACATAGTTTATTTTGGAGTCCATCTCAACAACTCGAATTAGTGAATGATAACAACCATAGCCCTGTTTGTTTTTCTCTCACAACAAAACAAGATCAACCGGCTTAGGACTGTCTGGTATGTGGATGGATACATTGGCAGATTATTCCTGGTAACTTTGCTATCGTTCTGTGGACTCTTGGATCTTTCTGGTGGCATGGCTGTGGCGAGTGGCGACGGTGTTAGCTTGTTTGTTATTAATATTTCCTTCTGCGCCATTATATGTTGCCACATTTGCCTGCGTATGCTACGATCTGATATATATATTTTTTTTTGGCTTTCATCGCTCGTCAACAATGAACAATCTCTTACTTTTCGCTTCGAGCAATGCATTGTCCTATCTTAGTCAATCTCGGTAGTTGTGACTTACGGTTGGTTTTTGTGACATCAATGTTGAGATTCCTTGTCAAAAAAAATGTTGAGATTGATCCAGACCTTATCAATGTTTTTTTTTCTCGAATATGTATGGGATCTCGTATCAATGTTCATCTTTTTAACTAACTACATAATGAAAAATGGAACTATACGGAACACGCCACCCTTGCAAAAAAAATATGATTTGTGTGTAAAAAGTTATACTAATTAATGAAATTGTGTGTAGTTACAGATAAATCAAGCACAGGAACAACTTAAAAAATAGGACAAAGATTCACACTTTCATCAGGGATATTCACGTTTCCTTTCCTTATTCTCACAGAAAGTTGTGAAACTGGACGAAACCAAGAGTCTAGGAAGTCCGAGGTTTGAATCAAATGAGTCACTTTGTTGTACGAGAGGTATAACAACAACAAAGAAAAAGAATACAAACTGTGGCTAGATACAACGAATCTATACACATCCTGAACGAACAGTGAAACGTTCTGCTAATTGGTATTCAGGTTCAGAGCAAGGGATTTGCAGGCACCAGTTCTTCTGCCGTAGTGTTGTACTATGCAGGAGTGTTTGCAACCTTCGACAACAGGCTCATGGTCTCTTGTAATTTGCTCTCAACTAATTAACAGCAGGTCATGGTCGCTTCTCTCAGATTTCCTCCTGTCGCCTCGAGTGCCATCTTTGCGCTGTAAGAAACTGCCTCCTTCATCTGTTTTTCTTACTGTGAAGCTGCCCGATGCGATAGCCTAGCATTTGCTCCTACACTCGTCGAGGCACGCGACGCCTGACCCTGCTGCGGCTCCGCCAACAGGATTCCCGCCGGGAGCGGGACGTGTGTCATTGGGGCCGTGGTGGAGGTTGACCTCGCTCCCACGCGCTGCTCAGGCTCCTGTCATGTCGCCGCTGCGAACCTGGATGAGGCCGCACCGCAGAAAGCTGTCAGCGACTTCGTGGCTCGAACACTCCGGGATGGGGGCACGCGCGCGTCAGCGGGGCATGGTGGGGGCTGCCCTTTGGGAGGAGCTGGAGGTGATGATGGGCCATAAATTCTATATCAAGTGGTTGGGCCGGAGGTGTTGCTAGGGGCTGTCGAGGCCGGGAGACTGCTCTGGCTGGGCCAGATGATGGTTGTCCGTATTAGAAACAATGTGTGTAACATGTCACGGTACAATACTTGTGCGTGTGCTGATGGTTTGGAGTCCAGAACATTCTGTAGATCTTGTTGTACAAGTAGCTAGAGATAGAGTTGTTGTAAAGAGATAAGCGTAGTTGTATAAACTCTTATCTCTCCCTAGATTCATGGATCTCCACAACTGCCGCATATCCTGTACACTACGAGATTGTGCTGATCTCTTGTAAGCCTTGCGCACTGAGCGCCATATATAACATGCAGCCGTCGCTCCCTTGAAGGGATAACCGACGTTAACCCCACGCTCTATCTGCCCTCTGATTTGTTACATGGTATCAGAGCTTGATCGATCCTACCGATCATGGCAAAGCCAAACACAAACAACCATCGCCTCCTTGATCCCAACGCCGTCTCTGAAAACTCACCCGATCCAATCATGGCATCTGGCAGCCCCAAGTCCTTTCCCAGGTCCGTGGTGCTCAGCTCTACGAGCACCTGACGGGCGCCACTGCCAAGCCTCCGGCGCAGCTCGAGGATGACAAAGGGAAGAAGATCCCCAACCCGGCTGCTGCAAAATGGGATGCAATGGACAACCAGATCCTGAGCTTCCTCTTTGGCTCGGTGTCTAGGAAAATCATGGTGCACATCGCCAAGGCAAAGATCGCGGCGGCAGCCTGGCGCGCGATCCAGGCCATCTTCGCCTCCCAGACGCGCGCCCGCGCAATCAATCTGCGCGTTGCCCTCTCCACTACCAAGAAAGGCAACCTATCTGTTGCTGACTATTTCGCCAAGATGCAAGGCTTCAGCGACGATCTGGTGGAGGCGGGCCATTCCATTGAGGACGACGAGCTGGTAGAATATATCCTCACCAGCCTTGGACCAGAATTTGAGTCCATCTCGTCCGCCCTCATCAGCAGGGTGGAACCAATCTCTCTCCAGGAGTGCTACTCCCAGCTCCTAAACTTCGAGACTCGCCAAGAGCTTGTCCATGGAGGGGACCAAAGCTCGGCAAACATGGCCGGGCGTGGCAACGGCCGCGGTTCCAATTGTGGTCGCGGTGGCTAGCAACAACGTGGGCATAGCCGCGGTCCCTTCAACAACAACAATAGGGGCCGTGGCCGTGGCCACTCCAATCCTCGCGATGGCGGCTCCAAGAATAAGGCCAAACCCATCTGTCAAGTGTGCTTCAAGGAGGGGCACATGGCGAATCGCTGCTGGTACCGCTACGATGAGAACTTTGTCCCTGAAGAAAGGCATGTGGCAGCAGCTGCGGCGTCCAGCTCCTACAACATCGACACCAACTGGTACACCGACAGCGGCTCCACCGACCACATCACCAGTGAGTTAGCCAAATTGGCTGCTCATGAGAAGTACACCGGCGGCGATCAGATCCACACTGCAAGTGGGTCAGGTATGGCAATCTGAAACATTGGTCAATCTGTTATTACTACCCCTAGTCGTAATCTTAAATTGAAAAATGTCCTTCATGTTCCACAAGCAAGCAAGAATCTAGTTTCTGTTCATCGATTCACTTCTGACAATTCAGTGTTTATGGAATTTTATCCTGATTATTTTTTGGTTAAGGATCAGGACACCAAGAAAATTCTGCTTAGAGGACCATGTCGGCGCGGCCTGTACCCTCTTCCTTCGTCATCAATAAAGCAAGTCCTCACTGCCACCCGACCGTCCCTGTCCCAGTGGCACGCGCGTCTGGGGCACCCTGCATCCTCTACTGTTCAGCTTGTCATTAGCAATAATAATCTACCATGTACCACAGAGTCTGGCCCTGAGCATGTATGTGACGCCTGCCAAGCTAAAGCGCATCAGCTTCCATATCCTATTTCTACTAGTGAGTCTAGTGCTCCTCTAGATTTAGTTTTTTCCGATGTATGGGGTCCAGCTCGTGAGTCTGTTGGTAGAAAATAATACTATGTCAGTTTCATTGATGATTTCAGTAAGTTCACATGGATTTATCTTCTCAAATTTAAGTCAGAAGTGTTTCAAAAATTCCACGAATTTCAGATGCTTGTTGAGAGACTCTTTGATCGCAAAATTAAGGCGGTCCAAACTGACTGGGGTGGTGAATATCAGAAACTCAAAGGGGCCATGGACATTGTCCTGCATGGCAAGTGCCCTATTGATGGCCGCAGGAGGAACGCCATCGTCATCCAGTCGCCGGGCCGCTACTGCAGCATCGATGGAGGGAACCACACCATCCGCCCTTGGCGCCTCAGCATTCGTGAGGCTAAGCACAGCCATCCAACTGCTCTACCTCGAGCGGGTCGATAGAAGTAGTGGCACTGCCAGCGTTGTCCGAGGTGACGACGATGTTGATCTCCCTTGGTGGCCGGATCCGACGCCGCCGGTGTTTGCGGTTGGTGTCATTGGCGTCCCCCACAGTCCCCCGCGTGGCTCTGCCTGGATCATCACGTGGCAAGTGCAAGGAGGGTTGTGAACCCTTCCACATCTACCTCATCGCCGTGTACCCCGCCCCGGCCGTGGTGGCCGCCGCGCGGGCCGCATTGCCCGCGCGTTCCTCTCCCGCTTCTCCCCCTTCGCCGGCCGCATCGTCACCAACGCCGACACGGGCGTGCCCAAGATCGCCTGCGACAACGCCGGCGCGGAGCTCGTGGTGGCGCACACTGCTGGGACGAGGCTCGTGGACGTCGACTTCGCCGACGCCGACCGCTCGCTGGGCCGCATCGCGGTGCCGTTCCATCAGGGCCTGGCGCTGTCGCTGCAGCTGGTCCGGTTCGCGTGTGGCGGGTTCGCGCTGTCGTGGGCGACCAACCACCTGCTCGGACGGCCACGGCATGACGGCGCTGCCCAACGCGTGGCGGAGCTGCTCAGCACGGGCGGCGTCTCCTGGGAGCCGCACCACGAGCGGGCCTCGCTCTCCCGGCCGCGTGACCTGCCGCGGTTCAGCCCGACGCGCCGGGGAGCCTCCCGAACTCGCTGCTGTCCGCGCACGTGTGGAAGTTGCTCGCGGCTGCCGCTGCGGGCGGGCTCGGCGTCGACGACGACGCGTGCTGCCGCACGCATGGCGTGGCTCGCCGATGGCAGGCGGCGCCTGGACCGTAGGAATCGTGTCCTCAGATGCTTCATGTCAACGGATTATGTAGTCACTGTGAAATACTATACTACCTCAAATATTATAGTACTGCTGGCTGGCTATATATACATCCACCCCCCCGCCCCCCACCCCCCCAACTTTGGGTGATTGGCGTGATTCCTAAGCTTTCTACAATATTATCTGGTGACTCAAAATTTCCAGTAAGTTTACTATTTTCTCTGGCATGAAGCTTTTTAATGTTGTTTATGAAATAGTAGAGCTATAAATCATATTGTTTTGGATCAAAATTGTGGTCTAGAAAGAATTAATAATCCATCTTTTAAATTCATTGTGTTTCCTCACTTTGTCAACACACCTTTCCAAATGATTGTTTGTCTTTTACTTAAACCATTATATGTAGTCTCTTTTTTTTTCAAAATGCTGCTATTTTATTTTGTTTTTCATTGACATGCCTTTTGAAATTCTATTAGGTACATGTAAGCGTTAGCTGATGAAATTGTTTGTTTTGCTAAATATTGATCCCCAAGAGATATTTACTTTGCCCTGATCCTTAATTTCATTTCTGAAAGCATTTATTTTCAGTGCCATGTCAGTTGTCAAACTTGTATATTACTTTAAGCCACCCAAGGCATGGAATCTGGTAAAGCTTTTGGATGAATTTGTGGCCGTTGGAGGAAAACTACTGAGTGGTAACATATAAAAATTATTTTTGGTTCATGTTTATAATGGGTATTCTGATAATGCCAGATCATTCAAGGACATCCAAGAGGAAAACCTACAATCAGCACTTGAGGAAATGCAAGGTTGGGGTCCTGTGAAGGCTGATAGTTTTGCTCTTCCAAACATGCTGGTGCATTGGATCCTTGAAATTGAATTTATTCAGCTAATTGTAATATGGTTGTATATGGAATATATTTGTATAGTATTGTTAGCCATACAAGGGCTGTAGGGAAGTGAGTTGAAGAGTGTGCTATAAGTTGGAGAGTAGAAAGAGTAGAAACATAGCACGGTGATATATAGAATCAATATCCATCTCCCAACCTATGAATTTGAGATAGGCCTTGGGAAAATTGTGGAATTTCAAATTCCAAGGCAAATAGCCCAATCCATCAAGTAGATTTTAGTTCCTCCAAAATGGAAGGATCCAAATGGCAGTTTAGAGGATTTTGAAAGAAAACATCTTCTATAATGTGGTGGGTTGCCATTTGTGTTGATGGTCTATAATGTGTTGGGTTGCCATTTGCGTTGATGATACGTCGAAGTATTCTGTGATATGATACACATCTATAGCATTGACAACTAATAGTTATTGATTTGCATGTTTATATGTTGCTTCTTTTTGATAAACAATCCAGAAAAGGGAGATATGCAAACACTGTCAATCTGGTCTCGAAATATTTTGGGGATTTTCTAATATAGCTACCTACTTGCTGTGCAATAGTCTTACGATGATGGATATATAAGTGGAATTGAGGTAGACTCTCCTTTGAATTTGTTCACAAAGTTCATCTGGCCATGAACCTGACCCAAATGATATCCATGTTTTCTGTTTTCCCCTACATGGAACGTATTTGATTGTTTAAACATGAACTGTGAAATATGGGCAATATCAACACTTTCACCTGTGTTGTGTACGTAGCATATTTGATTTATTTTATAAACATATTTACCTGTGCTTAATTGCAGCGCGAAGTACTTTTGAAGACTCTTGATACATTGTGGGAATACCATTTGACTAACATGAACAAGCTTAGTTCTGCTCTAAGTCGTGCCTTGAGATTTTGCTTTTGAATATTTACATTTGTGATTCTTTTCCAAGAACATGCTCTTCAAAATAAATAAAAAAGATAAAAATACTGTCGATCAAAGAATATTGTCCGTGCTTTTAATTGTTTGCTGTGGTGTTGAGTGGATTTTTGAACCTTTCTTTTTTTTGGCTAGGTGAACGTTCGGAGTTTTGGACACAGAAATCTACAAGATCGATGGCTGCAGCTTGTTCATCTCAATGTTGCGTACCACACGAAGTCTCACCATGGAATCCCTACTGCACTAGCGCTACTGGTCTGTCGCCCCTGGAATCCGAAGAGATATTCAACACAGAGGATCAGTAATAGCAGAAGTCATCACGTCAAGTGTGGATTTCTGCAAGTCGAGGACAGGTTAGCACTAACATGGTTAATTAGCAAAGGCACAAGTATAAACAGGAGCCGGCATTTGTTAACCCTGTAAAATCACAAGTTGACATGGCCACAGTGGCATCGACTGTGCCCCTACATCAATGGACAAGAGGATAAACTGGTACACCTACTGATCCCACACCCGTAATATGGAACTGGAGCTTGTTGGCACGCTACAGCTTGGGAGTGGCTTAATCACGTCCACATTGTACTGTGGTCCTTACTCCTTAGCTTAGATCGTCACGATGATGACTTTTGATCTCTCCACAAAGTCTACGCTGTGCCTTTTTCTGGGAGCGACAATATTTGCCAATCCTGCCCCAACATCAACTGGTGTGGTACCATGTCTGATGAGGTCTTTTCAGTATTCACTCGCTCATTGCTCGTCAGACTCAGACGGGAACAGTTGCGCGTGCCGAATCTCTTGCTTGTAGACGCAGAACTCCACCCTAGGCCATGCTTTGACATCGACAAGTTAATGATTCTGAATCTTTGGCGTGCGCGAGAGTGAGTTTGGTATCACGGACCAATCAGGGGCCATGCTTTCACTAATTATTAGTACCCGGCCCCTCCCGTTGCAGCCCACTAGCGCTCCCGCAGGCCGCCTCCTGTGGTCTATCTTTTTCTTCGGTGCTGAACCTTTTTCCCACGTTGACTCTTTGGCCTGTGATTTTTTCCCGTCGTATTTTTGATCCGTGATTATTTTGACCCAAAGCAGTTGTTTGACCAGGTTTTTTAGTCACATCGCACGTGTGGTTTTTGGTCTTTTTATCGTTGCTTTGGTGGTTCCCAACTCCCAATGAATGGTCACGTAACTTTGTACTGGTATTTGATTGTTGTTACCTCTCCGATTTTAATTATAGTTTGTTTAATTTTTTTATCTTAACTTTGATCACTCATCTTATTCAAAATATTTGGATAAATATGATTAAATTTAAGTCATTTTTAAAGATTTTTTGTTAGTAAAACAAGCCATAACAAAAGAAATGATATTTGTCACAAATTTTTGAATAAGAAAAGTGGTCAAAGTTGAGGTCAAAAAAGTCAAACGAACATAGTTAGGTAAGAATGAAAACCAGCCTGCGCATAATACATAAAAAATATTGTTTAACAGGATCATCATTTAGAAAATACTGATTAGAATTATGAGTAGAGGATCCATAAATAATTCTAATCAATATTTACCATATGTAATAAAAAATCCACTAGCCCATGCAATTATAGTGTCTATGTCATCAAGTCATTATATTTCTCTCAACATGCAACCAGTCCAACTAAGTAATGCATTGTCATACACAACTAAAATCCGCATCAAGACACATAGTATTTTTGTTATCCATGTCATCATGCCACACAATCTATTAATCTGTATTGCCGCAGCAACGCGTGGGGTATTCCCCTGGTGTATTAAAAGACTAACCCCGCATGATTTAGGACCGCTTATTTCGTTTAAGACAATGACATGTGTGTTCGAGTAAAAAAATTGAACTGCTTGACTAAACTCATGCTAAAATTTTTGTTGAATGGAAAAGCAAATGAATCATGCCCGTTTTAGATTTACAACACATACAAATCTCTATTTTAAATGTCTAACAGAACATGATCAGAAAACTGGGGAAAGCATAATATCTATTTTATCTCTAACATAAACAATCGGCACTACACCCAAACTAATCCACTAAGCAATTTTATAGGTTACTACAATTTGAAGGTATAAGAGGTATAATGCCGGTTGACACATGGAGGGACGAGCGGTAGTGGAGGAGGCGGCGGGCAGCGGCGTGGCCAGCCGGCGGCTTGGCCACGATGGCTTGGTAGGGCGGCGGCTAGGGTTTGGCGCGGGGGTGGCGATGGCGCATGCGCACGGTGGTGGGGGCGGCGGCTAAGGAGAGGAGAGATGGAGAGAGATAGATGAGAATTACCCCTTCTATTATTGATCTGAATGGTTACAATTCCCCTTGTATTTGTAGGCCGGGGGTTGCTTAGCCTTTAAGAAAGAGGGAATCCTGTGGATCCTCTGTTTTCTATTTTATTAATTCTTATTTTCCTAATTTGTTGAGATAACGTGGCGGCGAGGCGGAGACGGCGCCCAGGTGCGCTGCGCGCGTGGGAGCGGTGCCCCTTCCTCCTTCTTGGTGCGAGCGGCGTCCTAGCCACAGTCCATGATGTTGTCGAGCTCCTCTTGGGCCTGAGTTGGCTAATTTCCTCCCAATTCTGCTAGGCCGTCGTTGTACTTGTTACAGAAGTCAAAGGTTCTTAATCTAGATGAAAAAGCAATTACTAATACCTTCATGAATGATGTTTACACAACAATTTTCAATTAGGCAATGTAATATTATTTGTTTAACCAATATTAATCCTAAGTAATTTATTTAAAATTAAGCTAAGACAGTGACTGCGTTCAAATTAAGAACCAGTATGATGAACCCATTCCAACTATCAATTAAGACAATGACAGTGACTGCTAGTTTGAATTATTTGAGGTAGCAGAAATACTTTTAGGCAATGCTAGATAATTTAAGAACTTGAACAACAACCAAGCAGAATCAGATACGATACAATGTACATCAACCAAGAAGTTTCCATGTTCTAGGAAATTTAGTCATGAAATAACTAGTGTTGATGATTTGGAAGCTACAGCAGCCATAAATTAAATGTGTAAAATTGGAAAATTAGCAAGGCAGAAAAAAAGATAATTTTCCAATGGAAACAAATGCAAAAGTTATACTCTCGTAAATCTTCAAGAATAATTAGCCAAACACCTACACAAACAAACCAATAATAGTAGAAGAAACCACCTATGTGAGTAATCATGGGGATTAGATGGAGGATGCTTTGATGGCGAGCGCCTGGCTGCCCAAATACAAAGAGAGAGAAAAGAGGAAAAATAACGCGATAAAACTATTAGCTATGTACACCTTTGTTTTATTTTAAGCTCAAAAGAAATTTCCTCCGCTGCGGTGTAGCTAGCTAGCCTAGGAAGTCTAGGACCCCAAGGCGCAACGCTTATACCCAGGAAAAGACAGCAGCGGGTGCTAGATTGTCGATGTCAACGAACTCCAGAGGCGCGTTTGGTTGCCTGGACGAGGCCTTGGGCCAGGCTCTAGGCGTGCAGGTGGCCTTATTTGTTTGCCTGCATAGCCACCAGGCCCGAACCTCAAAGCACCCCTCGGCCTGGCCCGTGAGCGAAGCTTGTTTTGGGCGTTCCCACCGAGCCAGCTAAGCACGTGCAACCCGCGGCCACCCCGCGTCTCCTTTCAGTGGTTCGCAGCGACTTGCTTTCGTCTCCCGCGTGACAGGGAAAAATTCCCCGCCTCCCCGCCTCCTCACCGCTAGGGTTTTGCCTCCCCTTAAAACCCCCAGGCCAGCGATGGCTCTAGGGTTTGGTTCACTCCTCTGCACCCCGTCCTCGTCCTTTCCACACTCCTCACTGGACTCCTCTCCTCCCTCATCTGGCGGTGTGTTGTGGTGGCGGAGTTGAAGCGGCCTCCCTAGGGTTCACGGCAGCTACTCCTCCTCCGTCTCGCTGGCGACCGGGTGATCCTGCTTCTCTTCCTCCTTGGCCCAATGGTGCTGCAGCAGCGGCTTGCGGTGGTCCTCACCTGGACGGTGCTTCATCTCTGGATCTGCTTCCTCCTCCCCAAGTCGGCTGCATCCTCTTCCTCCCCCTCGACAAAGCAAGGTCAAATCTTTCCCTTCCTAGACTCCATGGGGCCCGATTTTGGTGGCCTGCGTGTTCTTGCGATATATTCGTGTTCATTATGTTATGATGCTGGTGATATGAATCCATGGTTAACTTGTTCATGTATATGTTACATCTGATGCTGTTGATCCTGTTGCCCCTATTGTTGTCACTGCACCTAGTTTGATGGTAGCTAACAGGACTTGCTGTGGGGGTGCATCATGGGCCTATGACATTTGATGACTTGAACAATTTGGTGGCTAAATGCCACATAATTTGTAATATAAGCTGGTAAGTTTGGTTGGACCCTTCGGTTGAAATTTGTTGAGCTTGAATAATGGCCAATGATGAAACCATTTAACAGGAGGTGGCACATGAGTATGTTTTTGCTGGTGTTTCTCATGGTAGTCATCAAACCATGGGAGACATCCAAACCTAAGTGTTGGCGGTCCTTAGCGCCCATTTTTACAGCCAATATTTTATGCTAAAACAAATAGTGATAGGGCCTTACAACTAATATTTCCACGAGTCTTGGTGTTCGCATGTTTTGCAGAGACAAACTCGAAAAACACCAAAATACACTTCCAAGAAGGCGTATTTTGGCAAAAGTAAAACTGCCCAATCATGAGGACAATCACGGCCCTATCAAATAGAGAAATAGACCCAACATGAGCAAAAGAAGCAATGGCCCAAATAAAGTTCTAGTCCATTTTAGGACTACACGAGTAGGCACGAGTAAAACGGTCGCTCCGGGTTCATCCGAACTCCAATTTGGGCGAATCACCAGGCGAAACGAAGCTATCGATGAGGCCTACGTGCTCACCAAAGATGGGCTTGAGAGGGGCCACCTAGGGACCGGCTGCTCCCCTAGCTGGGCCTCTTGGGCCCAGTTTCCTCTAGCGGTTTGAAGACGGATTGGCAACGATGGGTCACCTACGATTGGTGCAGATGGAAAGTGCAAACTGTCCTTTGGAGGTCGATTTGGATCCTTCCATATGGGGATGGTCCTTTTGCATAGAGCCCCCTCCTCTCAAGCTATAAAAGGATGTCTCCTGTCTTCACATCATTTATCAACACACAAAAGGGAGAAGAGCACTGCACACTTGAGCATCACTCCAAAGGGGCTATGCCCTAGTAGCTATCTAGAGTTAGGAAGTGAGATGTGAGGAAAGAGAGTAGGGAAGCACTAGGCTTGTTGGCACCTCCCCAACCTTGTATCTCTATGGATATTCTACTTGGCTCCTTCATGGGATCTTGGCTAAGTAAGTGTTCATGTTTCTTATAGTCTATTAAGTCTTTGTTTAGTTGAGCTTTACCTATACTTGTTTGTGGGTTTGTCGTTCGCCCCTTGTGGCTGGTGCTCTAGTAGAAGGACCCCGGGGATGGGTAAGCCTTGAATTCATGCTAGAGTAGTAGTTGACGACTTAGACTTGGTGTCTAGGTTTGAAGCTACATTCATTTGTCTTGTAGCTCAATGGGCAGAGGGGTAGGCTGGCAGGTGGTGACAGCCCTGTTCATCCCTTGCACTCTCCCACATCAGAGTACGATGTAGAGCTATAAGCCGGTATCTCCTGGCAGACCAGGTGCGCTCCGGTGCCCGAAGTAAGCAAGTAGAAGTTTTGCAATGCTATTCTTAATACCCAAAGGCTATAGGAATCCATCTCTACACCCTTTCTATCTCTGCCCTTGTGTTGTCCTTGGACGAATTAGCTAGAAGAAATACCTCCGTTCCCTGTGGAAAGTACGATACCTTGAATACTTCCGGGTGAAGGCTACAACGGTATTTTCGGGCGCTTGCGGACTTTTCTGCTAACGCTAAGAAACACCAACAAGCTTTCTGGCGCCGTTGCCAGGGAAAGATTGCTATTTTCTTCGAACCTAGTTCATCCTCGTATCTGTACCCTTTATTTTATAAAAAAATTCTTTTATGTTTTCTTTTTATGAAACAAAATATTTATTTTATCCAATCCTTCTACCATGAAGCCAGCTCCAATTCAAAATCTTTTTACTTCAAAGGGGGAGTTCTTGGAGCCACAATCTTCTTCAAAATCAAACTTTTCATCTACCCATGAACTCCACCCAAAATTCAAAGCCATGGTTCGGGCAAAACCCTTCTTTGGTCACGACAACGAAGATTCTTTTGACCACTTGCGAGAATTCGAGTAATTGTGCATCCCTGGCATGATACAAGAAACTCTTAAGTGGAGGTTGTTTTCATCTTCCCTCAAAGGGGAAGCGAAGCAATGGTTCACTAATGCCGTATAAAGTATGAATGGGGACTGGGAAGAACTTAAAGACAAATTTTATCTTACATTCTTTCCTATGTCCCATATCAACTCTCTACCAGGGACAATCCTTAATTTTAGGCAAGATAAGGTGGAGTCTATAGGTGCAGCCTGGGCCAGGTTTACAATGTTAATACATGCCGACCTAGATCTGTCTTTACCCGACAGCATGCAATTGCATCTCTTTTATTCGGGTCTAGACGAAGATGCTGCCCTATGCCTTGACACAGCCGCAGGAGGGACATTTTCACATAGAACCATGGCGGAACAGAGGAAAATCCTTGATCACATTCTAGGGAAGCATGCTTCCCCCGTTGTAGAAACCAAAACCCTCCAGGCCATAGTCATGTCAAGTGTGGGGGAGCCCCCATTAGTTGAATCCAACCACGTACCATCCATAGGTTCGGCTCATGAGCCCCCACCCAAACCACGAACACTGAAGGAGACAATTCTCCATCCTTCGGAGTTCTCAATCAAATTCGAGGATTTTAGTAAAACCTCAAATAATTCTTGGCATGAAAAGGATATATTTCCTTTTCAAGAAGTCTCCCCTAACATGGAGCCATCAAAAGAATGGTTGTTGGAAGTGAAACGTTCTTCTGAAGCAATTCAGATTCTTTCACCTTCCATGACTATACCCTGTTTGTTAGGAGGAACTTCCATAGATGCCCTACGCAACCTCACAGTTGACACTAATATCATATCACAATTCCTTGAAAATGCCCTTTTGGGTAATATGCCATTAGTGCTGACCAATAAACTCCTCAAGAGTTCGTCAGGGTTCATCGTAGAGTGTTGTGGGATTGCTAGGGCCGTACCAATAGAATTTCATGGAACTGAGATTTGTGTAGACTTTCACATCTTTGCCATCCTTGAGTTTAATCTCCTCATAGGTTGTCCCTTGGATGAACCTTTCGAAGATAAATCTTCCCAAGGGAGCCCTAATGAGACGGTTAGGAAAACTGCTTCCACCACTCACCTAGAAATTCCAATGGTGGAGCATCTTCCTAAACATAACCCATTCGAGGAGGCAAAGTTTAGTTACCCGTTCATTTCCCATCCTTGTGAAATAGAACGTCCATCATCACCCTCACTCAAACTTAAGCCATATCCCTCTGGCCTTGGAAATGTTGCTCTTGATAATGGCTGAGACACAACAATAGTTCCACATGAAAACTTCCATGCCATGGACATGCCCGAAGCAACTACTCTAGAGACCAAGCAGCAGCGTGCTAATGAGCATGCTAACTTCCCTTATGAGACATCTCGTGTTTCATGCTCAATTTTGGAGTCTCTAGAGTCTGTTCTGCTTCTGATCTCATGCTTCCATAAGAATTACAACCACCTCCTAATTCCTGTTTCTAAACTTTTTAAGAGGTCGGTTGTTGATGCATATGTTTATCATAAGCATTCGAAATCTCATAGTGGCACGATGGTGCTTGCCTTGCAGGTTGAATTTTAATGCCCTATGCTTGGTGGTGAAGTTGGGAATTACACCACCATTGATTACTGCAAGAAGAAGTTCCCACTATCAAGCTTAAGACCATAAATTATGACTGCCGAAAGATACCCCGGATTATCTTAAAAAAACTTTTATTATTATCATTGTCATTATTATTTTCAAAAAAATCTCTTTAATAAAAAGGGCATGTTTTCAAGTTAGTATGCACCTTCGGGTATATCGCTAACCATTTCAGGAAAGATTAAAAAGAACTCGGGTCATATGATGCTTGACAACATGGAGCGACATCAACTACAAACCTTAATGCGCTCCTAGGTGATGGAACACACTCGTAAGAAGGCCCTAAATCTACACTTGAATTTTATGCAAAAGTCCAAGTGTGGGGGAGGACGCTAAGAAACCCAAGTTCCATACACACCAAGGGGTTATTCAAAAAAAAGATGTTGATGTCAGCCTCACCTTGCGAAAAAAGCAGAGTTGAAAAAAAATATTGACAAAAAAGGAGATGTTATAAAAAAGAGAGAAAAAAATAAAAAAAGATGAGGGAGACTTAAAAAAAGAGAGAGAACTAAAAAAAGATTGAGAGTCTCCCTCCTCTAGACCTTTGCTATCACCAATGGCCCATGCATACTATGTGTGGCCAAACCTGAGTTGGAGTCCAAGCCATCAAGCCACCATTGTAGCAGGCCCAAAGTTTCCATCCATACACGCTGCTGGTAAGATCACTCAGGTATGAAAAGGAAAAAAAGGGGTTCACCAACTTCTTATACTTGTCTTCATTTGATCATATAAATTCATGCTTCCTTTGCTTATGTCATATGCTCTAGTTTGGGTGTATTTTATATAGATATGCCCATAGGCCATTTTGAATTAAGCATGGTGCTTAGGTCAAGACGACCTTCTTTATTCAAATTTTGACATGGTGTTGGAATTTGATTAATGAACTTTGAGCTATTGGCATAATCAATAGAAGTAATCTTATATGGAGATGAGCTAAGGCCTATTCTGCTTTGCAACTTTTATCTTAGCCTTACTTGAGTTGGATGAACATAAAAAATAGTAATCATAATAAATTTAAGCTCCCCAGGTTTCAACCTGGTAGAGCCCATGCTTGTTTTCCTTTCTTTTTGGTTAAAAATAAAAACAGGTACAAGAACAAGTGTGAGGAAGGTCTCTCAAGCACATCTATCGCACACTCAAGATCTCCCCTACGTATTGCACAACACCCAATGAATCATCGCGCAGAAGGACAAAGACACATGACTTCCATTAACTCCTTCATCTTCAACGGTGGTTTGTGCAACTCTATCCTCACATCTCCTGAGTTTACATTGAAGGTTTAAATTGATAAATATGAAAGGGCAATTCTTTCTGGCATAACATCTCCATGCTATCCTTTGATAAAATTTGCATACTCCTTATTCCTCGCCAATATTCCTATAACTTGTGAACAACTATCGTAAGGACCCATATTATCTAAGTAATTGGAGTATGTGATATAGCTGGATGATTTGAACCTTGCTCTTTTTATGAAGGACTTGGGATTTATTTTACAAAATCAAAATGTAATAGCATGCTCCTCAATGATATTGGATTTCCTACCAAGGCCATGACATGATTTATTTATGCAAACCTTTAGTCATATGTTGCTTGTTGGATCTTTGAGTTTGGTCAAATTGTGGTGACCTATGTGAGATAATGGTCATGCACCCATGATTGAGATTCACATGCACCCATAAATAAAATACTGACTCTTACACCAAGAGTTGAGCACAAAATGCACCCTTTTCACCCACCAAAAAAATTTGCCAACTCTCACCCTGAGAGTTGTGCACTCATCCACCAAATAAAAATGCTGATTCTTACCCTAAGAGCCGTGCATTCATTCTCCACCATATTACTCCTCGCATTCCATCATGACATCTCTCCATTCAAAGTTTTCATTGCCATAAGAAGAGATATGGGCTATGTTTAAAAAAAATGCCAAGGGGCATAAAAAAAGGGAGAGAAAAAAATACATGCCAAAGGGCATGAGAGAAAAAAATATTCCAAGCAATAAAAAATGGGAAAGTCCAAAGGCCCGTTCAGAAAATATATGAATATTTTCTTTTAAAGCCCATACTCTTTAAAGAATCATCCATCTAATAAAGAGAGTCATGATGCATGGAGTACCAAAAATATTTAGAATTAGGAACCATCATCCATTTCACACACTTGTACATCTCAATCTAAGTGTATGACTTGTATCTTCGTGTGGTTCAGTTTTTAACCTAACAATATATGTGATGCAAGTATGTCCACTTTCATACCTACCCAAAACTCCACACAAGAGCTTTAGAGATAGGTTATGAAAAGAAGGCAATTCCAAAATGCCTTGGTGATGAACCAGACACATATATGAGCGACTTGAGAGTATCATCTGTGGAGCAAGGCTATCTTTTCTTTTTCAAAAATCTTACGAAAACCCAAGTTTCTGAGCTAACTTATGCAAGGGGATTTGAATCCATGTTGTTCCATTATTCAATTACCCAAGACAATGTGGTAGACAATTTGAAGTTCACAAGTGCAGGTGAAGCTTGGAATATCTTGTATGCAGATCATATATCAAGGAGATGACCCATCTTAGTCCTAAAAATTTACTCGAGGATGAGCAAAAGGCTATGTGTGGGGGAGTTGTTGGCGGTCCTTAGCGCCCATTTTTACAACCAATATTTTTATGCTAAAACAAATAGGGATAGGGCCTTACAACTAATATTTCCACGTGTTTTGGTGTTCACATGTTTTACAGAGACAAACTCGGAAAACACCAAAATATATTTCCAAGAAGGCATATTTTGGCAAAAGTAAAACAAGCCCAATCATGAGGATGATCAGGGACCTATCAAATAGAGAAATAGACCTAACATGAGCAAAAGAAGCAATGGCCCAAATAAAGTTCGTGTCCATTTTAGGACTGCAGGAGTAGGCCCGAGTAAAACGGTCGCTCCGGGCTCATCCGAACTCTGATTTGGGTGAATCACCAGGCGAAATGAAGCTATCGACGAGGCCTACATGCTCACTAAAGATGGGCTTGAGAGGGACTACCCAGGGACCGGCCGCCCCTAGCTGGGCCTCCCGGGCCCAGTTTCCTCTGGTAGCTCAAAGGCGGTTTGGCAACGACGGGTCCACCTACGATCGGTGCAGATGGAAAGTGCAAACCGCCCTTTGGAAGTTGGTTTGGATCCTTCCATATGGGAATGGTCCTTTTGCATAGAGCCCCCTCCTCTCAAGCTATAAAAGGAGGTCTCCTCTCTTCACATTTAAAGAGTACATTTGTTGTGGCCAAGAAGCCACCAGAAGGTGGCCACGTCACCTGAAATCTTATGGCGCGTTGGATCTACGAATCAACGGTTCTCATCACTCCTCAGCACCAAATATATACGACCTTCAGCCTCCAATCCTAACCCTAGCTCTCACTCTCTCCTCCACAGCCGCCTCTCCTCCCTCTCCCTCCTCTCTTTCCAGGCCCGACGGGGCTCCTGCTCCCGCCCCTGGCCTCGCCCCGGCCTCCCCTTCCCCTCCCTCTCGCTCTCCCTCTGGCGCCGGCGGCGCGGGCAGCGCGGCGTGGCCGGGCGGCGCAGCCAGGCGGCGTGGCAGTGGTGAGGCGCGGCCGTCGTGGGCGCGGGGAAGCGGCGCGGGCGTGGCGTGGCGGGGCGGCGCGGCCAGGCGCGGCCGGCGGCGCGGATTTGCGGCGGCGGCCACGGCGAGGCAGAGTTGGCGTGGCCAGGCGCGGGCGTTGCGGCGCTAGGCGGCGGTTGACCCGCGGGCGTGGCCTGGCGGGGCGGCGCGGCGGCGGCGGCGTAGGTTGGTGCTGGGCGCAAGAGAGGTGTTTGAGGAAATGACCGCTAATAATTTCTCGGTTTCTTCTTCGTCAAATTTTTTCCGGTGCTCTGCAGTAGGGGTTGAACAGAGGCACTAGCTGCTTAACAAGATCGATGGCACCTTGCTTTGGTATGGTTACCTCGGATCTCAGATTCTAGCCATTCACACTTCTGGGTTATTCCGTTCTTTAATGTTTTGTAATATGTTCATCCCTAGAATGATACTGACGTGGTCATGGATTTTGTTTGGGTTCCTATAATCCTATTCTTGATCTGTTACAGGGGGCCTTGCCATGCTGCTGTAGAATGACATTGGCCAGAGAAACTAGATGCTTAACGAGATCAACGACACCTTGTTTTGGTATGATTTTCTCAGATCTCTGATTCTAATGATTTACACTTTTTGAGTTCTTTTTTCTTTACTGTTTGTAATATATGCAGCAAGAATGATAGTGACGTGGACCTTTCTGTATAGTTCAAGTATGCAAAGCAAAAGCATACCATGTTGTTTGATGGATTCATCTTCGCTTGAGTTTTATTCTCACTACCTTTCCTATATAAGCCTCATAATTTGTGAGGTTTATATCTGAAGATAGTTGGTGATGCTGACAGAAAAGGGCTACATTTTGCATCAAGGATGAGGAAAAATTCATTTATTCATGTAGTCTTCTCCATGCTTTTGACATTTATCAGTGGCCTAACATGTCCTTAAATTTTATCAGTAGATAGAGGTCCTTATATTCCGCTACTTTCTTTAGTTGCTGATCTGTGTGATTTCATTCTACAGATCTGAAAAAGCGTCTGTGTGATTTCTTTAGTTGAAATATATGGTGTCAGCTTATACATTCCCAGCGATAGTGTCTTTGCCCTGTTAAAGTGCCTCTATTTGTTTCCCCCTTCAAAAACTTTTGTTCTCAATTTGGGCATATTTTGCAGTGTCTCTACCTGCAGTGCTGGACAAGAATTCATCCATCGTTGTATGCTCCTCAGCATGACCATTTTTGTGTTCACAAATCGACATCTGGTATGCTTGTTCATCTACTGCCTAAATATCTCTGCACTTTTGCCTGTATTTTTTTTAGTTTATGTTCCCTTTGATTCACTATATTAATACTGTTTACGCAATCTTGTTTTCTTCAGTCTTTTCTATTATCTTGCCGCTTTCATGTTTCCTGATGCTTGTTTCCTCTGTGCTATGTGGTGAAGGGAGTCAACGAATAGGAGTGGTAATTTCAAGCAAATCCATCTATGCAGAATGATAAGATTCGAAGGTGTGTTGGTGAGTTCCTTTGCTTATGACTGCTCTATCTTCCTTCCTGCCTTTTTGGATGTGTGCAGATTGAATTCATTACAATTTGTCTCTTTCAGTGGCTAATAATGGGTAAATATTTTAAATATGGATCAGCACATTCACTTACATATATAGACCCATGTTAGGCCTCCAAATTTGTTTGTCAAGAATGCATTTTAGGCTCAGCTTGGGGTGCTTCAGTTTGTCAGATAGTACATTATTGTTCTTTTCCGCTCTCAGAAAACCTGGCATGAATGTAATGAGCCACCTCTGTCATTGTTGTGCTTTTATGCATGTAAATCAAACATACATGATGAAGGCAGCCCAATCTTTAGATTCAGGCGTGCTCGGATAGATGTTCCAGTCTGCCCTTTCTTGGGTTCACACTTCATGTACCACTATAAAAAAAACCTAAAAATACGAACTATGACATTTTTTGCCACTGGATCATCTGAGTATGCACATACAAGAGTACACATCTCATATTAACACATGTAAAAATTGTATGCATCCCTTGCTCCAGAACTAGCATGTAGAAGCAACCTATTTGCATATATTGTTCTTCATCTGTTCTCAGAAAACGCTATTTTTCGACAGCACATTGCTACCTTTGACTTTGCAAGAGTGTTTCTATTTTTTTTATAGTGCTCAGAGAAATGCCAATGAAATTTTAATTTACTATATTAGCATTTTTAACCTTATAAGGTTAACTGTTGCCATGTGGGCTGTGCTGGTCAGAACAAAAAATAAATCCTTGTACAATTAAAGATATATTAGTGGCAAATGCAAAAGCTTATGTCTTCATGAAATGTTTTATCTTCAGCCTTTGCTTATTAGTCCTATATTCCTCAAACATCTACTGGAACAATGATGTTTCATCTAAGATGTTCTGCCATCGCTAATAAACAACCTGTGGTTAGTTTCGACATCTCATGGAAATAAAATTTTCATGCACTATGTGGCTCTTGACAGCCATAAAAACCGGCAACAGTACCAGAGAGGAGCAGCTGGTTGATGGCCACCGCATGGTTAGTTCCCTGCTCAGATTGATGTAACCTAAATTTGGAGAGCTATTTAAACTCCGTAGCGCAACGAAGAAACTGCTAATGTACTATTCTGCATGCCTGTTTGGTAATGTCTCCACTTCGTGGACAGTTCCTGTTTGTTGATCGGTTTTTTTTGCTTTTCAATAGAAACACATGGCGAACTGCTCTCCAGTTTTCTTTCTTAATACTGCTCTGGCCATTGATCGTGCGCATGGGCGCGCGCAAATCACTAATCATTCATCAACACACAAAAAGGAGAAGAGGACTACACACTTGAACATCACTCCGAAGGGGCTATGCCCTAGTAGCTATCTAGAGTTAAGTGAGATGTGAGGGAAGAGAGCCGGGAAGCACCGGGCTTATCGGCACCTCCCCAACCTTATACCTCTATGGATATTCTACTTGGCTCCTTCACGGGATCTTGGTTAAGTAAGTGTTCGTGTTTCTTATAGTCTATTAAGTCTTTTGTTTAGTTGAGCTTTACCTATACTTGTTTGCGGGTTCGTCGTTCGCCCCTTGTGGCGGGTGCTCTAGTAGAAGGATCCCAGGGACGGGTAAGCCTTGAATTCATGCTAGAGTAGTAGTTGACGACTTAGACGTGGTGTCTACGTTTGAAGCTACCTTCGTTTGCCTCGTAGCTTGACGGGCAAAGGGGTAGGCGGGTAGGTGGTGACAGCCCTATTCATCCCTTGCACTCCCCCACGTCAGAGTACGGCATAGAGCTGTAAGCAGTATCGCCTGGCAGACCAGGTGCGCTCCGGTGCCCGAAATAAGCAAGTGGAAGTTTTGCAATGCTATTCTTAAGACCCAAAGGCTATAGGAATCCATATCTGCACCCTTTCTATCTCTACCCTTGTGTTGTCCTTGGGTGAATTAGCTAGAAGAAATACCTCCATTCCCTGTGAAAAATACGATACCTGAATACTTCCGGGTAAAGGCTACAACGGTATTTCCGTGCGCTTACGGACTTTTCTGCTAACGCTAAGAAACACCAACACTAAGCAACTCCATTGCCTGGCTTGGTTGATGGCTTTGGTATGGTGTCTCCCATGGTTCCATGCCTGCTGCGATCTTGCTTCTTTCATTTGAGTTGTTTGTGCCATATTCATGTGCCACCAATGACTGTCCTTTGGTACATTATTATTAGTATGCCATCAGTCTGAGGCCAAAAGATGTTAGCCACTTTTGGTTTGTTTTTTCTTACCATTTTTTTTGTCGCTGTTCCTGGCCAATGATGAGCACTCTGAAACTCAAGTCTGTCATCAAACCGTGGCTCACGTCCATCCCCATGCTACTGTGTTTTGCAAAACAAGTCTAGATGGTGGACGTGGGCCACGCTTCCATGGCTGCCTTGAACTTTTTTCCTGTGAGAGGTAATCTGAGGCCAACATGTCATCTTCATGCTTGTTGTGAATTTTGAAGTAGTCTGAGGTGTTCTTTATGGCCAATGATGATCATGTTTGGAGCTCATTCTGTTGTTTTCTCATGACAATTATCAAGTCATGTGATACATCCATGCCTAAGCAACTCCTTGAGTAACTGGTTGATGGCTTAGGATGGATGGGTCACATGATTTCATGCCTATTGTGAATTTTGAAGGATTCTGAGGCCAACAGAACTTGTGCTCTTCAATCTGGGAAATGTGATCTTCAATTTGGTTTTCTTGATTTTGAATTCTTCATTTTCTGTGTGTACATAACTTGTGCTTTTTATGTGTAAGCTCATAATGCAATGGAGGTGACGGGTTCCTTGATTATGTTACAAAAATAGTGAACTATCAATGCTTTGCTCTCTGTAAAATGTGATCATGTTGTTGGTCTTGCCGTTGGGGCTGTTGATGTTGTTGTGGTGTGGCAATTGGGCCGTTGGTGCTAGCATGCAGGCAAACAAACACCATCCCAACCTGGCGGTTGGAGGTAGATGGGCTTGCCTGCCACCGCATGCAGGCAAACAAACATGCAGCCCGCGGCCAGCCAGGCTGAACTGGGAAGGGAAACAAGCAACTGGCCTTGCACCAGTTGGGCCTGGCCGAAGCGGGTCTGGCTAGGGAGCACAGGCCAGGCTCACTTGGTGTAGGCAACCAAACGCGCCATAGGTTTCCAAAGCGGCTGCGGCTGCCTGAGGCCGCGCCGAGAGCAAGTTTGAGTACATGTAAGTAGGGGCGGATCCATAGGGTATGCTAGGTGGGTCACTGCATATCCCTTGGGGCAGCTATCTACTAGTAATAGTGAATTATTACTATTAGATAGCAAAATAAATGACATATCCTAGTGGTAAGCCTTTCTTTTAACGCAAAAGGTTGTGGGTTCAATTCTTGGCAGCCTCAATTTTTGCTTCTATTTTCATTTTGCATTCCATTGCAGCTATATTTGCATCAAGGAAAAATTTTGAGCGCCATATTGGCTATGATGAAGAGTGTGTGTTCCTCGTGTGATTATTATACTCCATTTTTAAGGATAAAAATAGAATGTATAAATTGCCTTATATGCGCCCCAGGAACAGTCACACATATAAGATGACAAATTACAGAGAGTATCATCACCCTGTTTATTACATAGCGAACCAATATTTAATACAGAATCTTCCACATAAACAATTAGATAACTAATATATCTTTATTGTGGAAGCTCCACACAGGGACATGCCAACTAGTGAACACCAAGCCTAGTACTCATCGCGATAGCTCTCATTCCAACCTTTATCTGTTCTCTATCCGGGATTTTTCAAAATTAAAAGTAAAGCAAGCGTAAGTACACAACCGTACTCAACAAGCATAACATGGGTTAATGAGGCTCAATTAAGCTGATACTATTTGACTGCATTTAGCTTTTATAAGTTAATCATATTGAGGCATAGCATCAAGGTAGTAAAAATCCCCATATACTCATGATCGGAATAACATTAATAAATGTGTAGCAATAACGACATTAAAATAAACATTTTAACAATCTAAGAACCATTGTCCTTAATGTAAATGTGTCAAGGCCGCCCTAACCGTAGGGCACGGACAATATATTGATTTAAACTCTGCGTAGAGGTGTACACTTTCACTGTGAGTCATTTTCTATAGTAAAATGGGTTAATTACTTTCAAGTCACCACAAAACATATAAAGCCCCCTATAGATTCTTCTAACCAATCAGGGATACAGAAACATTAAGTATAGGAACCCCCTTCCAATATGGCACAATCCTTCCCGGCTATACTCATAAGGTCATCAAGTGGACACATGCAAATGTAATATTATTTAGAGTGTATAGGTAACAAGGAAGATCCATATTATACTTACCTTGGTTTATCAAGTCCTGTTGGTCCTGCTGATCCTCAAAGTAGCCATGCTCAACAAAACCCTCACCGTCTGAACTCGACATTAACAATCAACACCAGGCAATCCAATCGAGCATACATACACGAAGAAAACAAAGAGTTATTAAAGGAACTGTACACCAATCTCATCAAAATCAAATAAAAAGTTTATAAAACTATTCTACACGCTTCTACGATCACACAGACGTCAAGTTCACCGAAAACGGAGTTATAACGGCGAAGATATGAATTTTTAAAGATTTTCTATAGACAAATAAATGCATTAAATATGAACTAAAAATATGAAGTCTACAAACAACTCCAACAGTGGCATCACTGCATAGATTACAAAATTATGAATCTAACGGAATTTGAACGGATCCAATCGGAGTTAAAACGGAGAAGTTATAAGCGTTTGAAGATAATGGCAAAACTATAAATAGTTAAAAACGTATTCTAAAACTGAAAAGAAAAAATACGTTTTCCAGAGGATAAAACGTATTTGGGGATCTGTTAAAAGGAAAATACGCCTTCTAGAGAATAAAACGTATTTGGAATTGCTAAGAAGGAAGTACGCTTTCTAGTGGGCAAAGCGTAATCTGTGCAAACCGCTAAGGGCTCTTAAAAGATTTGACAGAAGGTCAGGGGGTTTTTGGCAAAGTTGTCGGCCGAAGGGGTACGGGCAAACTAGACCCGTTGGATTTGAGATGGACGGCTCAGATCCGATTGGGGGAAACAGCCTCGCCGGGGACGACGACCACGCGGCAGAGGACATGGCCGACGGTGAGCAGAGCTCACCGGCGTTCATGAAGCCCACGATTCCGGCCACCATTTGGCACGGGACCGGTCTCATTCGAAAGAGGAGCTCATGCAGCGCTCACCGGTGAGGAAGATGGAAAGCGAGGACGGCGGGTGGCTCGACGCGGCGGGCGACGGCGAACTGCGCACGGCGGCGGCTCGGGTTAAGTCAAATTGACCCAAAAGAGTGGCATACAAGTGCTCAGGAGATCAAGGCAAAGGTCTAGAGCTCACTTACGGCGACGATGAACCGACGGCCGAGGATAATTTCAAACTCCGACGGAACCCCGGTGGTGGCTAGGGTTTCGGCGGCGCTGGTGCTCAAGCAAGGAAAAAGGCGGCGCTGACTAGGGTTCGGAGAGGAGCTGTGACCCGGATTAAAGGCTTATATAGCCCGAAGGCGTGGGGGCGAGTGACCGAGCAACGTGGTGGCGGCGCGGGTCGGAACTCTGCGTCCCCGTCCGGCTCTGGGTCGGAGGAGGACGAAGGTGGCGCGGGTCCCACGCGTCAGCGACAGAGCGAGGGAGCGGCGACGCGCGGGCGCACGGTGCGGCAGCCTTACTGGGCCTTGGCTTGGTGGCCCAAGAAGAAGAGTCGCGCGCACGGGGCTGCGGCTAGGCCTGGGAGGCGAGTCCGGCCGCGGGCGGGGAGGAGAAACAGGCCGCGGGCGGTGGCAGGCCATCGGGCCGTTCGGGCCGAAAGGTAAGAGGGAGAGGAGGAGGGAAAAGATTTGGTTTTTCTTTCATTTGAATCTTTTTCAAATAGATTTTTAAACCATTTTGAATCCATTTTTAAATCTAGTCAAACCCACACATCATAAAATAAATTATGCACTAGCATGAGTGCACAAACATGTTTCTTGACCTAGGTTTGATTTTAATTTTACACAAATAATTATTTTTCCTAGGTTAAATGCCCACCAAAAATGCTAAATTAATCAAATTGACTATTTTAAATTCTTAAAAAAATTTAGGGTGTTACAATTCTACCCTCCTTAAGAGAATCTCGTCCTCGAGATTAGATTTAGCTTACTCAAACAACTGCAGATATGCTTCCCTTAGTGCATCCTCAGTTTCTCAAGTTGCCTCAGCCTCCGAGTATCGATTCCACTGCACCTTGCACATCTTAATAACCCGGCTTCGGATAACCTTTTCAGCTATATCTAAGATCCTTACTAGAAACTCTTCATACGTGAGATCATTATTAACAGTAAGTTTCTCCAAAGATAAGTGTTCCTTCTCAGGTACACGTAGACACTTCTTGACCTGGATACAAAAGGCAATAATGCTTCTTAAATCCCAAACTTTGATCACTGGAAATAAAGGCTTCCTAGTCGAGCACAAGCTATCATATAATGTAATACTAAATGGCAGGGCACTGTAAAGCAGAAAGCATGCCAAGTCCAACTAGTGAACTCACCATCTCTGGTTTGACATCATATCCATAATTACTCAGGAACATTTTTAGTCCTTGACTCATTGGTAAGCGGTCCTCTTTAGTTAGCTTTGATTTTTCTCTAGGCACTAATGCACTCATTCGCCGTTGTATGCCCCACATTATCTCCATCACAGTTTCACAACACATGCAGGGTATTTTCTGAAGAAGACACAGCAACAATTGAGCTCAAAGTTGTTTGTTCAAAAAATATTAACATACCAGACAAGGTGCAAATACTGACCAACACTGATTCAATTATTCTTTTATATTCAGGCTTTCCAACACACAAGTTCATCCCAGGGTGGTGCCACCTGTTGATCATATCAACAAGCTGTTTGTCAACACCAGCATCAGTGATGGTCCTGGATTTGTCCTCAAAAGATCGAAATCCCTTCGGATAAACAATCTGATAAAGAGTAAGCATGTTAATGGGCACAGAGAAACATATAAGAAGAGCATGTCAATGGGCGCAAAGAAACATATAAGACGGCTTGGGCTAATCTAACAGCAAGCATCTAAGAAGAACAAGGAAAGTTGGTCGAACTAACCATAGATGCATGGATCCGGTCTCCAAACTCTGCCCAGATTTTCTGTAGGAGACAAATGATGGAATAGAAAATTAGATCATTGGCGTAGACCAAATGAACAAGCAAGAACATGGTTAAAGAAGGTTGGAATGAAGAACATTACATCCACACTATCCTGTAGGTAGCAGTAAACCCCTGAAAAAGTGAGAAGTGCGAAGCCAGAGGGTGTCTCAAACAACAGCAACATTATCCCATTATATGGCAATCTGTCAGCTGCAAACAAAAAGTCAAGTTAAACTTAATCAAGCAGGACTGACTGAGAAAAACAAAGAACACACAGATATATATATATATAGACGAATCGCATGTTCATGTATCTGGTAAGGAGGCTGATATATGACAGTAGATGGCTGGCTCACCTATAGAGGCGATTTCTTTCCCCCTGTCATCAAGTTCAAAGCATACACTTTGACCGTCACTATCATAGTCGTCAGAGTCCAACCCAAGGACCTCGTCAAGGCAACTGCCATAACCGCTGTCACTGCCTACTTCTGTAGGTATTGAAAACGATGATGACGACGAAACACTGCGAGGTACACTCTGACTAGCACCTTCACTTGCCTTACGCTTGGATCCTGCCAAAGAATAAAAAATGCAAAGATGAATATAATTAGCTTCTAGTATGCTAGTACTACTGCCACTTAAATACATAATCTGGGCACGGCGGCGTGCCTGAAATGGATCCGCTGCTGCTGCGTTTGACGGAGGACCGCCGTTCTTGCAGAATCCGGCGCAAGCGCAAGGCTGGCGGTTTGGAGTCGGAAGGGCCAGAACCGGAACTGCCTCTTCCCTTTGACGGCATCCTCCACCGGAGCGGCGCAGGAAGGCCGGAGGTCTGTTCGATTTGGCACGCCGATCAGGAGAGGCAGCGCCGAGACGCCTATTGTATAGGAACGGTGGGCGTCCGAGTCAGAGCCCACCTCTCTGCAGAGTTCGCGTCGGGGACGGTTCACGGCCGGGCTGCAGAGGCTGCGCACTTTGATCATGTTTTTTGGACGGGGAAAAATTTTCAGTTCACGCCTTTCTACAATTCGGATTCGTTTTCTTCTCCATAATAAACTGTATAATAGTGGTTTTCAATAGCTGTTATTTCAACGTTTAAACAAAGTTGAAACTAAAAGAGGTGTTTACGGTAATTAATAACCCATGTTTTATTATATTATACACTAATGGTGCACTCAGGTAATTTTGGTCATTTTCATATGTATATAGTTTGCATGTTCATACGATTGATTGTACCATACTTACATTTGGATATCTCATTTTTTTTTATAACCTAATCTTCTAAAATAATTGCTAACGCAACATTTTGTATTCGTATACAAGAACATTCAGGAAGGGCGGCCCTTGTGCAGCGGTAGTGTCTTACCGTCTGTTACCGGAAGGTCCAGGGTTCGAGCCCCGGCCTCCGCACATTATGTGCGGGTATGGCTTGGCGCAGAAATCCCTTCCCCAAACCCCGCACAGCGCGGGAGCCTACGGCACTGGGTACGTCCTTTTTTTTTATACAAGAACATTCAGATCCATATTGGTATCCAATAAAAAAAATATGGTAATAGCAACATTCGTCGCTATGATCTATGGCTCGGCATAGACATCCTCCGATAGTCTCCAGAAACAGAGTATGAGACCCTCGAATCATGACAAGGGCCAGGGCACCGAAGGCCACCACAACCAGCACATAACCACTTTTTTTTAACTAAGTCAATAAGCAAACCAAAGTTTAAAGAACCTCCTCACTTATTACAACGGATGGATGGCGGCCAAAGTGCAGCATTGCAGGTAAACTATAGTTCTCACATCAAAAAAACAACCCAAAAGCTTTTGCTCCACGTTCACCATGGGGCTTCATCATGAACCGGCCTAGATGGTAGGCTCCCCCCAGCATTATAATCAAGCCAAGCATGCTTATAACCACCATTGTTCTCATACAGCTTTCACTTCAGCCTTGGACTGCACCTGAGCACCTCACCAACCAAATTAGAAGTGGAGAGATCAGAAACAGAGGTCACATGGTCTTGATCTTGACCAATTTGCTCCGACCCACCATGCAGCTTAACATTCTCACATACTTCCGATTGTTCTGCTTCATATGCTTTCTTGCTTTCCTGACCAAGGACCCCAATAATTTTTTCTTCGCAATCCTTAGACGATGGTTAGACACAACTGCGCGGTAGGTCAGCAACCAACATACCTTAAGTGCAACACCTTTATATTTACATGCATCACCTTTCAACTTTGATACCACATCTTCTGCAAGAACCTGAAAGAAACATGATTTTAGCACATTTATATGATATATACAAGCTTCAATGAAATGCACAGTGAGCAGCAGAGAAAGCATACAAAATAGTAAGTATTATTTACCTTGTGAAGATCTGTGAGTTCTTTAGGGCAACATATCACCTTGACAGCTATTGCAAGCTTCAGTATGTCCCAATCCTCACAAGCAATGCCAGAAATATCTCTAATGTGGAGACCAGCATCGCGCAAGAGTCCTAAATTCTTCTCATCATCAACATCACAATGAAACAAGGCACATGCAGTTGTAACAATCTTCTTATTGACCTGGATACAAAAGGCAATGCTTCGTACCTAAAAGAAAATTTAAAAGCGATTCTTTCTATGAAAGCCTGAATCCCAAACATTGGTCCATGAAAATAAAGGATTTCAAGTGCAGAGCACACAAGCTATTGTATAATGTAACATTAAATGGCAGGGAACTATAAATAAGAAAGCATGTCATGTCCAACTAGTGAACTTACCATCTCTGGTTTGACATCAAATCCATGATTACTCAGGAACTTTATTAGTCCTTGACTCGTTGGTAACCGGTCCTCTTTCGTCAGCTTTGATTTTTCTCTACGCACTAATACACGCATTTGCTGTTGTATGCCCCACATTATCTCCATCACAGTTTGACAACACATGCAGGGTATTTTCTGAAAAAGTCACAGCAACAATGGCGCTGAAAGTTGTTCAAAAAATATAATCATACCAGACAAGGAGCAAATACTGACCAACACTGATTCGATGATCTCTTTATACTCAGGCTTTCCAACACACAAGTTCATCCCAGGTTTGTGCCACTTTTTGATCAGATCAACAAGCTGGTTATCAACACCAGTATCAGCATTGATAGCTCTGGATTTGTCCTCAAAAGATAGAAATCCCTTCGGATAAACCATCTGATAAAGAAATAACATCAAGCATGTTCATGGTGGGTACAAACAAACATTTAAGGAATTAGCATGCACATCTCATGATCAGGAGAAGAGGGGTCAGAGGGTGGGGTATCTAGCAAGCCGTTATAGTTAAATCATGGTGCGAAGCAACTCTCATAAGTTTCAGTGTGCACTGTTTGTTATTTAGAGTCATTGAACCTATGGTGATATTTCAGCAAAATTAGCATCATGCTGCATGCTTAAAATTGGGAAGAAAATGTGTTTTGAGGCTGCTAGTGAACAATGAGCTTGAGTTCATATTCTCCCTCAATGCAAAGATGACTACTTGGACTAATTCAACAACAAGCATATAAGACAACGATAGCAATCAGAAGGGAACGCAAGGAAAGTTGTTGGAACTAACCATACTTGCCCGGAGAGGATCTCCAAAATCTGCCCAGACATTCTGTAGAAGACAAATGATGGAATATAAAATCAGGTCATTGGCATAGACCACATGAACAAGCAGCAAGGACATCGTTAACAAAGGTGGAAGGTAGCAGAAAATCCCATTAAAGGTGAAAAGTGCGAAGCCAGAGGGCGTCTCAAACAGCAGCAACATTGACCCATTACACGGCAACCTGTCAGCTGCAAACAACAAGTGTATCGCTAAACTTAAGCAAGGAGGATTGAAAAGAAAAAAACACACATAGACAGCACGACTGATAGACAAATCGACAGCAGATGGCTGGCTCACCTATAGCGGCAATTTTCTTCCCTTGCTCATCAAGTTGATAGATTGGGATGTGAGAGTCACTATCGTCACTGTCACCATAGTCAGAGCCAATGCGAAACAAATTGTTACCCAACATGTCATAGCTGCCGTCACTATCACTGTAAGTGTCTACTTCTGTAGGTAGTGAAGAAGAAGATGATGATGATGATGAAACACTAGGAGGAACACTCTGATGACTAGAACCTTCACTTGCCACGCTTGGATCCTGTCAAGCAAAGAATCAACAATGCAAAGACGAAAAAACTTTTAGACGGCCACTGAAATGCATAATCTGCACGGCGGCATGCCTGAAATGGATCTGATGCTGCTGCCTTTGACAGAAGACTGCCGCCGTTCTTGCATAATCCGGCGCAAGGCCAACGCTGGCGGTTTGGAGTCGGAAGGGCCGGAACATGAACGGCCTCTTCCCGCTGGCGGCATCCTCCACCGGCGCAGGGATCAGGAAGGTTGGATTGGGGCCGCCGGCCGGGCTGCAGAGGCAGCGCCGAGCCGCTGATTGCAGAGGAGCGGCGGAGAGGCCGCCGATGGATTAGATTATTAGGGTTTTATACACGTGTGTGCACCTCAGATTCCGGAGTTCACTGCGTTGGACTTTGATCACGTTTCTGGATGAAAGAATAAACCAATTTACTTCTTCAACAATCCTTCAACAATTTGGATTGGTTGAATTTTGCTACCTAAACTGTAAAACCAAATTTTAACTAGCTATGATGTGGCATCACATTAAAGAGCCAATGAGACTGAGTATGTTCATTGGGTAAATCAAACTAGACGTTTTTTAGATAAAAATAATAATTATTAAAAATAAGTATAATTTTATATAGGGCAAATATATATAACTGTATTACTTATGGAGGATTAATGATAATAGACAGCCTGAGATACATTGAAATGTTTCATTTCACTCCATGGACAAAGGTATCATTTTATCTTGTTAACAACGTCAACCTACCAAAGTAAAGGAAAGGTCAAATTTCGATTCATCAGAGCTAAATACCACAAGTACGAGAAAAAAACTAAGGATAATTTTATTCAAGGCCAAGAACCCAATTTTCCCTGTTATCAATCATGTTCTGCCAACTAGATTTTGGACCATCAGATTGTTATGAGTTTAGGAAATCTAGTTGTTTATTTGATCCAAAACAACCTGGTTTTGGTTTGCTAGATTCTTGTTGTTTTTGTCACTCGAGACAACCGATTGTTTGCAAGGTCGAAACATCTATTTGTCCAGTAGACAGATCAATGTTTTACTCACATCTCTTATACAATCCGTTGTCACCCCTAGTCGAGCTGTTGATTTCTCTGCCTGCTCGTTTGCATCTTCTTCAAGCCACTATTCCAGGGCATTCCGATCAAACAGCAGATTTCCGTGGTCGCCGTCTCCGTTACCGTCGTGGCTCACCGCGTCCTCAACGCCCGTCTACACGTCGGCGACCACTCAGCCTTACTTGGCGCCGTTGCCGCCCACCGGGGCAACGCTGCCGCCCACCGGGGCGCCGCTGCCGCCCACCAAGGCGCTGCTGCCGACCACTGGGGCACCGCAGCCGACCACCGGGTCCGTCGTGACACATGGCGGTGTTCCGTCCAAGGGCGTTCTGTACGATGATGTCGATGCGTCGCTCTTCCACGGCAGCAGCTTACTTCGTCGACTCCGGCGGCCTCACCCTCTGTGGACAGCACGGTTTTCCCCACGGGCGGCAGCAAGCTGCTTGGTCCGCGAGCGGCAAACTCCACCTCTGCGTCGGTGGCGGTTTGGAAGGCGTTCCCCTTTCCGTCTATCTCGTCATTGGTGGGAGCGTTTTGCCTAACGCCGCCGTTTTTCGTCGCCGGCCGCCACGAGGGCGCCTCCGCTGGTGTTGTTGCGGCCAGTTTTCGGTGGTCGTCCATGTGCTCTCCTTTCGTCCAGATGGCTTCTATGGGATCCAGATGGCTGCACACGTGCAGGTTCATCACGCGGAGGGTGCCCGACGTATCTTTAGGAGTCAGAAATTAAGTGTCGCAATCTATTTCAGGTCAATAAATTAAGCCGAGATGTAAAAGGCTTACTTTTAGGTGTTAGGTTTTTGTTTCGTCGAGTCGTCATTAGGTCGCAGCCCGAGGACGAGCTGCTTGTCCGGGTGGGGTGTAGTGTTAGAGTAGTCGGGGGCCTATTGGGCCATAGCCCATTAGGGTTAATTAATCGCTTGCTTAGGGGCCAAGTCAAACCTCTCTATATAATGAGAGGAGATGTATCAATCTATAATCGAGCAAGAGATTAGAAGGAAAACCCTTCTCTCTTGCCGGCCCTGGGCAGAGCCCCGCGGCCGGCGTTCCTAGCGTCCAAAACCCTAGCCTCCGCAACTCACAGCCGCCGTCACCGCGTGAACAGTAACCGCAACCGTGGTACTGTAGCCCGGCAGCCAGCAATCGCCCTCTCCTTCCCTCAACCACGCAGCCCCAGCGCCATTCATAACAGTATGCCCCACATTATCTCCATCGCAGTTTGACAGTACATGCAGGGTATTTTCTGAAACAAGTCACAACAACAACGGAGCTCAAATTTGTTCAATAATAAGACGAGACAAGGGGCAAACACTCACCAACTTTGATTCAATGATAACTTTATATTCAGGCTTTCCAACACACAATTTCATCCCAGGTTTGTGCCACCTGTTGATCATATCAACAAGCTGTTTGTCAACACCAGTATTAGCATTGATGGCGCTGGATTTGTCCTCAAAAGATCGAAATTCTTTCGGATAAAGAAATAACAGCAAGCATGTTGTTCATGGGCAGAAAGAAACAATTAGGAAATTAGCATGCACGTCTCTGGATCAGGAAAAGTGGGATACAAATATAATAAGATCGCAAGTTTCAGGTTCTTGAGAAGTAGCAACACGATCACAAGTTTCAAGTTCTTCAAAAGTAGCAACACGTCAAGGCCGTATCTAGCAAGTAGTTATTAGTGAGAAACTGAGAACACGGTGTGTAGCAATACATGTCAAGGCCAGCAAGCAGTTATTATTAGTTAGAACACGGTGTGTAGCAATACCCACATAAGTTTCAGTGTGCAATGATTGATTATCTATAGTCCTCCTTGAACCTATGGTGCCATTTTTTGGACTATAAATATATCTTTCAATACTCTTTATTTGTTGAATATTTGGGCATCTTCTAGCTTATCAACGAATTTGGGTGGAAAATTTGTTTTGCGGCTGCTACTGCTAATGGACCGTGGGATCATGTTCATATTCTTCCATCAATACAAATCTCTACTTGGATTGATTTAACAACAAGCAACTAAGGGATAGCAATCAGGATGGAAAGCAAGGAAAGTTGGAGGAACTAACCCACAATGACTCGATATAGGTATCAAACTTTGCCCAGATATCCTGTCGGAGACAAATGATGAAACAGAAAATTAGGTCATTGACATAGACCAGCAAGGACATCATTAACAAAGGCCAATGAAGCAAAAACAATTACATTCACACTATCCGGTAGGCAGCAGTGACCCCCCCCCCCCCCCAAAAAAAAAAGGTGAAAAGTGCAAGCCCAGAGGGCATCTCGAACAGCAGCAGCATCCGCCCAGAATTCGGCAATTTTTTAGCTGCAAACAAGAAGTCAAGCTAAACTTAGGCAAGCAAGATTGCACATAGACAAATCGTGTGTTCATGTATCTGGAGAGGGGAGGGTGACAGCGGGCTGCTTCTATATCGGAAGGCGTCAAAGTTAATGTCACTGTCACAGTCGCTGTAGCCGCATCCGCTTCCGCTTCCGCTTCCACTTTCTGAAGCTGATGATGGTGAAACACTACGAGATGCACTCTGACTGGTACCTTCACTTGCCTCACTCTCGCATCCTGTCAAAGAATCAACGATGCAAAGATGAATACAACTTCTAGTATGCTAGCACTACTGCTTACAAATTTCGATTGGTACTTCCAAAATCCTGAAGTTGTTAATCGTTACTTGCTACCGCTGCTATGCTACTGCCTACCTAGTGCCCTATTGCTAGTTTCTACAACATTGGGCCCGTTTAGTGGAGCTACGGCTCCGAACTTAGGAGTGCTACCAAATGCTACCCTGACTTCCATTATCGATGCACCACGCACACCTCTCTGGACGCCCTCTTCTTCTGCTTTCTTCTTCCCAGCACTATGTTTAGATGGCAATTAGTAGGACCGATCATCGTGAACTAAATTTGAAACAAATTGCATAAACGGTGACTAACTGAACTAATTTCAAAACTGGTGGGACAAATCTATTAATCTCATAATTAGCCCAAGTGTATGGTGCTACAGTAAACCTAGCCTATAATATAGGCTAATTAGGATCAATAGATTCATCTCACCAATTAGTCACCACCGCTTATATGCAATTCTTTCAAATTAGTTCACGTTGGTCCTTCTAGAAATAATAAATATAGGGCTAGTTTTCAGCAGGTTGGATCCAAGCAATGCTCTAATGCTTTACTGCGTTCGCTAATCTGCACAGGCCGCGGCGTACCTGAACCGGATCCGCCGCTGCTGCTGCCTTCGACGGACGACGTTGACAGCCGCCGCTGTTTGCCAGAACCGGAACCACCTCCTCCCCTTCGCGGCATCCTCCACCGGCGCCGGCGCACGGAACAGGACCGCCCCTCGACCTCGACTGCGGCTGCCGAGCTGGAGAGTGGAGAGTGGAGAGGCCGCGCCGCGCCGAAGTCCGGAGAGAACAGCGGCGGCGGCCGGTTGATCAGATTATAATTATATTTGCAGTGGCCTCGTTCCCAAAAAAAAAAACTTATTATACAGGGGCTTTAGTTACACGTGTGCGTTGGACTTCGCTGTTGGCGGGTCTCTTTTTATCACGTTTCCGCATGAGTTTTATCCGCACCCAGCCTGGTTACCAGTGTTCGATCCAAGTTTCCGTTTCTGTTTTCAGGGTCATAGGAAAGTGTCGCCGCCCCCACTCGTATGCTAATGTCTGTGATGTTTTCTATCATATTTTTATTTTTTTCTTTATTTCCTGGTGAAGTAACTATTGTGCTTTTAATTATAACAAATAAGATAAACAATAAATAGAATATTACGGGTCTTTTAAACGTCGACTCTTGCTTAAATATAAACAAATATGTTCCTATTACTAACTTGTTGGTTTTTGTTCGGTACAAAATATATTATCCTAACATGAATAATTATTTTCTTTAAAGCTATAAACTGTCTTGAACACTTTGTCATCCAATCTAATAAAAAATATAATAATTTCCTTAAGCTGCACGTACATGCCAGTGCTAATCTATAAGATGTCTGCATATAGTGTAACTCAATAAGGCTAACGTGTGGAAAAGACACGATGACAATTGACTCCTTGCACATTGTAATGCTCAAAAGACTGGAGCATAGCCGCATAGGCCTTACATAATATTGCGCATAGGAAATTAACAATAGCATGTCATCTTCCTTGCACATGGCAACCATTCTGTCAGTAGCACACGCCTAAGATTTACATCCTACACATTTTTTTACAACTCAAACCATGAACCATGAGTTAGCCCACTAGCTAAAAATTATATGCATCCGCACTTCCATGCCACATTCAGTTTGCTGTCAGTATTGGTCGTTGTCGTGTACCCCGTGTCGTCGGTCTTGATCATGCCCTGCAGCAATTGCAGAATAAATCATACTTGCTTCTTATCTTACTACAAAAAACAGGGAAACAAATGTCTAATTGGTGCGAGCCCTTTTTCAAGGATTGAAAACAAGAATTGACATTGTTCATTAAGTTCATCATACCCAAAAAGGCTATGCTTTGGTTGCTAAGTCATGTGATCGGCTAAAAGGATGGTCAAATGAATAAAATGGATTGCAAAGAACAGGCAAGTTTTGGATTACTTTGGTGCTCCCATTTAACACACTGAAGCATAAAAACGTGCAGACACACTAAAATGAATATATAAACCTCTGTACCTCATAATACACTGCATCATACACTAATTATTATATTTCACTATGCACGTCACCAAAATCATGTGACGTCATTTTGGTAACAAAGAACAGTAGTGAGCATCCAGAAGAAGCAATTGTATCCACACATACGAAACAGTGAAGAAAAAGGGACTCAAGTGATCACTTATTTAGTCCATACCTCAGCTATTGGATATTCTAGAGAATGATTATGAAATACTTGATTGCATTCTCATCATCACTAAGGGAGACGCTGCTGGTTTTTACATGACTTGAGCTGAGCAGCAAGCTGACCACACTTCCTTTTTGTTTCCTCCAGTTCATGCTCCAGGTCTCCAATCTACAAAGAAGCAGCATTCAGCTTTGAACAAATAGATATATTTTCACTTGACTTTTCAATGGCAGCATGATATACACACCGTCTGCTTCAGTTGTGCATCTCGTTGTCGAAGCTCTTCACGCCTGTAAAAATATTTTTCAGTTTTTAGGGTGCAATGAACCAGGCAGGATGAGTTTAACAATAACTCGCAGAACCCAACCCCATGAACTGAAAATGTTGTTTAGCAGAAAGGTGTTTATGAGCACATATGTATCATAACTGGAATAGTACCGCAGCCAGCCAGGAAATCACTAAACCAAGATTAGCTGCAACTTTCTTTACCAATATCAGACAACTAAACTTCTACACGTCTGATAAGCTAGCTTGAAGTTACTATGCAGCAAATATGGTACAGAAGTTTATAATGTCCTTGAAAGTGCAATGAATATTTTGAGTTAATAGTGTTCTGAACCAAGTAAATACATCCTCACCTCGTGTGTTTGCAAGGCAGGTCTGGAACTTGATTTTCTAGAAATTTAAACTTTATTTATTATGCACCAAGGGCAACAGAATCTACTAGTTGCTTCTATGGCTGGTGGTATTGTAGTGTTCCAAAGGAGATGCACAAAGGACTTTAGTTCCCTGATCATCCTTGTTGCTTGGGAGCCCTGTAAGCGAAGGAAGGCTTGTGCTTTTGTGGGAGCTCGCCCAGAGGTTCAGACCCTTTTGTACAATGTGGTTGTTGAGGGTAGTTTGTGGTGTCTGGCTGTCGCAGCAAGGTTGATAAAAAGGCCAAGTTATGATGTCTAGATTAGGCACTAACAACAGCTATGGTGAAGTTTAGGGTTAAGCGCGAACCCTATACGCCCTAATTTACTAAGTTACACGGATACGGATATGCATATCGGTATCGGATACGGATACGGATACGCCAAATTCTCAAATAACCCGATACGCGGATACGTTTAATATTAAAAATAAAAAAATAAAATTACTGCAAATAACTACTTAAGTGTACTTATTACATAGTCTCAAATTTAGGGAAGGACTAAAAGGCATTCACAGTGGGTAGATTTAGGCTTGGTTATGGTGCGGCCCACGAGCCCTTTTTCTTAAAAAAGAAGAGCACCGGCTGCCCAGTAACCACTCGACCTTATCCACACACACACGCAGGGAGCCAGGAAGCATTCTATCCACACATGCAGCCGCAGAGGGAGCCAGTACCAGGCGAGTAGCACGCGGACAGGGACATTGTGGCCGCGACAAGCGCAGTACCAGCACGCGGACGGGGACCTGATGGCCGGCGACTAGGAGCGCGGCTGCACCGGTGATGAGCACCATGGGAGGACGGAGGCGAACCAGGGAGGCGGGAGCTCGCCTACTCGCGGCCGTCGATTTCGACGAAGATGGCCAACTTGAGCCTGAATCCGCCGGATTGATCTCCGCCCCACCGGAATCGAGCTGCTCGCCTGTGATTCTTGGCTCGCCTCGCTGGACTGGAGCCTGGGGCAGGGGCGGAAACTCGTCGCTGGCGTCCAGCAAGCAGGAACAGAGGCTCATCGCCGGCGAACGGAGGCACGCCGCTGGCCGGCGGGCGGTGAGCGGGGGATGCGGCATCACCACGTGGGCATGCGGCGCGAGGCAAGGGCGTGCGGGAGTGCGGGCATCGGAGGCTAGGGCGTCGGGGACAGAGGTATATGCGACTGGGCTGTGCCGTATCGACGAGGCCGATACGTATCAGTCCATGTATCGGAATTTTATTTTATTTTTTTTTGTTGATACTTCATGGATACGTATCTGCCGCGTATCCAGTGCGTATCTGTATCAGATACGTATCCGATACAGGATACGGCCCCTGACTGACGTATCCGTGTTTCTTAGCTAATTTATGTAGTAGGAAGCCAGTCATAAATGTAACATAAAGCAACACATACTCTGTCCATGGGGTTTATAAAGATTATTGAGGACTTTACAGGGATGATTATTGATAAGAAATATGATGCACAAATCAAATGGAGGTAGTGTATATAAAATGGACAGGACATAATGCTACAATGCCTTTACTAACAAAACCATGCTCAAACTTTTCATTAACAAGATCAGTAATTTAAAATCCATGCAGAAACTCTTCAATGACTGCAGTAACCATGCAAAAGGACTATCTTTCCAAAAATTCCCCAAGATACAACATGAAAGCAATAGTAAAAGCAATTTTACCTAGAAAACAGAGCAATGTTTTCTTCACTCAGCTTCTCAATAAAATTAGGATCTAGAACACCAGAGGAGCCAATCTCCACCAGATCCTGAACGAGGCAAAAAAAATGTTAGGTGCCGATAGCAATTTTACTTGGTGGAATGCTATGATTGATTCACAAAAAATTGTGTTATAAAATGAAAATAACGTAGTAGTAAAGGTTCTCACATCACTGGCCAGTCGCTATGAACAAGGGTAAATGAGATTTATAATTGACAGAAGGTGAAGACAGCAATAATATACTGAGCAGATTTCACAAAATTACAAGTATGTCAAATAATTATCACAAAATTGCAGTTATTTACACCTATCACAAGAAAAAAAATATATATTTTGCACAATTCGATGGTAAACTATACTTTTGGTGCACATCGACAACTATGCGGTTATAAGGATGGCTTCACATGTCAAACAGAGATCCGGTATTGTTGAGTTACATGCACCGATGAGTTCAACGAAAAAGCTTATGCTGGTGGGGAGAGGTGGGCAATTCACTTATACTCCAACAGGTATGTTAAAACTTTATACACAGACTGGCCTCTATACTCACTCCCCACCAAAATGACATGGGGTGTTAGTACATTGGTGGCATTGGACCTGTTGTAGAGTTGAGAAGAAGCACACATAGAATGTTTCAACCCTGTGGTGATTCTAGACACATGGAGGATTTGGAAACAACGGAACAGGAGAGTTTCTGGAGTGACTCCATGGGTCAATGTGTCACAGAAAATTTCTGACGAGGCCAGGCTATTGTGTCTTTCAGAAGCAAAAGAACTTAGCGCATTATGGAGTGGTGGTATTGTTTTATTAAAGTTCTTATGTGCGTGAATTTGGGTGTCACTTCTTAGGAGAGTACATCCGTACTTGCACCATTTCCTCTCTCTCTCTCTCTCTCTAATATAAAGATATTATTCCTGCGCAGGCCAACTGGACATCTAAGTCCAACCTGTATGATTAGCTTCTGTGTTTCCGCAAAATCAAGAAAGTAAGCGACAGACATGAAACCTAAGGTGTGCTTGGAAGGGCTAACGAATAAAGAAAGTAAAAAGATATTCATTACCAATATTAGTGGTGGCTAACAGTGTTTTTTTCAAATGAACTATGATGGGGAAATGGGAGTTCACAAACGCCTAATTAGAAAAAAACATAATTGAAAGCCTAAAAAAGAGCAAACCTCATCCAAGCCTTCTGACTCCATATTGTTCTCTTGTGCTTGGCCAGGTGATTGCAGATGAGAACCTGGCCAAAACAGAACAAAGCAAGAACATTAATTAGATAACATAACTTATAAGCTATCATAGATTCTCGTGTAGAAAGATGCTTAAAATACAAGGAAATCAGCATCTAAATCACTCTATAATACAGTAAATAAAACCCACCATTCCAAGTGCAAGAATTAGATCAACAAAGCAAAGAATGGATGTCACCGACTGTATCTCATGCTACAGCAGCTATAATAAATTTTCCTATGCCCCTAGGGCGTGAAATTTTCTCCATAAATGTGATTTGTTCCTAACGGTATCAATTTGAAAACTAGTAGATGAAGCACCCTAAGGCCAAGCACTGGGTGTGCCCATATTGCCAATGGGGCAAGGTTCAATAGAGCTTTTCATATATATGAATGACATTAACAAGAGAAAAATGTATGCCTTTGACATTGCTGTTTATTATGACAAGCTGACACCAGTGGATATTCAAGCTTGCAGTGCATCTTTACATTTGTGTTTTCAGTACTTGCTCCATTATTTAGTCAGATAATGAGCTTCAACTGAAGCAGCACCAAAACAGCCACATGTGAGCATCACATATCTCTTAATGAAATGACAGGCAGCTCTACTGTGTGTTTGAGTGGAAAAATATCACATCATTTCTAGACATAGAAGTTTTAAAGCCTGAGCAACACACATTCATAAAGCATTGAAAAATATTTTGTTTTATATAATAATAATTAAACCACCACAAAATAATAAAATACTAGTACAAACAAAGAACAGGGTAGTATTGAGCACCATTATTTGCTAACCCAACAGTTGTTATGTCATCGTATGTCTCTGGTAGCATATTTGCTGAAAGCCCTCCAGTCCTTCGGGCACTGGAAGCGTTTTGCTGGACTTGGGTTCCAGGACCACCCGAATCTTTGAGGTTGGCCTTATACTGGGATCTTAACTGTGGATCCATTGGCTGGTAACCAATCAAATGGCATCTTTCTTTCCTGCAAAGACATAGATTCCACTCAAATGTCATCACCAAGACATAAGCAAACATTTTTCATTTCTGCAAGTACTGCAACATTTTAATCCTTAGTAAAACGTAGTACAGGTTGCAAAAACAAAGTAGGATATATTGCTCAGTCCCCAGTAGTGTTGCAGATAGTTAATGCCAGAATAACTTGGGTGGTTACAAGGGTTATTCCTTTTGATATGTATTTCAATGTGGTATAGGTATACACAGTGATGACTCTAACATAAGAACAATTGTCTATTTTCCTAGAAGATTGAGCACAAGGAAATATCTGAACAAAGCACTTACCAGAAATCAATAATAATTTGTCTAAGTCTTGCTTCTAGGCGAATAAACAATGGTGTCCTCTCAAAATCTTGTTTGTCATGTGCTGGTTCAATAAAATTTGCTTCAAGTACACCTGAATTGTGACAGTTGTCATTATAGGGAGAAATAACATGAATAACAATAACTGCAGTACTGAACATACGAAACTCACCAACCACACTTCTCCCTCTGCTAGATCCTTCTTGAAGGACCTTCCAGAAAGGCTATAAAGGGGGGAAGGTAGCAGAAACTCAGTTCCAACAACAAAAATAATAGATATTTGAACCTCTACAAGTGCATTCCCCAAAAAAAAGGAAGAAGAAGAAGAAAACAGAGCCCCTAAAATTGTGCATTTAAGATGATTACGCTCAGCACTAAGTGGAGAAAATGCCTGTAGTCCCTGAAATTGCTAAGAAAAATAAGCAAAATTATTGCAGAAAGTGTACAACTGCCAGAACATACAAAAAAATTGCGAATGGAGATTCTAATGTTTCACTAGGACTAAAGGCATGAAACATTGATTGGACATCAGCAAACATCTGAATTGTCGTATTGAAGGTCTTGAAGATGGAGCTAAATATTTCTACACTAGTAAGAAGACATCAACCGCGATCACAGACACAAGCACATGCCAACTACAATTATTGCAAAAGAAACAATTTAAAATTTAAAATAATATAAAATAATGGGCATTTTTATCCCATTATGCCTACTATACTATCTTTATTCCACAAGTTCAATTATCAGGAGACTGCAGAAGACTGGTTGGAAAGTAGTACCCAAGAAGAAGTCTCTACTGCCTATCAATAGCTGAAAATAGTCCTCTCACAAGCTCTGTTTAGAAAGGCTTTTTCCACTTAGAACTTCCTAATCTAGCACCAGGCATTTTCTCCACTTAGCACTTGACAAATTTTTGGGCTTGATTTATATGTACGAAAATCAGATAAGTTAGAGATGAGATGAACTATGGGCATATAAAATGATAATATCAAACTTTTCTTTTAATATATGCCAAATTTTTTATTTAACATGGCATCACTTTAACCGCCTACAGAAGGTACAAACAACTAGCCACACTAGTTGCCAGGTAAAGCCTGCCCAGCAACCTAGCACTTAGTGCTTTTTGAATATGGATTACAGGCATTACTTCTGGTACACATATGCAGTATATAGTTGGCTGGCATGCTTCTACAGTACATTGTACATCAATTATTTATGTTAAATATCCCAAATTCCACCTGCGCATAAATGTGTACTGTTGTCTGATAGGAGAAACATTGGTTTAAAACGAAACTAAACACCATGGTGCATAATGAAAACAGAAAGTGCTCTAAAATGGGGAAAAGTAACCAGATGTTTGCTGGCAGGTGGGGATAGATGTTTACCATTATAAGACGATCTTTGTGGTAGACATTCATCCCAAAAATGCCCAAAATAGGGGCCTCCTTTGCAAAACCAACATCAATTTTTACCGGGGCCTATATAGATAAATCAAAACATAGTAGTAAACAAACATATAAACAGATAATATCATAAATAAAAGAAATGTAGCTGTAAAGAAAAACTGAAGGAACCATTTCATGACAAAAGAAAAGTTAAAGAATGGCTAATCAAAACTGAAAAAAGTGACTACTTTTGTAACTTCTGACAAACTCATTCAGCCAAACAGGAACCACCAATGAAATTCAATGCGCATCATTACCAAGAACTAAGAAACAAGAAACAGGGGTGGGAATTGCACAAATTTAGTTACCACTTGGGAATCATGTGCAGCTTGAGGTTTGTAAGTAACAACTTTCTTAAACTTTAGTTCATCAGTGATAAATAACTGCTCAACAGGTTTTCCTCTTAGTATAATTCGGAAATTATCGAACTTCCTGAGGTAAAGGATGGAGGTATAAGCCTGGGTAAGGAGAAACACATGTTACCAACCAGATAAATAATTAGGAAGGACAAAATAAAATCAAGAGTATAAATATCAAAACCTACTCGCAATGAAAATCTGAGTCTGTGGGATATGTGTTGCTGAACAATTTCTTTCTGACTCTTTGTTGACCCCCCACTTGCACTACCTTGATCTCTAAGTAATATGTCCTGAAAATGAGCATCAGAAGATAAGGACACGAATAGTCCAGTGTTAAAAACAAGCGCACGCATGGTGGATAAGAAAAGTAAAGAACTGGATGAGGATGTGCAATGCAAGAACTGGAGAAGTCTGGAATCAGTGTCAAACATCATTCAGTTTCTTAATTCTCATGTGTGACATTTACAAAAATCGCAAATATCCTGCTCTGCAGCAAAATACAACATAGGGACCTCTGTTTCCAACAGTTCACAAAGCTAAACTAAATGTGTATCTTGGTATTCAGTTCCAGATTCCTACAGAGCATTAATGACATATTGACATGGGAGAACATAGTTCACCAAGTATACACATTAACCCTAGGACAATTATACTTACTATTTTCCTTGAGAAAAGCCAAATAGAACAAATCAGTCAGATTGTTTTCAGAGGAATTACCATTCAAATGATATAAAGCAAAATTCCATAACTTCTATGGCAAGTTTTATAATCATCTTTAACATATCTATAAGCTGCCTAATCTCTGTTAGTCATATGTGGCTATGTGCAAATAATTTGTTTGGTTCCCAGGAATTGAGAGGAATTGGAAAGTAATCTAATAATAAAAGATGAGAAGCACTTTCTAGACATTGGTTTGAATTCATCGGATCCAAACAAGCCCTTTGAAGGGGAAAAAAAACACAAGAAAGAATACAATAATATGTATGTGGTTGTTGCTGCCTTAAAGGCATTTCCATCAGATAAGGAAAGTCACTCTTCACAGTCCACATACATTATTATTATTATACAATAACATTTCTTACATTATGTGAATTCTGATAGGATAAATGGAAACAAACAAAAAGGAGAATCAGAGGTCTTGTGATGGAAATTATATGAACACTCACCTCATCATCATCCTCAAAGTCAAGTTCCAAAAGGCCATCATCATTCATCCATAAATTGTACACTATCACTTTAGTTCCATGACTACCAACATCCTGAAACTGAATGCATATGAACACTATCAGTATAAAATAAACTGAAAAATCAGTTGCTCATCAGCAGAGACACAACCGACAGACTTGCTTATTGAATAGCTTCAGAAAAATAAGATCTTGTCATCAAAGTATTACAGCACATAAAAAACATACATGCCTCAATGCATAGGAAATAGTACTGATAAAAAAATATTTGGATGCAACTTTGGGAGAGGACAAAAGAAATTATGAGTAAGGCTCTAAGGGAGTAAGCGCACAACAAAAAGATAACAGAAAACATACTTGTACACACTTCTTGGTCAAACAAAGACACACTATATTGGGCACTTCTTGGTCAAACAACAGGAGGTTCGAGGATAAGGAATACCTGCCACTACAATAAGCCTGGTTATATATTGGACACTCTTAACCATTAATGGTAAGATTAATTTAATACAATACTCTTAACTAATGGACAATATATTATATAGCTAACTATAGTCCAAGAAGATTGATTTAAGGGGCGTACCCAGTGCCGTAGGCTCCCGCATCGCGGGGTCTGGGGAAGGGAAAATAGCCAACAGCTTTTCCCGCACAAATGTGCAGAGGCTGGGGCTTGAACCCTGAACCTCTTGGTCACAGGCGGTAAAGCTCTACTGCTTGCACCAAGAAGATTGATTTACAACAACAACAACAACATAGTCTTTTGTCCCAAGCAAGTTGGGGTAGGCTAGAGATGAAACCCAAAAGAGGCATGAAAACAAAGAACACATAAATGGTACAAGAATAAGATTACGGTTCAGGCACGTTAATTGCTAGTCTCCAAGCGCTCCTATCCATAGCTAAATCCTTAGGGATATTTCACTCCTTAAGGTCTCTCTTAAACGACTCGTCCCAAGTCATTTTAGGTCGACCTCTACCTCTCTTTACATTATCGACCCGCTTTAGAACCCCACTACGCACCGGTGCCTCAGGAGGCCTCCGTTGGACATGGCCAAACCATCTCAACCGGTGTTGAATCAATTTTTCCTCAATTGGTGCCACCCCAACCCTATCCCGAATATCGTCGTTCCGGACTCTATCCCTCCTTGTGTGCCCACAACACCATCGTAACATACGCATCTCTGCTACACTCAATTGCTAGATATATCGCCTTTTTGTAGGCCAACATTCAGCACCGTATAACATCGCCGGACGAATCGTTGTCCTATAAAACTTACCTTTTAACTTCTGAGGCACCCTTCTGTCACAGAGGACGCCTGAAGCTTGACGCCATTTCAACCAACCGGCTGAAATTCTATGCCTAACATCTGCATCAATGTCGCCATCCTTTTGTAGCATCGATCCTAAATACCGAAAAGTATCCTTCTTGGCCACCACTTGCCCATCGAGGCTAACGTCTCCCTCCTCGTTCCTAGTCGCGCTGAAATCGCACCTCATGTACTCGGTCTTGGTCCTACTAAGTCTAAACCCTTTCGACTCTAACGTGTGCCTCCATAGTTCTAACTTCCTATTAACCCCTGCCCTAGTCTCATCCACTAGCACCACATCATCAGCAAAGAGCATACACCAAGGGATATCACCTTGTATGTCCCTTGTGACCTCATCCATCACCAAAGCAAATAAATAAGGGCTCAATGCCGACCCTTGATGTAGTCCTATTTTAATTGGAAAGTCACTGGTGTCGCCATCACATGTTCGGACACACGTCACCACATCCCTGTACATATCCTTGATGAGGGTGATGTACTTAGTTGGGACTTTGTGCTTTTCCAAGGCCCACCAGATGACATTTCTCGGTACTTTATCATATGCCTTCTCGAGGTCAATAAAGACCATGTGCAAGTCCTTCTTCTGCTCCCTATACCTCTCCATCAACTGTCGTAATAAGAAAATTGCCTCCATGGTCGACCTACCAGGCATGAACCCAAATTGGTTTTGGGTCATACTAGTCACTCTTCTTAGGCGATGCTCGATAACCCTCTCCCAGAGCTTCATCGTATGGCTCATCAACTTAATCCCATGGCAATTAGTGCAACTTTGATTTGAACATCTCCCTTGTTCTTGAAGATCGCTACTAATATACTTCTCCTCCATTCTTCAGGCATCTTGTTTGACCGGAAAATGAGGTTAAAAAGCTTAGTTAACCATACTATCGCTCTGGCACCTAGGCATCTCCACATCTTAATGGGGATACCGTCAGGGCCCATCGCTTTACCTCCCTTCATCCTCTTCAAAGCCTCCCCGATCTCTGCCTCCTGAAATCTCCTCACGAAACGTCTGTTGGTATCGTCAAATGAGTCATCCAACTCCAAGGTAGGACCCTCATTCTCCCCATTAAACAACTTGTCAAAGTACTCTCTCCACCTGTCCTTGATCTCCTCATCCCTCACCAAAAGTTGATCCATCCCATCCTTGATGCATTTGATTTGGTTGATGTCCCTCGTCTTCCTCTCGCGGATCCTAGCCATCCTATAAATGTCCTTCTCCCCTTCCTTCGTGCCTAGTCGCTGATAAAGGTCATCATACGCCTGACCTTTTGCTACACTCACCGCTCGTTTTGCAGCCCTCTTCGCTATTTTATAGCCCTCAATGTTGGCTGCACTCTTGTCATGATGGAGGCGCTTGAACCACTCCTTCTTCTCCCTAATAGCCCTTTGCACCTCGTCATTCCACCACCAGGTGTCTTTCGCTTCCCGTTTGCCTCCCCTACTCACTCCAAACACATCCGAAGCCACCTTCCGAACACATGTTGCCATCTTTAGCCACATGTCATCTGCATCTTCTCCTTCTTCCCACGGCCCCTCATCTAGCATCCTCTCCTTAAATGTTTGCGCTGCTTCCCCCCTAAGCTTCCACCATTTTGTTCTCGCAATCTTGGCCCGATTGTCCCGATGGACACGTACCCGAAAGCGAAAATCCGCCACCACAAGCTTGCGTTGAGGGACAACACATTCCCCAGGTAACACCTTACAATCTAAGCAAGCACGTCTATCCTCCCTCCTTGCAAGGATAAAGTCGATCTGACTCAGGTGTTGTCCGCTACGAAAGGTCACTAGATGGGATTCCCTCTTCTTAAAGACGGTGTTCGCTATCAACAAATCGTAGGCCAACGCGAAGTTCAAAACATCCTCCCCCTCTTGATTTCTACTACCATACCCGAAACCCCCATGCACCCGCTCGAAACCTACATTAGTCGCACCCATATGGCCGTTGAGGTCTCCTCCTATGAAGAGTTTCTCGCTGATAGGCACAGTACTAACCATGCTATCGAGATCTTCCCAAAACTGCCTCTTGGTGCTCTCGCAAAGACCTACCTGTGGGGCATAGGCACTGATCATATTCAGAGCCAAATCTCCAACTACCAACCGGACTAGGATAATCCGGTCGCCTTGCCTCCGCACCTCAACTACTCCATCCTTAAGGCTCCTATCGATCAAGATGCCTACACTATTCCTACCCGATGTTGTCCCCGTGTACCAAAGTTTGTAGCCAGTATCCTCCACCTCCTTCGCCTTCTAGCCCTTCCATTTAGTCTCCTGAACGCATAGAATATTTACACGCCTCCTAATTGCTGTATCGACTAGCTCTCTTAACTTACTCGTTAGGGACCCTACATTCCAGCTACCTAGACGAATCCTAGTTGGCTCGGTTAGCTTCCTTACCCTTCGCACCCGTCGAGGGAAGTGCGAAGACCCTTGCTCATTTTTCACTACATCCGGACGCAGATGTAGCGCGTCACAAAGGTTGCGACGACCCGGCCCTTGCTCATTTATCATCGTACCCGGATCACGATACGACGCGCCACTAAGGGGATGACGACCCGGCCCTTGCACATTTGACACTACACCCGGGTTCCGATGTAGCGCGTCGCTAAGAGGGTTACGCCCCAACGAATCTCTTGTGGGTTTCATATCCATGAGAGTGGCTGGTTTTGAAATGTTGGCTAGCCGCACCTAACACACCCTCCTCCTTTATCCGGGCTTGGGACCGGCTATGTTGAAATGACTCAAGAAAGTCTTCCAATCAACATTGACCAGAAGATTGATTTAAGGAAAACAAATAATTTCATTCACAACAAAGAACCAATAGGATTATGACCAACAAAAAGGGTTAGAAAGTAGTCTAGAACAGTAAGACTAAGACAATGTTAGTTTCAACCATACTCCCTCCGTCCCTAAATAAGTGTCATTCTCGATTGCCGAGAAATAACTGCCGGCAATTATATATTAAAATATATTAATATTTATGCTAAGTAATTAGTATCATCAGAAAGATCTTTAAATCTAGTTTTTAACAAAATTATTTAGAGATATAAATATTGCACATATTTTCTACAAATCGAGTCAAACATGTGGCACGCACACCAACGGCGACACTTATTTAGGAACGGAGTGCGACTCAAGGTAATCTACTAAAATTATGATGGGTGACCAGGAGCAGTCAAGCAGGATCGACTTGACAGGGTCCTGAAGAGTCGCATAGCCCAAGTACTTGACAATAAGGATTTTTCTACCTGGTGCCAATTAGTGCCCCATCCCAAATATATGGGCTAGCATCTCATGAAGAATCACAATAACTCATTTGTGGAAAAAAATTCATTACTGGATTCAGAATGACTGGAAAATGGACCAAATATTGACTGGAATGAATGTGTCCCACCTGCTGCAGAAGTTCTTCCTTTGAAGAAAAGGGGGACCAATCAAGTATTATCTTCAGACTACTATCCCAATCACCCTGTGAACCATACACCAACGGTACAATGTCCCCATCTTGGACCTTAAAATCAAGCTGCAACAGTAATGGAAAGTGTAAGAGCTAGACAGACAAAACATTGCCTCAAACACAAGCAGCTTGTAAAATTCACATACCATTGGGACAACTATGTCATCCTTCATTGTCTTTCTCAAAAAAGTGTAGGAGAGCAAACCTATACTTAATGTAACATTACTGCAAGAATGAACTATATGAAAATCACTGCTAATTACACAATAGATGTGGTAAATACCATGAATTCTTTCAAAACAAATTAAATCTAAATTCCATTAAGAACATTTACCTTCCACGGATTGCACGAGTAAAAACAATTGCATCTGCACCAAGTCTCATTGTGCTGGTCTTAAAGCCATTTCCATCTGTTCAGTAGAAGGTAAGAAAGTAACAAGAGACAGCAACAGCACGAGTTTACATGAAATGAAACTATAAAGCAGCTAGATACTAAATAAAATAAATATACAAGTGTCTGAACAAAAATATCATGATGAGCTAGGACAAAACAGCATTTTCTTTGAATGCAAGATGTATATACGTTATGGTACACAATCAGATCTCTCTCAGATTTAATAATCCATAATGGCAACAACATTGCAACTCAAATGGAAGAACTTAAGTTGTTTAATACCAATCTCGCAATGGACATACAAATAAATATAAAATATTTTTTGTGAGAAACCAAGATTATCAACTGTAGCACGGTGTCAATTGAAGGTCTACAAAATCCACCGACAACTTAACAAACATATACCTAGAATTTAGGGTTGCTCGCATGATGGTGACTGGTCTAGGAAATATTATTATAAGTTCAAACTTGGATTATATTGGTAGCCAAAATTCCAAATCTCGACTATCCTATCCTGTTACAGACTCTATTGGGCACAAGTGAGAACTGGGGAGGTCCACCTAGATTAGAAAAAGAGTAACCCATGTTAGGAGAGACACTCGGTATGTTATGAAAGAGGAATTTCCCAATTCTGTTCAGTTGAGTAAAAGTTAGGAAAAACGAGACAGTCCAAATTAAGGACCAGGTTCTAGTCCTAGGAGGAACCCAAACATCTATTACTATATTAACGGTTATGTATGCAATAAACCAGAGGAACCAAGAAAGAAATTCTCTCCCATCTAAAGTTAATAGAAGTTATCTCATCCCAGCCAGCTTCTGACACTGTCCCCTCTTACTCAAAGCCACAATGTCTGACCTTCCTTTGCATGGTATCAATGCATCCAACTAGGACAATTGCAACTCAGACTCGACCAAATATAACTACTTTAATTCTACCATCGACTCATCAATATAAGAAATAAAAATGAAATGCACTGAATTGGTTCAACAAATACCCAGTTCAAGGCAACCATGTTACTTAAGGATTATGCTGTGACTATGTATGAAGAACCCCCTCATCCTATTTTTGCTCAATTCCACATTTAGTAGTATTCTCCATAAATTTGAGTGCACAAACCTCATGAAGATTAAATCATTTGACAGTTCAATCATGTTAGTCAAGGTCATAAAACCACCCAGTTCAAACAAAATAATACATACACTGGCCAATAGTGGTCTTAGATTTCTTGGTGGAGAAACCTAAACTCATGCATCGACGGACACCTTCAGGATCCATGCCGCCTCCATCATCTGTGAAAATCCATGTTAACAGAAATCAATCAATACATGACAAACTCTGATCTACCCAAACCTGTTCAACTAATTATATTCCAACCTCAAGTTTTATACCTTGGAAAACTATCATTGAGCTATTGTCTCTTGAATTGATGCTTTTATCCACTTTTATGAACGTGGCACCATTGCTTCTCTGAGAAAATATCAGAAGACAGTTACAGATATTTGCAGGGCGTACCCAGTGCCGTAGGCTCCCGCAGTACGGGGTCTGGGGAAGGGAAAATAGCCAGCAGTCATCCCTGCACAAATGTGCAGAGGCTGGGGCTTGAACCGTGGACCCCTTGGTCACAGGCGGTAAAGCTCTACCGCTTGCACCAGGGCCGCCCTTCAGATATTTACAGCATATACCAAAAACAAACTGAGAAAATTTTGAAGAGATGAATACTGCAAACCTCATCCACCGCATTGTCAAGAAGTTCAGCTATAGCTGCAACAAGAAAGAAGGAACAAAATTTAAGGGAATGATTTCAACATGGATTACTTACTCTAATTAATAAATAATAAGGTGCTCATCAGAGAGAAACCAATTGAAATCATCTATCATTTCCAGCACAATCAATACACACTATGAAAAAGTTCCACACTCAGGGTCAGTCGAATAAAAAGCTTCTTCGCAGAAACAATGAAACTGACAGGAACCACTGGCAGTGTATGTGTAACCCACCACATAAATCAAGGGACTACTCTTTCAATTTCTATAAGTTCTCTTCTCTTTGCCCTAACAGAATTGGGCTTATCTCATCCAACATAACAGACACATCACACTACTAACTAAGTATCACAGTTAGATAATCAGTTCTTTTTTCCTTCCATCACTTATCAAATAGGCTAGAAGTGCAGCAGCAACAGTGCCATATAGAACCCATTTATTTACACCAATCAGAGGATGGATCATTTTTTTTAGTTTTGTGCAAAATAGAGAAGGATATTTCTTTCCCCTCCTTGCCCTAATAGGGTAACAGTAACAAGATTGAGAGCAACCATCGGCAGGCATCACCAACCTCCGAAAGCCCACTTGTGGGAGGTGGCGTTGGTGTGGAGGAACTTGGGGTGCACGCGCGCGCGGTCGAAGTCCCCCGTCTCCAGCGCATCTGCGGCCACGAAACAGCACCATCAGCGAGCGAGCGGCGACGCGAGAGGAGGGCGGAATTCGAGGAGGTGAGGTGAGGGTGAGGTGAGGGACCTTGGAACTCCCTGGTCGGCGCGGTGGGGGCCTCGTATGCGCCGGCCTTCCAGAAGCTGCGGCAATCGAAGGCTCGACCTCCGCCGCCACCTCCGCCGTCCATCGCCGGCGGCATTTGAGGGGGGCGGGGCCGTGGAGGTTAGGATCTGCAGAAGGGACGAGTTCGCCGGAGAGGTTTTTCTCTTTTTGTTTACCCGACGAATTTCTTCTCAATCAAAAAAAGTCACAATGCCCTAAAATCGAAACCGCTCCTCGCCGTCGCAGCCTCGTACGGTTCTAGACCGATGGATGGATATAATAGTCTAATTGGGCCGGAGTTGCGTGGGCTTTAATCTTTGGAGTCAGACAGGAGATATTGGGCTTACTACTGGTCCAGATCCAAGCTTGGTGACGGGCTGACGGGAGAGGAAGGTGTCATCAGCAAACAGAAACTTTGTTTTGTTCATCATTCATCACGAGTTTTTTTTTCTTTGAATCTTGGTTCCTGTTGGATTTGTATACTATATATATGTTTGATTTGATCTAATGGAAGGCAGTCATTTCTTCTCAGAGAAAATTCAAATGGACAAAACTTGCAGGTATCATATCTTGTGCATCCAATTTGCATATATTATAAATTTATAATATTGAGAAAAAATCAGAAATTTGCAAAAATAATCAAGACAACCAGATGTCATAAAAATATTTTATTTTATATGACAATTTAAATTACAAATTGAGACGTTCATTAGTCTAAAGACACTAAATGAGATGCAACAGTGGAAAGTGGGAGATTTCCATCTTCAAGTTCCCAAGACTCCGAGTGTTGAAAAAAAAATGTAGATAAGTTTGTCCCTATAAAAAATCATTTAATCATATAAAACTTTTATTGCCTCTCTCTTCTTCTATTACATGACTCGACAACATATTTAACGCCGTGAGACTCACAAAAACTCTTGTTGAGACTGGCCTAAGAACACCGCTGATAATAGTGCCCTTTGTTAGTTCTATGTACATTTACATCCTACCTATAAGTCCATCCACTTTTTTACTCTCTAAAATTTCTTGGTTATTATGCATCATTAGATGGAAGGGCGGCTCTGATGCAAGTGGTAGAGCTTTACCGCCTGTGACTAAGAGGTCCAGGGTTTAAGCCCCAGCCTCTACACATTTATGCAGGGATGGCTGCTGGCTATTTTTCCTTCCCCAGACCTCGCAGTGCGAGAACCTACGGCACTGAGTACGCCCTTTATGCATCATTATATGTAAATTTGTAGCTCACACCTCTTCTCTCTCATCTACCTAAGGATAGAGACTACTAACAAGTAACAACCCTTTACTATACTTGGGAGTACCTCTCTTAAAAATAATTGTTGTACATGGCACTATGTACTGTGGAAAGTGGGAGTACTTGTGTTGTTTTTTTTATTTGCATGAGACTGTTACTGTAATCATAACTAAAGAGGTGGCAGACCCTTGACATAGGGGTATCATGGTAATTTTAGCTAGACTAAGCTGGGTGGGTTGAACAATACGTAGGCTTGTATCTGGACAGAGGGAGCAATCGCTTATAACATTTACGTGCTATCAAAATTCTAGATGAGGTGATGCATCATAAATCCTTCCGTCAAACATAGTCGAATGGATTTGTAGTTCGTACTAGCATTAATTATTAGCTTATGAGAAGTGAGGTGGCAATGCATCAACCCATTTCATTTCTAGAAACCAAACAAACAAATTAAAGAGTGAGACGAAGCCAAACAACATTTATTTATCAATGGTCCGTGCTAACGAAGTCCATGCTCACTTCAGTCAATCTAACTGCTCCTCACGTAGACTACACCATCCATTTTCTCCCACATGCTGCATTCTTTAAATTCTAGAGCAAAAAATCAGGATCACAAGTGGGCTGTTTAGTTTAGCTTAGAAGTTGTTTGTGGTAAAATAATCTGAAATTAGAAGCCAAATGACACGTTTACTTTGTAGTATTTTTGTCATGTTTCCCTATACCCTCTGTTTGTGCTAAAATAAGGAACTGAGTTAGTCCCTCCCCATTTTGACCATGTTTTCCATTCCGTTTGCGTAGCTTCACAAGAAAACCTTTTTTTCGAGAGCCTTGGCGAGCAAGTATACGTAGTTTTCTAGCGCCACGAGGTGCGCGCACGACAGGAGACTTACCTATCTCAGTTGTTTTTTTTTCCTGACAACAGACTAGCTAAGTTGGTAGTGAAACAAATGCATAAAGCAAATAAAGCTGTAGAGCGAAAAGAAAGAAACGTATGCAAGACAATAGAAGAGTATCAGATAGTTTTGCGAGCGTTCTGGTTACTCCCTCGCCTCCAGATGAGCTGAAAGATGATGCAAGCCAGCGAGGTGAGTTTCGCGGAAAAAAAAAGTGTCGCCGCTCTCGTCCGGTGCGCAGTATATACATGCAGCTATCGCTTTGACTTTCAACAAGTCTCACATACTCACATGAGAAGATAACAAACTTGCACAAATCTTAATGCTTTTTGTTTTTCTAGTACGTTACAGCCAATGGCAGACTAAGCCACTGCCACCAAAATGCCTGTATAGAGCACTGATCATCAATGGCCCAATGCTTGATCTGAAGTGAGTAGTGTTATTAGTAACAGAAGAATAGCATAGAAGAATTCCATTAGGCGATATTCACCCTAGAGATGCAACACGTTCCGCTCCTCAATTGGTTACTCTGTACTTCTGCAGAAGCAAATGTTCCAATTAATTTCATTAGACAGACAATGTTAGCAGTAAGAATCAACAGATGAGTACTATAGAGAGCTGCTACGAAAATATTGCAATTCAAGTTGAACAAATTTATCTCCCTGTCTCCCCCTATGATGGAATGCATAGTATGACTGATGGTTCACATTGTTACATTGTCTGCTAAAAGATTTTTTATGCAGATAACCAGTGCTTGTGTCTAACATGTGAATGCGTTTTGAGACAATGTACCTTGACGGTGTTAAGTAGAACTTTGGCTTCGTTGTTGTTGTTGAAGTGATCACGAACAGGCTGGAAAAGTGAAATTAGTGAGTTAAACATACAACTGTGAATCAGGACTGAAAAAATTGCGCAATAATAGCTTCTTCCTAGACAAAGGAAGATCCAGCAATAATAAACAAGATGGACAAGGTCATCCAAAACTACACTAGCAAAGAACAATAGACCGATGATGCAGCAACAAAAAACAGCCTGTCAATTCATTTTGTCAGGATAGCAGCAATTGCAACTTCAAAGGCACCACAGTGCAAGATATGAAATTGGCAAACATTGAGTATATACAAGTTTCTTACCAGAGAAAGACTACGATACTACTATATATAGAAAACAAGGTAAGGAGAGTGAAGTGAAAATTTTACCTGCAAAATTTCATTTATTGCTTTTGCCAGAGCAGGTTTGACATCAGCAGGATGCAAAGCACCAGTCTCGTAATCAGAAATTAGTTCATCCATGCTTGCAAATGTTCTGTTTGAAAGTAACCCACTTTAGAATTCCATCAGAGATAATAAACCATGTCATGTTGGAAATTCAATAACCTAATTGCTGCATAATTAATTGCATGGCCACAGGTGTCAGCCAAATATGCATGGCACTATATATCTTACCTGGTTCCACCACATTATTGACGGGAAAAATAATTTTAGCAGATGAGATAAAAATATTACTTGTTACCACCATTGCTTTCCTTACGGACGACCTCAAACTTTCCAAACCAAGGGAAAACAATGTATTTAATATACTCCAAGCAAGGATTCCCCTCAACAATTTTGGGAGGGCAAAAAGCTTGCTTTATCTTCACATTAACCTGGGCCTGCCACAACAGTTATGAAACTATATTATCATAGAATGAAAGAAGGGTACAACACATGCATGATGCTATTTAGCTACTATTCAAGATCAAACGTTTAAACAGTCAGGTAATATTAGCTTAAACAGAGAGCAAAAACTAAAGACATAAGACGATTTTAGATTGGAAGTTTTTATTATTACAACAACAACAACAACAACCACCAAGCCTGTCAGTCCCAAGCAAGTTGATGAAACTATATTATCATAGAAAGAAAGAAGGGTACAACACATGCATGATGCTACTTAGCTACTATTCAAGATCAAACGTTTAAACAGTCAGGTTATATTAGCTTAAACAGAGAGCAAAAACAAAAGCCATAAGACAATTTTAGATTGGAAGTTTTCATTATTAGCTTATAAACATTGATGACTGATGTCAGCACTCCATATTCTATCATGAATATTCATGAGCAACAAAAGACACAATCCAAGCAAACTACAGATATAAAGAGATGGTAAATTCAATTCATTAACCAGAATAAGAAAATAAAAGACAGCTAATTAGCATGCAAGACTATGGTTAAACACTTACAGCAACTTTTCATATGTACGCATCACCTCCGTATACATATAGATGAACACAATTAACAAAAGTCATGAACATCAGATTTTTAATATAGTGATACAGCTTTATTTTCAAGCAAGGAGATGAGAAATATATACTACAGCCGTACAGCATTCTAGCTAGACCCTTCACCATGCTACCTCCACTGACCCAAGCAAAATAGAGTTGAACCACTCTTGCGCAATCATTGATGCCTAAAGCGATTTTGCGTTAATCTCATTAACATTTTTTAGTAAGCTAATCAAATGATAAAGATGGCATTTAACGATTATACACTGAATCATTAGGTGTCACAAGAACCAAGAGCAACAAAAGAATGTTGGTGAGGAAGAAACACATTTCATGAGAAATATGTAACCTCGTCATCTTCCATAAAGATAGCTGAGGATGGATCACTCTTTGACATTTTCTCCTGGCCTTCTTTAAAACCAGGGAGCATATCTGCATTCAGGTTAAGCAAAAAACACATGCTCAACAAACCAACAATGAACAATCACTTGTTATGAACTCCATCACCATAGACAAATAACGATGATAAACGTCCCAAAAAATTGTTTAAAGGAAAAAAAGAAGAGAACATGATCAAAATCACTTACGATGTGAAAGAATAATTGGTTTGTTCTTCCTTTTGATGTCATCGCAGTACTCCCTGGCTAGCATATTGACCTTCCTTTGGTCCATCCCCAACTGGCATATGTCAGCCTACAAAAGGAAAAATTATAACGACTATTATTTTTCTAGATTGAAGGTGTACACATTGAAATATCAAAAGACTTTCATTCATTATTATTATAAAAAATACAGTCAGAATGGAAATATTAAAATTCTATCAGAACTCAAAGAGAATTCAATAAAATTTATTTCAGATACCATGGAATGCAATAGCCTGAGAAATACTTGCCTTCAAGAAAAATATATCAGCACATTGCATGCAAGGGTAGAAAATCTGGGCAGCAGTCAAGTCGTCTGACTCATTTCTGCCCATAATTTGGCAGCATCTGCAAGTAAAGGAAAAAACAGAACTAAATAAGCACATAGAGGGGAGATAACCAACCATATTCTGATGTAATGATGTTAATGCTCAAGCTTTCAAAGTGAAGAAGGCTTTTAATTAATGGAAATGCAACATAAACAAGCGTGCAGTACCTCGTTATCCTCTTGACATTGTTTTTCCGGGCAATGTCCATAACAATCGGCCAGTACTCATGCGCGCGATTGTTGATCTCCTCGGAGGACCACAGGAACTCCACCCCGTCGAGGTTCATCCCAGCCGCTTTCCAAATCTCGATCATGTAGCGCCCGACCGTCTGGATTTTCTTCAGGTCACCTCCCATCTTGTTGTTGAGCTGCGCGAACCAGTCGGCGATCCAGATTTTCACCCTGCACCCAGCCTTGATCATCTTGTTCACGTTGATGGTTTTCACAATGCCCTGGGAACACAAGATAAGCATACGATTTCCTCCTACTGTTAAGCTTGCACATGGCGGGACTGAAAGCAGAAGGGTCGAACCTGAGCGATGTGCATGCGCCCGGAGGGCTCGAAGCCGTCGTAGCAGATGGGGACGGGCTTCTTCTCGAGCAGGTTCCGGAGCTCGTCCTCCTGGATGCACTCCTCCCCGATCCCCCGCAGCAGGTCGAACCGCTCGTCCAGGGTCATCGCCGCCACGCTCCCCGCCAGATCCTCGGCGGCCGCTGCAGCGGCGGAGGTGGAAGAGGAGGCGGCGGGGGCCGCCTCGGGTGCCGGCGCGGAGTCCATGGCAGCGGCGGCAGAGGAAGAGGAGCAAAGGACTCGACGAGTTCGTGCGGGGAGACGGCGAGGAATGAGATGAGATGGCGGCGGCGTGGTGCCGCGAAGGGAGCCGAGGGTTTTGCTGGGGAACCGGGCCGCGTCACCGACAAGTGAGGCCCAGTATCATCGTGGGCCGTTGTTGGTCACGTGTACGCCTGAGTTTTTGGTGCGACGAGATTTCAGGAATTTTTTTTATTAATAAATTTATTTTATAAAAAAATTACAAAATTAGTCTCCATTTTTAAAAAATTGCAGGAATAGGCCACCAGTCGCCCGTTGGAAGGGCGAAGATGGGCCTTGTCGCCCAACTGGCGGGCTACCTGGGCCATGCCGCCCGACCAGTGGGCGACTTGCCCGTGCACGTGGCATGGCGGGCCCCACGTCGCCCATCGGCCGGGCGACGTGGCCCATGTCGCCCGAGCAGTGGGCGACTTGGCCGTGCACTGCCATGGGCGGGCCCCACGTCGCCCGGCCGATGGGCGACGTGGCCCATGTCGCCCGACCAGTGGGCGACCTGGCCCATGTCGCCCGACCACGGGGCGACGTGGCGCCGCCATATATAACGCGGCCGGCCGCGGCCGGCCGCTGCCGGCTGGGAGAAGTGAACAGAAGGAGGAGAGGAGAGGAGAGGAGAGGAGAGGAGAGGAGAAGAGAAGAGAAGAGAAGAGAAGAGAAGAAGAAGAAGAAGAAGAAGAAGAAGAGGAGGAGGAAGAAGAAGGAGAAGAGAGGAAGAGGAAAATTTTTGGTAAGTAAAAAAATAATTTTATATATAATTATTTAATGTGTGTTATATTAATTGTTAGATAATGTAATGAGCAGTTAAGCGATTAATATTATATTTCGGTAGTATTATTTATATTCTTATTTTATATATATTGTTAAATTAAATAGTTATAGTTGAAATAATATTAGTAATATATTACTGAAAAGGTATTTTAGCTGAAATTTTTAGGTTACACAGATGTCGGAGAAGTTAGGATTTCAAATTTATTATGGAGAAGGAGAAATTATTCAAGGTGTACACGGGGTTGATCTGTCAGGATTTGCCTCAGTAACTAGATGGGTGTCTAGGGCAAATGAGAGAACAATTAGTGGTGTGCAGAATTGGTTGATGCGAATATTTGGGCTTGACAGCAACCAACATGACGTTAAGGTCATGGGTATCGTTAGTCGTGCTCGGGAGGGCACTTTTTGGGAGTTAGTACCGCTTAATGCAACATCAACATGGAGAAAATACGTCAACAAAGCTGTAGAACGTGGGTGGCCTCTAGTCCTTCTTGTTCAGGCATATACGAAAGAGGTTCATGAGGTACACGGTGTAGAAGAAGAAGGAGGTCCGAGCCATGACAATTACAATGATAATGAGGAAGATAATGAAGAGGGTGATCATCACCTGTCATCTATGGTACCGACGGGTGAAGCGGACGAAGGAGAGCGCATAGAGCATATAGTTGAAGAGATGGCGATGGAAGATATGGAGAATGAGAATATATCTGAAACTGAGTCATCTGAAGATGAGAATGAAATTCCTGTCCCACTGGAGTGGAAGAGTAACAGTTCGAAGAATTTGATGATCAACGAAGGAAATTCTGTGCCGTGGGAATATCATGAGAATGAACTAGTAGAGGGAGCTATGTACAAAGGCAAAGATGAAGTGATGAGTGCCGTGAAGTACTGGTCTCTGTCAATGAAGCGGTCTTTTGTAGTTGTGAAGTCCAACAAGAAAGTATATGATGTTAAATATGTGTTTTCGGACTGTCCATTTAGGGTACATGCTTATGAGCAAAAATAGAGTACAATTTGGAAGTGCTCTATAGTAACAGAACATACATGTGAGTTACAAGAATTAGAGAAGTCCAATACTGCTCTTACATCGAGCTTCATTGCAGAGTACATGTATAATCGAATTGTTGATAATTTAAGGTATGAGCCGAAATCTATAGTGACTACTATAGAGGAAGATTTTAAATACACCATCAGCTATTCGAAGGCGTGGCGAGCGAAACAGAAGGTCATTGAGAAGAGATTTGGCTCGTACGAAGCATCTTATGAGAACCTACCAAGATTGTTAGAAACCATCAGACAAAGAAATATTGGTACATATTATGATATCATGGATGTGTCTGATCCAAAAGAGGCCGGAAAGTTAATACTTCGTCGAGCCTTTTTTGCACTAGGTCAATGTATAATGGCATTTTGTCATTGCAGACCTGTTTTATGCATGGATGGTACATTTCTAACAGGAAAGTATAAAGGTCAGATTCTAACTGCTATTGGTGTTGATGGGAATAATCAAGTACTACTAGTTGCTTTTGCTTTTGTGGAAAGTGAGAACACGGATAGTTGGTATTGGTTTCTGGAGCGTGTGAAGTTAGCAGTGGTGCAAGGACGACCTAATGTTTGTGTCATACATGACCGACATGCCGGTTTGTTGAAGGCGATAACGGATATGCAATATGGTTCAGTGGAGCGTGATCTTCCTCCTCGATGGTCGGACATACAATCAAGATGGTGCATGAGGCACTTGGGTGCAAATTTTTTCAGCCATTTCAAAAATAAACACCTTATGAATATGTTTAAGAGGTTATGCAATCAGAACCAACAAAGAAAATTCAATGCAATGTGAAAACGTCTTGATGAATTAACAACAAAGCAAACAGAAGAGTTAGCGACTCGTACGAATCAAGACCCGAATGATATGTCTGTTCCTCTTTCAGGCCTTTCAACGGATGCCTTGAGGAACGTGGTTCGGAGGTCGGGGTCATCAATCAGGTGCTTCTCAGATTGGATTGAGTACGAGCCAAAGGAGAAGTGGTCATTATTATATGACACAGATGGGGCGAGGTTTGGAATAATGACAACAAATTTGGCGGAGGTGTACAATTGGGTCATTCGAGGCATGAGAGGATTACCTCTTATAGCAATCGTAGAGGGTATTTTGCATGGAACATGCAAGTACTTCCGTGAAAGATATATGGTTGCTTTTAATGCGATGTCAGATAATACATTGATTTTTTCAACATTCATGACAAATTACATGAAAAAAAAGGTGGAGAAGGCAAGCTTGCATCGTGCACGTCCTATGGGCACAGCAGAGAATCGCTTTGAAGTTCTGTGTAGGGATCGGGGCCGTCGTGGTGGCAATCGAGAGAGAATTGCACAAGAGTGTGTTATTCGTTATAACTCATGCAGCTGTTCGTGCATGAAACCGAAACTTCTACACAGGGCGTGCTCACATGTTATAGCAGCTTGTTCACTTACTAATTTGTCCCCGAAGCCGTATGTCTCACATTATTTTACGAAGGAGGTAGTCATGACAACCTGGAATGCAGAGATTTATGGTTTCGCAATATTTGGTAGTTTTACAAACAATCCTGGAAGTAATTACCTGCGGAGGCCCGATAAGGACAAATTAAGACAGAAGCCTGGCCGTCGTAAGACACGGCGCATTAGAAATGATATGGATGACTCAGAAGTGGGAAGACTGGAGCATCGGTGCACCAAGTGCAATGGCACAGGACATACTTACAAAAAGTGCACGCGTGCAACCACCACAGAGGGAGCTGCAGAAGCAGGACCTTCAGGGAATCCGCAAGACGGCCGGCGCCCTCGTGCACGTCGTGGATTCTGGAATCAAGGCGAAAATGCTCTTTAAAAATAATAGTATGTCTGCTTTTTTTGATTTTTTTGTTTCATAGTAGTAATTATATTTGTGCATTATTTTTTTACATTATTAAGATATTTTAGGTATGGCGATGGATGAGGGACACTTGGAGTTGTTGGACGCACAGTTGGACCAGCGCCACCGGTCCTACTTGAGTGCTGTGACAGCTGCTGAGCTACCTGTTCTACGACCTAGGGTACCTCAGGAGTTGTGGCGGCTCGACGAGCGATGGATACCGAGGTATGCATGATAACACGCTCACTTATTTGTTTTACTCATACAGACGATTTGGTAATATATATTTATATATAAATGTTGTATTTGCTACAGGCTACGAGCAGCTGGTCTACTGCCTCTGTGTAGGCTTGTGCAGGCTAGTGCTGTTGAGGCCCCGGCCGATGCGGTGACACGGTTCAACTTTGACCGTTCCTTACTTGCGGCATTGGTGGACCGCTGGAGGCCTGAGACGCACACGTTCCACTTTCCTTGCGGGGAGATGACTCCCACACTTGAGGACGTCTCCTACTTACTTGGTGTCACCACTGCTGGGCAGGCCGTCAGCCGTCCAGACGTGGAGGCCACTTGGCGTGAGGACCTTCTAGTCCGTTTCGAGGGTGTTGTGCGTCGACCAGACGCTCCAGAGTATCAAACTCTTGCTGAAAACCAGCATCACGGGCCTACGAAGACCTGGCTCTTGCAGTTTCAGGTAAATAGATAACACTGTGATATAGTTCATTAACATCAAATATTCATATGTATGTTAAATGAAATTTGAACTTCTGTTTTCTAATTCAGGCCGAGTATATCCACCCTGCGGCGGATGAGGCCACTGTGTCGAGGCACTTGGAGGCCTATCTGTTGTGGTTGTTTGGTTGGATAATGTTCACATCGTCGCATGGGAACTCTGTTGCGAAGCACTTGATCCACTTCGCGCGCGAGATAGCAGACGCACCGCTCGACGCCGTGCCGCAGTACAGTTGGGCGTCCGCTATCTTGGCAGCCACGTACCGAGGTCTTTGTGATGCGTGCACAAAGACCGACCCGTCAGCTATCCTCTCTGGTTGTCCACTATTACTTCAACTCTGGTCGTACGAGCGGTTTAGTATTGGACGACCAGTCATGGATTTCTCGACTTACGGAGCAGGGTTGTACGGGGAGACGGAGGAGGACGGCCCTACGATGGGTTCGTTGTGGGTCCGGCGGTGGGTAAGTCTTCTATATCGCGGTTGAACCTGTTTCTATTTATTTTTGAATAAATTGCACGTTACTATTATTTTCTATACAGCCTACTTGGGCAAACATTCAGGTTCACAGAGCCTATCCTGAGTACATGGCGGCGTTCGACCGGATTAGGCCAGACGATGTCCGCTGGACACCTTACAGCATGGAGGAGATTATCGTACGAGCGCCTAATGGGTTGTCGTCGTTCTGCACGAGGGATCAGGAGTACTGGATGACACGTAAGGCTGTCGTTTTTGACATCTTTGTCGAGGACTACGCTCCTCACAGAGTGATGCGGCAGTTTGGTCGTAACCAGACGTTCCCACTTCCGGTTGCCCATATTGTTCCTCTTTCGGTGCACGGGTAAGAATAAGACAATTAATTCGTTCTGATTGAGTATTTAATATATATAGAAAGATAATTAATATGTTTTGAAATCCATAGTTACGTGCGGAGGGGTCTACCGGCAGGCGTTACTTGGTCCTCCCGTATACAGCCGTGGGTCGACGAGTGGGCCAACGCACTACATGATGTGACCTACGAGCCCAGACCGTTTTCCTTGCAGGCTTACGGGGACTACTTACGTTGGTATATTCCTCGCACACGGATCAGAGTCACGTATACACCAGCGGAGCCACGGACCCACGTCCCCAGGTTGACGGACACGTACCCTGTGCACAGAGATCAGGCGTTGTCGTTGGCGGTACGATCTTTATGAACTTCAACCCACTTCGTTTAATATTTTTCTTATCGTAATTACTTCAATGTTCTCGTTTTGTTAATAGGCCGACATGGGTCACCGTATCACTGTGGATGGTGGATCGCTCTTGCACCGGTTGAGGGAGGGCATTCAGATGACCAGCCACGAGCTTACCGCTGCGGTCCAGAGGATGTACGACTCTGCTGCAAACATTGTCAAGTTGACGTCGTGCCGGCCCTGCGGGCGACAGCCGGATGTCGTCCCTCGACCTTCACACGTGACACACAGGCCTGACGGACCGACGGCGCCACTACCTCCGCGGCCTACGTACCAAACAGGTGAGTAAGTTATATTTTCTTCGTATGTAGTAATGCTAACTTGTTCGTTACTTATAAGTTTCATTATTCAGGTCCACCTACGTACTCTGCCGGTTGGCGTCCGGAGTTCGATATCATTGGATCATCTTCGCAGCCTGCTCACATGCCTACAGGTACGATATCGTGGTGAAATTTAATTATATTATTTAATACTGCTTTATTCGTAACATTACATTCACTCTGCATGGTCAGGTATGCACTTTGACGGTTCGCGGCATCAGTTCGATTTCGGAGGTTCCTCTTCACACGCTGTACCCATGGTTCCAGGTATGACCTATTTTTAAGAGTTCGACACGTTATATATTAGTTTTACCATCAGCGTTATCATAACGTTGGTCTTATATGTTTAGGGACGACCCGTTACGACTACGAGGGATCGGACATCTCTGAGCACGCTGACACTTTTCGTCAGCGATCCCCGACACCCTTCGACCTTGAGAGTTACCTGCAGTAGGAGCCGGCGGACGTACTTGCGTCATCGCAGCTACGTGAAGCACCACCACAGACACAGCCCTCACAGGACGAGTACGCGACACCACCTGCTGCTGGAGGCCGTCCTGCACGTGTTACAGTTCCTCCTTCGCCGCTTACTTACTCAGCCAGCCATGTGCGAGCGGGCCGCAGAGCACCAAAGCCTGGCACGATTAGGGGTGTTGCACCTAAGCGTGGACGATATTAGTTTTGTATGATTTGCCGCCGATGTTGTTTTCTATGATATTGTACTGATACTATTTTAGTTTTTACAACTTAATTAATGTTTCACTGTTGTATTTTTTCATCTATTAAGTTTGGGCGAGCACACGACAACGGCGTTTTCGCACGCCAATTGCATGACTGCGTATTATTTTTGCTATTTCTCCCACTTCGATATTTTTTCTGAAATTTCCGAATAAATAAATAATATTTAAAAAAATCGAAATTTTTCCTGAAATTTCCAAATAAATAAATATTATTTAAAAAATCCAAAAAACCAGGTCGCCCTTTGGCCGGGCGACCTGGGCCTGGTCGCCATTTGGCCGGGCGACCTGGCCTGGTCGCCCTTTGGCCGGGCGACCTGGGCCTGCTCGCCCTTTGGCCGGGCGACCTGGGCCTGCTCGCCCTTTGGCCGGGCGACCTGGGCCTAGTCGCCCTTCCAACGGGCGACTGGTGACCTACTCCTGTAATTTTTTGAAAACGTAGACTAATTTTGTAATTTTTTTAAAAAATAAATTTATTAATAAAAAAAATTCAGATTTCAGTAGGCCGTCTGTCGTCTCGTTTATGGCGACTCCCCCGTTAAGCGCACAAATGTAGGTGGTGGCTTCAAAAATCTCTATATTTTAGTTTCTGAGATGCTCATAAAAATAGAGTTTGCGTACGTGTATTTATAGAGCTGAGTGTATATGCATATTATGAACATCTGTGTAGCTTAAAATAAATTTAAGCTATCAGAAGCTAGCACCTTCGATAGCCCTATACCCAGCACACCTAACACACAGTAGGTCTTGACTATTGTAACAGCTTGGACTCAAGTCTTTATTGACTACAACTGAGAGAATAAATTCTACTTCTTTCGTTCTAAACTGTAATTCATTTTGATTTTTTTATACATATATTTTGCTATGTGCCTAGACAAAAAAATATATCTAGATATATAGTAAAATATATGTATTAAAAAAGTTAAAGTGAACTATAATTTAAAACGAAGGAAGTAGTTGACAAATGAGAAGCCACCCATTTGTAGAGCAAGAATTATGTCCTAATTGGGGACAAGCTCTACCAGCGTGGTGCATTCTCCTCCTGCTCGAATGTATTACAACAAAAAAGAAGGCAAGAAAATCCTCGATGAGATTCACTTAGGTTGATGTGGCAATCATGCCTCGTACAGGAATTTAGACGGTAAAGCTTTTCAATTTAGGTACTATTGGTTGACTGCTTTGAACGAAGCCAAGAACCTAGTCAAGCATTGCAAGGGTTGCCATTTCTTCGCTAGGCAAGCTCTCACGTCCCGGCGCACAATCTCATTTGTGTCCCTCCATCATATAGGAAAACAAAATTGTCACATTTGTGTAAGAAGCAAAGTTCCATGCTTGAGAACTTGAGAAAACATTGTAGGAAACTTTCCTCTAGATTTTTTCCTATGTGTGTTTCATGAAGCAAAGTCAGTCTTTTCTTTGAAAAGGGATACAAGTTTCCTTTTGTTCCAAACAACAAGTTGAGGCAACTTTCATCTGAAATTCATTCGTTCCTTTTCTTTTCCTTTAGAAATCCTCTATTCCAAACATGCCCTAACCTATTTTATAGGGTTAATTTTTTGTTCTAAACAAGGGCGAATCTAGGATATATTACCGGGGCCATGGCCCCGATAGATTTTGTTAATCCTTTGTAGATTACTGCATAATTTAGTTCATAACCCTAACAAAATGTCATATTGCACCAACTTTATGTGATGATTACCCCTAATGACTATTTTCTAGATTCGCCACTGGTTCTAAAGAGATGTATATAAAATTTTACCAAGAGATCGAAATTCTCTAAAATTTCTATCTTTTTTCTTTGTTGCAAAGGAGGCCTTTAGACAAACAAGCACGACTCTGGAGGTGATCAGGCGGGAGACGTACACCGGTGAGGAGCTAGCAGCTAGCCAAAACGACGTTGCCTGCTGTGAGGTGGAATTCAAGAACTTGGCTGATGCTACGGACAATCCGAGAGGGTTATCTTGTCAAGCCCCCTCCTAAACGTTAAGTACTTGTACATCCATGCTTACGTCAAAAACAAGAAAGTGATTTATTTTTTTATATATAACAGAAAAGTGATTTCCACGGTAGCTCTGACGCAAGTGTGAAACACACATATTTATGCCGCTGCTACAACTAGCGAGTTGGAGGCCCCAACGCGTGCACGCGCTCAGCTTTCGGTTGCAGAGAGAGAGGATATCTGAGTCCGAGATCATGGCGAGCGTGCACGCGCTGTCGATGTCGGGCACGGTCCCACCAGACTTCGTGCGATCGGTGCACGATCAGCCTGGCCCCAACGCGTCCACCGCGCTGCCGGTGATCGACATGTCGAGGCCGGAGTGCGGCGCCCTCATGGCGGACGCGGCCAGGGAGTGGGGGCTCTTCCACGTGGTCAACCACGGCGTGCCCGCGTCGGCGGCGTCGGAGCTGCAGCGCGTGGGGCGCGCCTTCTTCGCGTTGCCGCCAGAGGAGAAGGAGCAACTCAACCTCTGCAGGACGACGAGGAAGAGGAACATCGAAGGCTACGGCTCCGGCATCACGTGCGCGCGAGGGTCGTCGAAGAACGCCGAGGGCAAGAAGAACTGGGAGGACTACCTGTTCCACTACGTGGCGCCGCCGGCCGCCGTCAACCACGACGTCTGGCCGAATCGCCCCGCCGGGTATAGGGAGGCCACCGAGGAGTACTGCGGCCACATGCTGCGGCTGACGCGCGAGCTGCTGGCGCACCTCTCACTGGGCCTTGGGTTGGAGGAGGACGCCATGAGCGAGGCCTTCGGCGGCGACGACCGGATCGAGCTGCTGCACAAGATCAACTACTACCCGCCGTGCCCGCAGCCGGAGGTCGCCCTCGGCATTGGGCCGCACACCGACATGTGCGTGGCCAACGTCCTGCTGACGGACGGCGTCGAGGGGCTCGAGGTCTTCGAGGATGGCCGATGGCACGACGTCAAGCACGTGCCCGGGGCACTCATCGTCTTAGTCAGCGATCAGATCGAGGCAAGCAAGCGCTCTCACGGTTGTTGTCAACCAATTTCTCCACGCCTGCTAGCACGTCATCCTAAGCTAGCTTATTCCGTCCATATATATATATTTTTATATGTAGATTTTCAGCAACGGGATGTACAAGGCCGTGTTGCACCGTGCGACGGTGAACAAGGAGAAGACCCGGATGTCGTGGGCGACGCTCGTAGAGCCGCCAGGGGAGTTCGTCGTCGGCCCGCACCCGCAGCTCACCGCCGGTGACAGCCCGGCCAAGTACAAGACTCAAAAGTACAAGGACTACCAGTTCGCCAAGACCAACCTGGTTCTAAAGTAGGCTGCTCGCTACCAGCTCAGTCGTCGCCCACATGATGCTCTCCGCGTGAGGTGCTATATATATATATATATATATATCTACTTGTGTTTATATTTAAACGTATTAAACCTATCACGTATGATACTATGATCCGATCTCAATAAGTCAACCACCGCACCGACGACTATTCTTGTTGATGCCCCGAATTTGGACCTCAAATGTAAATTTGTATCCGCCTTGTTCGTTAGAATTTAATGGTACGTACTGCTGTGAATATGCCCTAGAGATAATTATAGAGATGATGATATTCTGATCTATGACATGCATTAAGTGTTCATTAATATTTATTATAGATAACTTGTGTTGATTGATAATTATGTGAATTATTTGTGAAACTCAATTACTTTAATGGTTATTCTAAAGTTGTCTCTGGTCGGCGTTTTTATGAGAACACACTTGAATATTAGACCAACACATGTATTAGTTGATGGCTATGTTTAACAAGTCATGGACATAGAGATGTCGAACTAATAATATGGGCACATGTGAGACATGTAGGCTGGACTGACCCAACATGAGATTGTCTCTATTCACGTCATGTACGTTATGTCCTTAGACCTGAGATTGTGGTATGTACTCAAGATGTGAAACGGCCTACTTAGAAATTATCAAACACTACTCCGTAACTGGGTAGTTATAAAGGTGGTCTTCGGGTGGTCGGGAAGCATGATATGAGACATAGACAGTCAAGATGGAATTTGCCCCTCTCTGCATGAGAGAGATATCACTAGATCGCTCAAGTGATTGGATCAACAAATGCATGAGCGTGCTTGTGTTAAATGTTAATCCACGAGTTGAACCATATATCAGTGGTAAAGGGAATAACTTATACGTGGACGTAATGGTTCGTCTGATATGATCTTTGCGTATGCATAGGAGTTGTCACGTCTTTCTAGAGGCCGCTGTCAACTATTAGGCGAGTAGAGTACTCGGTCCATGTCTATGTGTGCGTGAACCCATAGGGTTGCACGCTTAAGGGTTGGAAGCCTAATTCGGGTTGGACCCGAATTAGACAAGGTTTAGGGTTCCTGATGGGCCTCCAGGTTGGGGTCGCATAGGGACGCCTATATAAGCAAGGGGTAGGGGTGAGGCAAACCGGGATCCGATTGATCAATTGAGCCGCCGTCGCCCACCCCACGCTCACGCCTTTGCTCCTCGCGGACCTAGCAGTCCAGTTGCGCATTGCTTCTTTCCACACGTGTGTGATACCTCGGAGGTGCTGCATCAGCGGCACAAGGACGGACCTGGTCGATCATGGTGGTTGGCAACTGGTCGGCGACTAGTTGGACTGGTCGGGAACGTGCTCGGACGATCCGCAAGTGAAGGGTGTACTTGACGGATGACCACGGAACTGCACGGCACTGCTACGACGCGTTCGACTACATCGAGTCTTCCGCTGCACCTGCGTGTCTAGTGGTAATCCCATGACCTATATCTAGCAGTAGAGCCTGGTTTATGAGGTAGAAAAGTTTTGTTTTCTAGCTAGCGTAGCACCCTCATAACCCATCAGTGGTATCGGAGCCATAGCTGCTTTGTTATAGGTCCGGCTGTGGGCATATGGTGATATGCGCTGTTGTAGATGAGTCTCTGATCTTGGTTCATTGTCTTGCCACGTTGGTCTTGTAACGATCTACTCGTACTGATCGAAATTCCGCCATCCGAGTTAAGTGATACATGTAAAACCAGTCATGGTGAGTTTGAGATCAATCATATTGATCAAATTGAGCCTTAGGTCAAGTGCCGAGCACATGCGATGTGCGGCGGTAGTAGATGGGATCTATTACCGGGCATTGGGTTGCCGAGAAAAGTGATGTTCGGTAAAACAACTATAACTTTTGAACCGTAACTCAGATTAAGACGAACTCTAAACGAAAATCGTAGAGAATGAATTTTTACATTCGATTCTTGACCACGAAGCCGTGGTTTAGCAAAATTAGATTTGTAAAAAACTTCTTGGAAAATAGAGTTTTAGGCCTTGCAACGTTAGACGTCTATATCGTCTAACTCTGTTTTGCAGAAATTCATGACTGGTATAGCCCTTATGTGTATGAGATGCATGTATGTAATTAATTTATGGATTGCAGGTCATAAGGATAATATGCGCAGGAGCCTAATATATATTGTCACTTTGATGTAATGGCCTGCGTGCCAATCTGTGATGATCCGTGACTATGTAAATTTAATTCACAGTAATGATAGCTAGTCTTGGCGGATGCACCACAGATGGAAGACATACACGGATCATGGAGATGGAGATCACCATGACAAACAGATTGACATTGAGATGGAGATCTCAAAGGATCAATGGGCTATTCCAAGTCATATCTGTATTTATGTTGTTCTTACTATGTTCTACTTGCACTTGCTATAATGTTTTGTCTATGTTCGTGCGGTAGTGAAGTAGAACGATCCCTCAGCAATTTTTAAGTTACATGCTTCCCCAAACCTTGCACTGTCACAAGTCTTGTACAATCGGTGGTGGGTCTATGAAATTAGGGTGCCACTGGTTTTCCTTGACTAGACAGGTTCGTATCAGATACTTACTGCAAGAAGGTTTGGTTACTTTAGGTCATCTTAACGGTTAGGGATCTTGAAGCATGGGTAGCTTGAATGCTCGGCATAGAGGTGCTAGCCCAACAACAAGAGTCATATGAGATATGATTAGCAAAGTGTTGCTTACCGATCTACCATACCGACCAGCGGTGATGCTAAAGCTCACTAGTCGACATGTTAGTTGTGGGTCTTGAATCACTAAGTATCAATTGAGGGATATTGATTTTAGTGGGAGTAGAATCTATTTGATATGATTTACTCTTTATAGACACATTGTCTTAGTATTTTGTATTACTTTTGTTGTAGAATAATGGCCGCCCGCAATCAATCATTTACTTTGCGTTCAATTCTTGAGAAAGATAAGTTGAATGGAACAAATTATGCGGATTGGATCCGCAAGAGAATTGTTCTCAGGGATGGGAAAAAATAAGAAATTCTAGACACCCCATTACCAGATGAGCCTGATGTAAATGCAACTGCTGCTAAAAGAACCGCTTACAGGAGAGCATTAGATGCTAACCTTGAAGTGAGCTGCCTTATGCTTTGCATGAAACCTGATCTGCAGATGCAGTTCGATATTAATCATTCAGCGAATGATATGATCGTGGTGCTTGAAGAGATGTTCCGCACGCAAGCCAGGACTGAAAGGTTCAATGTCTCTAAGACGCTTGCTGAAACCAAGCTTGCAGAGGGCGCAAAGTCGGACCATACGTAATCAAGATGGTTGGTTACACTCAGAGGTTGGAGAAGCTAGGCTTCCCAATCGGCCAAGAGTTGGCTACTAATTTTATCCTCTCATCTCTTCCGCCCAGTTATGGAAACTTCATCTCGAACTACCATATGCATGGGGCGGAGAGAGGCTTAAGTGAATTGTGTGGCATGCTAAAAATAGCAGAAGTCGACATCAAGAAAGATGACGGCAGTAGCCAAGTGTTGGCGGTCTAGAATAGGCCTCAGTTCAAGAGGAAGGGCAATTCTTGGAAGAAGAAGAAGAAGGGCAAGGCTAAAGATGAGATCTCTAAGCCAAACCCATCTGCTGCCAAAGCTGGACCATCTGTAAATTTAGATTGCTTTCACTGTAAAGGGAAAGGTCACTGAAAAAGGAACTGCAAGGAGTACTTGGCATCCTTAGAGAAGGATGGCAGCGGTAAAGGTATTACTGCTACTTGTACCCTTGTTGTTCACGTTATGAACATTTTTCTCGCTAACTCCTATATCAATTCCTGGGTATTTGATACCGGGTCGGTTGCTCATATTTACAATACGATGCAAGGAATGATAAGAAGTAGAAGCATTGAAAAGGGGAGGTTGACTTCCGCGTGGGCAACAAAGCAAGAGTTGATACGTTGAACATCGGGATGATGCAACTTCACCTACCATCAGGATTTATCATGGAATTGAATAATTGTTATTTTGTTCCTAGCTTAAGTCGAAACATTGTGTCACCTTCATATTTGATGAAGGATGGTTATTATTTTATGAGTAAAGACAATGGTTGTGTGATCTCCAAGAATAACATGTTTGTGGCTTTTGCATCCATTGTGAATGGATTGTTTGTTTTAAATCTTGATGATGCTCCTGTCTGTAATGTTACTGCTAAAAGGCCTTGACTTAATGAGTTAAGTATTACATATATATGGCATTGTCGTTTGGGTCATATAAGTGAAAACGCATGAAGAGGCTCCATGCTGATGGGCTTCTAACTTTGTTTGATTTTGAATCTTACGAGACATGTGAAGGTTGCCTGCTTGGCAAGATGACCAAGGCACCTTTCACAGGTTTTCCTGAGAGAGCGTCTGACTTGTTGGAACTCATACATACTGATGTAAGCGGACCACTAAGCACGACAGCTAGAGGCGGATTCCAATACTTTATTACTTTTATTGATGACTTTAGTAGATATGGATATGTCTACCTAATGAAGCATAAGTCTGAAATATTTGAAAAGTTCAAAGAATTTCAGAATGAAGTAGAGAATCAACGTGGCAAGAAAATTAAAGCCTTGTGATCTAATCATGGAGGTGAATATTTGAGTCACGAGTTTAGCAATCATCTTAAGAGTTGCGGAATTGTTCCACAACTTACGCCGCCCAGAACAACGCAGAGAAACGACGTGTCCAAGCATCGTAATCGGACTTTGTTGGACATGGTTCGGTCTATGATGAGCCGGTCAGACCTACCTTTATCATTTTGGGGATACGCTCTAGAAACAGCCGCTTTCACATTAAATAGGTTATCATCTAAGTTTGTAGATAAGACACCATATGAGATATGGACTGGTCGGCATCCTAGTTTGTCTTTTCTAAAAGTTTGGGGTTGCGAAGCTTATGTCAAACGGTTGATATCTGATAAGCTAGCACCAAAGTCGGACAAGTGTTTCTTCATGGGATATCCAAAGCAAACTTTAGGGTATAACTTCTATTATCGATCAGAGGGCAAAGTGTTTGTTGCTCGGAACAGTGTCTTCCTAGAGAAAGAGTTTCTCAAAGGAGATAGGAGTGGTCGGAAGGTATATCTTGAAGAGGTTCAAGATGAGTCATTAGTAAATGACTCGACGAGTGATGGTAATGTAGCGGAACAAGTTGATATACCTGTGGTCGGTACATCCCAACCACCTGTGGTCGGTACTCCACCCCAACCACCTGTGGTCGGTACATCCCAACCACCTGTGGTGGGTACTCCACCCCAACCATGAAGATCAGCATGACTTCACGAATTGTGTGGTGATCTGTTGTTGTTAGATGATGACGAACCTGCAAATTATGCGGAAGCGATGATGGACCCAGATTTTGAGAAATGGTAGAGTGCCATGAGATCCGAGATAGATTCCATGGGAGACAATCAGGTTTGGAACTTGGTTGACCCGCCTGATGGGGTTAGACCCATTGAGTGCAAGTGGATCTTCAAGAAGAAGAAGGATATGGACAGAAATATTCATGTCTATAAAGCTCAACTTGTCGCAAAGGGTTTTCGGCAAATTCAAGGGATTGACTATGACGAGAGGTTCTTGCCGGTAGCGATGCTTTAATCTATTCGGATAGTTCTAGCAATTGCTGTATATTTTGGTTATGAGATATGATAGATGAATGTTAAAACAGTCTTTCTAAATGGGTATTTAGAAGAGGATGTGTATATGATACAGCCCAAAGGCTTTGTTGATCCTAAAAATGCTAGAAAAATATGCAAGCTTAAGAAATCCATTTATGGGTTAAAGCAAGTTTCTCGGAGTTGGAATATTCATTTTGATGAGGTTGTCAAAGGTTTTGGCTTCCGTCAAAATGAAGAAGAACCTTGTGTTTACAAGGAGGAAAGTGAGAGCGCTATTGTGTTTCTGATCTTATATGTGGATGACATATTACTGATGGGGAATGACATTCCAATGTTGCAATCCGTAAAGACTTCGCTGAATAATAGTTTTTCTATGAAGGATTTAGGAGAGGCAGCATACATCTTGGGCATTAAGATCTATAGAGATAGGTCGAGAAGGCTAATAGGATTAAGCCAAGACACGTACATTGACAAAGTGTTAAAACGGTTCAACATGGAACAGTCCAAAAAAGGGTTCTTATCTGTGTCATATGGTGTGCGCTTCAATGACAAGCAGTGTCCTTCCACTGATGCTGAGCGCAAATGCATGAGTAAGGTTCCATACGCTTCGGTAGTTTGTTCCATCATGCATGCCATGATATCTACTCGCCCAGATGTAGCATATGCTCTAAGTGTTGCGAGCAGGTACCAAGCCAATCCTAGTGAGAGTCACTGGATGCTGGTTAAGAATATTCTTAAATACTTGAGAAGGATTAAGGATGTGTTCCTAATCTATGGAGGTGAGGAGGAGCTCGTTGTAAATGATTACACTGATGCTAGCTTCCAAACTGACGCGGATGATTCACTATCTCAATCAGGTTTTGTGTTCACAATAAATGGTGATGCAGTAAGCTGAAAGAGTTCTAAGCAGGAAACGGTCACCGATTCTACAGCGAAGCCAAGTACATTGCGGTTGGTGGAGCTGCAAAGAAAGGTGTTTGGTTGAGGAGGTTCCTCATTGAACTTGGTGTGTTTCCTAATGCGTCGGGCCCATTGAATTTACATTGTGATAACAATGGGGCGATTACACAGGCTAAGCAGCCTAGGGATCACCAAAAGAACAAACATGTACTCCTAAAGTTTTATCTCATTCGATAGTTTGTGAAACTAGAAGAGATCAAACTATGCAAAATACATACAGATTTGAATATAACAGATCCGTTGACTAAGGCTCTTCCATAGCCTAAGCATGAGGCGCACATGAGGTCTATCGGGATTAGACATCTTAGAGATTAACTCTAGTGCAAGTGGGAGATTGCTAGGAATATGCCCTAGAGGTAATCATAGAGATGATGATATTCCGATTGTATCTATGATATGCATTAAGTGTTCATTTAATATCCATTATAGACAACTTGTGTTGGTTGGTAATTATTTGAATTATTTGTGGAACTTAATTACTTGAATGGTTATTCTAAAGTTGTCCCTGGTCGGCGTTCTTGTGAGAACACACTAGAATATTAGACCAGCACATGTATTAGTTGATGGCTATGTTTCATAAGTCATGGACATGGAGATGTCGAACTAATAATGTGGGCACATATGAGACATGTAGGCTGGACTGACCCAACATGAGATTGTCTCTATTCACGTCATGTACGTTATGTCCTTAGACCTGAGATTGTGGTATGTACTCAAGATGTGAAATGGTCTACTTAGGGATTATTAAACACTACTCCATAACTGGGTAGTTATAAAGACGGTCTTCGGGTGGTCGAGAAGCAGGCTATGAGACATAGACAGTCAAGATGGAATTTGCCCCTCTCTGCATGAGAGAGATATCACTGGATCGCTCAAGTGATTGGATCAACAAATGCATGGCCGTGCTTGGGTTAAGTGTTAACCCACGAGTTGAACCATATATCAGTGGCAAAGGGAATAACTTGTACGTGGACATAGTGTTTTGTCTGATATGATCTTTACGTATGCATAGGAGTTGTCACACCTTGCTAGAGGCCGCTGTCAATAATTGGGCGAGTAGGAGTACTCGGTCCATGTCTATGTGTGCGTGAACCCATAGGGTCGCACGCTTAAGGGTTGGAAGGCTAATTCGTGTTGGACCCAAATTAGACAAGGTTTAGGGTTCCTCATGGGCCTCCAGGTTGGGGTCGCATAGGGACGCCTATATAAGTAAGGTGTAGGGGCGAGACAAACCGGGATCCGATTGATCGATTGAGCCGCCGTCGCCCACCCCATGCTCACGCCTTTGCTTCTCGCGGACCTAGCAGTCCGATTGCGCATTGCTTCTTCCCGCTCATGTGTGATACCTCGGAGGTGCTGCATCTGTGGCACAAGGACGAACCTGGTTGATCACGATGGTCGGCAACTGGTCGGTGACTAGTTGGATTGGTCGGGAACGTGCTCAGACGATCCGCAAATGAAGGGTGTACTTGACGGACGACCAAGCAACTGCACGGCACTGCTACGACGCGTTTGACTACATCGAGTTTTTCGCTGCACCTGCGCGTCTAGTGGTAATCCCATGACCTATATCTAGCAGTAGAGCCTGATTTATGAGGTAGAAAAGTTTTATTTTCTGGTTAGCGTAGCACCCTCATAACCCTTCATGTACAATGTTTTTCTCTCTCGACAAATAGTATCAGCTGGCTTATCTCAGCTGCAGGAACCATTAGCCGATGACGTTATATTCCTTTTTAGAAACCATGTAGTGATGATTCTAGCCACACATTACATAGGAACACATAATCTCTATTAATTGGTCCATCGCTTCCCGATGAAGCCACAACCTGCAAACAGTAATATATATGCCAGTGTCGAGTTGTTACATGAAACAAAACATGAATTCCTCTTTCCACATAAAACAAGAATTTACATGATAGTCTTAGGAAGAATTTCTCGCTATATGTCACACACTTCATCATCCAACCGGTTACAAAGTCATACACCAACCGAATCACCCACACAAAACAGTATCAGAGCGGAGTGTTTGGTTACGAGCGTCATCAGGCACCTTAAGTGTAGGACGTACACTTGTCAGTTGTCACTCATCCCAACCATCTTTCTCGAAGTCGTCAAAGGGCTTATATCACCTAGTATATCCAACGTCTATACTAGTCATCATTTCCATTGTATGATCGTGCATCTTTGAGATAAGTGATCTGCAAGGATCATTATCTAAAACAAATTTGCAAGGATAAACCTATTTGCTAGTGGATTAACTTTAGGATATTGTGGGCCACAAGTACCATCGCCTAGAAGAAACAACCCAAATGAAATGGCATGCCGTGGCACTTTCAGTGTTTACGCGCCTTATTAGTTTTGGGGTTTTGGTCCATGTAGTATGTTTTCCATAAACCAAACCGGTACGGCAGCAAAGCATGACATTGAGTTGGCCGTCGACCGTGCTGTCACCAAGAGTTTTTTTAGACCAAAGATCAATGGCCCCGCTTTATAGAAAGCAAAGAGTGTGCACTGGGGTTACCAGCTTTACATATGACCGCAAACGAAAGTAAAACGCAAACAGAAGTTTTCGGGTTTAAAACTCCTAGCATACAAAACAAAATAGAAACATCCTCCATCTACTAAGCTTGAAAATAACAACTAGTGTTTTGGCTCTCTTGCAGGCGTTCTTCTTGATCTCAAATCATCAGTTTTGGGCGCTTGACTCCAAATGTTGTGAGAGTGCTTCCAGCGTCTTCACTGCCCACCCTCTTTCCTTGTCCTTGAGGAGTATACTCCATTTCTGCAGGAAGACCATTGACCGATGGGTGACAATATTAGGACTTGAACACACTCTGTTTTGAAAGACATATTCATTTCTAGTGAACCAAAGGCTCCAACAAATGCAAGCTAGAATGTAAATCATCGTAGGCTTTGGGTTAGAGTTTCTTCCTCTACTAATGTTTATGAATTGTGCAAGATTAGTTGGAGTGGTATCCCAATGAAGGGCATCCCTGTATGTCCACCAACAGTAGTTGGCAAGACAACACTCAAAGAAAACATGTTGAGCTATTTTTGGTTGGCCACAGAGCTTACACTCTGGTTCTCCAGGCCAATTTCTTTTAAGTAGCTGGTCTGCTGTTGGTAGGCAATCTGAGTATATTGACCACAGAAAAAACCTGATTTTCAATGTTATTTTTGCTCTCCAAATGGCCATGACATCTCTATTTGTGAAACCTGTGAATTTTAGCTCTCGGTACGTAAACGCGATGCTGTTGTGAAGGTTCCTTTCTTCTCTAACGCCCATATCACAGTGTCTAGTTGAGACTATAGTTGAACATCCTGTACATGGCTAATAAGGGTATGCCATTCATCGATCGCCTCAATGCTAAAGGATCTCCTAAATGTAAGATTAATCTCATTGTTTTGTAGGACCTCATAGACTTTTTCTCTTGTTCATTACAAATTTGAAATAGCCTCTCGAAGATGATCTTTAATGGACATTGACCTAGCCATACATCTATCCAGAATCTAGCTTTCCTACCATTTTTGACTATGTAGATTAGGTCTCTCTCACAGTATTGTTTTATCTCATGTAAACCACTCTAGAATTGTGATACTTCTCTTTGTTTTGAGCCAAAAAACCTATATCTCCCATGTATTTTTTCCTGAGTAGGTTGCAGCAAGGATTGTCATCCCCTCTCTCAATTTTATAAATCGATTTTGAGAGCATACATTGATTCATCACTCTAGTATATGTGAAACCTAGTCCTCCAACTGTTTTTGGAGTGGCCAACACTTCCCACCTCATCAAATGGTACTTCTTTTTCTGGCTAGGACCATGCCAGAAAAAATTTGACCTAGCTGTCTCCATTTTCTGATGAGCTTCACCTCTCAGATAGGAAATCCCCATAACATAGTTAGGCATTGAGCTCAGACATGATTCTGTAAGGATCATTTTGCCACCATATGATAACATGCAGCTTTGCCAGGTTGGCACTCTCTTCTCCACTTTTTGATAGACGTAATCAAAATCTGTTGAGCTCATGTAATACCTATCTAGCATCACCCCTACATATTTTAGAGGGAACTCCCCTATGTTGCAGTTTAGCATGTCTGCTACCTCTCTTTGTTCTTCAATTGTTGATTCAAGCACAAAAATTTCACTTTTATCATAGTTGATCTTCAGCCTAGACAATGACTCAAAATAGTAAAGAAGAAACTTTACATTGCAGATGGTCTCCTCATCCATGTTAAGGAATAGCAATGTATCATCAGCATATTAAAGATGTGTCAGTCCTCCCCCTACCAGGTCAGGGACAAGTCCTCTTATTACTCCATTGTCTCTGGCTCTCTCTAGCATCATTGAGAGAGTGTCTCCCACTAAGTTGAACAACAGTGGTGAGAGGTGATCCCCTTGTCTCAACCCTTTGTAAGTTCTAAAAAAGTTGCGTGGTTGCCCATTTATCATGATGCCAACTCTCCCACCTTCAATCACCTGTTTCATCCAGCTGATCCACTTACTAGGGAATCTCTTTTCCTTGAGCACTTCCATCATGAACTCCTAGTTCACCTTATCGTATGCCTTCTCAAAATCAAGCTTCAAAATTACTCCTTTTTTGTGCTGAACCCTAAGGTGATGGAGCACTTCATGTAGCATAACTATTCCTTCCAAAATGTACCTCCCTGGTATGAAAGCTGTGTGTGCTGGGTTAATAATCTTTGAAGCATGTTTAGCTAATCTCATTGTTAAAACTTTGGTGAACCACTATAATCAACATTCAACAGACATATTGGCCTAAACTGTTTAATGTTGTTAGCATCTTTTACTTTTGGGATTAGAGTGATCATCCCATAATTTAGTCTACTCATGCTAAACTCCTCATCATGTAACTTGTTGAACATTTTAGCAATCACTCCCTTGATGTGTGGCCACATTTTCTTATAGAAACTAGCTAGTAGACCATCTGGACCTGGGGCAGAGCTTGATTCCATATCTTTGAGAGCTACCTCTATTTCCCCCAAGCTAAAAGGTTTGATGAGATTATTTGCCATTTCTTTTGATAGAACCCCATGTTGTGGCCAAAATTCATCATCTATAGCAATGTTTCCTCTCTCTTCTTGTCCAAACAAGGTCTTATAATATTCTTCAATATGGGCTCTCAAATCATGGTCCCCTGTTATAGTGTGATCACTATCTTCCAAAGAGAAAATGGTGCATTTTTTCTTTCTCCCATTTGCTTTGTTGTGGAAATATTCTGTGTTAGCATCTCCCTGGAGAATCCACTTCTCACCTCCTCTCTTTTGCCACTGTAATTCCTCAAATGCATAGATCTGTTCCAGTGTTGTCTCTTTTTCATACCTATCTCTCCACTGCTCTGGACTCAGCCTCTATTCATCAGCTTTCTCATCTATTATCTTAAGTTTATCTATGGGCATTTGTTTATCTCTCCTCAATTATGTTGTTGCCCCATCCTTTGCAAAATGATCTTATATATTTCTTGACCTCCTTCCAATAATCCTGAATCTCTCTTTCCCCTCTGCTTGGCCATTTAGCTAGTAACTTGCTCTCAAACTCAGTATTTGTGAACTAGGCCATCTCAAATCTGAAAACATATGGGTGGCTCACCCTTATGTCTTCAGTGTTTACCATAATTGGGTTATGGTCAGAACCCACTGTAGTTAAACTTTCACAAGTTGCCCATGGGAAGTGAGATTCCCAATCATAGCTAGTAAATATTCTATCCAACACACTCATTACAGGTTGATCTTCTTTGTTGGTCCAAGTGTACTTACTCCCTTTTCTTAGCATTTCTTTGATCCCATGATTTGAGATGAATTTGTTGAAGGCATCAATCCTATTTTGATCCATATTTTGGGAAGATTTCTCTGATGCACATCTGATCATGTTGAAGTCCCCACCTAGAATGAAAGGGCATTGCAAATTGGTGATTTTTGTAGAAAGTTCCTCCAAAAAGGCTTGTTTCCTCTCATGTTGGACTGGTCCATAGACACTAATTATCTCCCACACAAAGTTCTCCTATTTAGTTTGAATCTGTATGCTAGAGAAAAAGTAACCCTCATCAAAGGCTATAACCTCATTATCACCTTCTTTAGCTCCTGTCAAAGTACCCCTGAATGGCCCTCAGCTTCAGTCCAAATCCATTTGAAATCCTATCCATTCACTAAGTCTCTTAACATGTTTTTAGTAAACTCTCTTTTAATGGTTTCCTGTAGACAAACTACCTCCATATGATGTTGTGACATGAGATTCTTGAATTGACCTCTCCTCCCAACTCCACCTAGGCCTCGGATGTTCCAAAACATGATCTTCATTTAGTCTTTTTTGGTCACAAAAGGCCAAATAGAGTTTCTTTGCTTCCACGCCGTACCTGTCGATCTCCGAGTTCAAACCAATGTCACATGCTTTGATCAAACTACATGTGCCTAGAGGAAATGATGATTAACAAATCTGAGTTGCATGTATCTCATTGAAAATACTGTAGTCTAAGATCTAATAAAGCAACTCTAGTAAGGCCAGTTTGTGGATGTGGCTGCTGAAGTCATGGTTTGTGGCAAAGGTCTAGGCCACCATGCTACAGAGAAGTCATGCCATTCAGCCATTAGTTTATAAACACTTTATCAAGAAATCATGACAAACTTCAAATAAATATCTACTAGTAAATAGATAAGTAAAACCTAGATAAGTAAAACCTTAGGGATTTTGCACAACCAACATGGCGCTATGTATCTAGCTAAATATAGGAATCAAGAATGAACTCGATTACCTGATTGACCTCGTATATTAGGAATAGAAGAACCACCACCAATAAGTGCAGGAACATGCGTAGGCACTTGAATAGCAGAAGCAGGGGTGAATCCCATCTGAGCAGATCTAGTCTGCTGTGGTGGCAGGGCCATCTCTCGCTTCCGGTGGCTCATAGCCAACAACGACAAAGATCTCGTGGGCTCTAGAACTGAATCAAAAGAGTCAAGCACAAGACCTAGACTGTGGAAGAAGATAGATGGGAAGATGACGGAAAAGAAAAGAGGAACAAACCTTTCGTTTTACACCTCTTGAACTAAATCGGAAGAGCAAGGGCGGGAGGAGTTGGATTGTGGAGGGATTTTCGTGCGTCGTGGACGAATTTTCGCGTGCAGTGACGCAGGAGAGAAGGGTGGATTCACGCGTAGCGGATGGGGGAGAAGGATTCCCGCGCAGCGGACGGGGGAGGAGAGGGTTGCATGCAGCGGATCTCAAAACACTAGCAGAATAACTAGTAGCTGGCGATGAAGCTGGCGATTGGGTGCATGGTCATGTGTGCGAGATGAGCGATGAGCGAGTCGCCAGCTCGATTTTTTATGCACGTTCTCTCTCTTCCACGTTGGATGAATGCTGACCTGTACACTCAAATAGCTAGCTAACTCAGCCTTGTTGGGGATGCCCTCAATGGCTATTTCACTACACAGTTTTCAAAACGCCACATCAGCTTAAGCGGGATGAAACAATGAATGAAACTCACCTTCACAATGCAGCATTTCATTACATGGTTTCCAAAACTAAGTATAGCAGTTAATTGCATCAAAATGCAAGGATCATGTGCGCCATTTGCTCTTGTAGCCAGATGCACAAAAACTAAAATACAAGCGGTGCAAAGAATAGATACTATTGTTCAGCTCATACGATTCTTTAGTTCAGACGACCACAAGATAGATAACTATAGCACTGCAGATTACAAAGTAAAGTTCACAGAACTTGGACGACGTAGATAACATAGGTTCAGATAACATTCAGTACTTCAGATAGCATAGTAGTGCAGATACTAAACTAAGATAGCAAAAGTTCAGAGAGCCTTCAGTAGTTCAGGTTACTGGAACACTTTGGATTCACATCGTTGCTTTCATCCTGTACAGTAAAAAAACAGTTTGGCATGAGCTCAGGTTCAGGTTTAGGTTCATTAACATGAACATATACACATACAGTGCTATCTGGTTCATTGAAACGAAAAAAATGTACTCAGAACCCAATTTTCAGGTTGAAGCTCATTCACATGATCTGATACAAATACAATGCTATGTGGTAAAAAAAAAAAGACAAGTGTAGTGATCAGATTCCCAGGACTAACCTTACTCCGCAAGCAACAATGGAGATAACTTATCACTGCCAGATTGCCACCCTGCAGAAACCAAAATAATTGTGAATGATCATTCAGACATTAACAAGTGCACATGCATATATATAAATGATACAAAAATATAAAACAATTATATGTAGTCTTTCTCAAACTCCAGGTCTAAGTGCACGACCACCAAACTTATTCCAAATATATTCGATCAAATTATTCTTAAGTCTGCGATGAGCCGACTTATCTCGAATAGAAGTGTCTTTTTCTAAAGCTTTATGTATACTGTTCCGGAGAGAACTCTGGTTCTTGAACGGTTGATGAACTAGGTGGCATATTTAGATCTAGATTTCCTTCAATAATGTCTTGTTCCTTCTCATCTTCAACTATCATATTGTGAAGTATGATGCAAGCTAGCACGACATCACGAAGTACAACTCGGTCATATAGACGAGCTGGTCGTTTTAAGATGCACCATCGGCGCTGCAATACACCGAAGGCTCTCTGGATATCCTTTCTTGCCCCTTCTTGTTCCTGTGCATACAACTTCTCCTTCTCAGTGATAGGGAGTCGTATTGACTTAACAAATACTGCCCATTCAGGGTATATTCCATCAGCAAGAAAATACCCAATGTTGTGTTGATTCCCATTTACCATATACTGGATTCTAGGAGCTTGTCCTTTAAGCTCATTGATAAATACAGTAGACTGGTTCAAAATATTAATATCATTGTTAGACCCGCTGCTCCAAAGAATGCATGCCAAATCCAAAGATCATGTGAGGCTACAACTTCAAGTATCAGCGATGGCACTTTCTGATCACCTTGAGTAAACTGACCCTTCCATGCAACTGGGCATCTTTCCCATTGCCAATGCATGCAGTCAATGCTGCCAAACATACCAGGAAAAACCTCGTCTCTCACCAAGTTTGAGTAGACGTTCAGTATCTCTCACAGTAATAAATATCAGTATCTCTCAATGCAAGTTTCACCCAGTTACCAAGACGTTGGAAACAACACAATCTCGTTTCACCGTGGTGAAACGATTCCCCTCTTTCTCCTCCCTATTTTATGGATGTGTCACTGTATTAAATGTGTATGAAACTCTCATAAAATGTCCATTTAGACTGGCCTAAGTAAACACTATATATATGTGTCTATTCTGGACAAGACCATGCATATCAGTGGACCTGACCAGGACAAAACACAACTAGTAAGTATTACAGGATGAACCAATACATTTACATGTCATGCCCGGCCGTACGTTTGCGTGGATACAGGGGAGGAAGCTGTTCCATGCAAACTACACAGTGGTCCACCGTAATCGTCATTTTTTGCCAGCTTCCGCCATCGACCATGTCGCCGGAGAAAGCCGAGATGAACAACCCACGTCCGCTGGCCCAGGAGACACATTTGATTGAGAACATGAATAATGGCACATTTGATTGAGAATAAAACACAACTAGTGTTACAGCATGCAACCATTGACGACACATTTGATTGAGAACATCATCAACTTCTGTTCCGATCCAACACTTATATAATCCACTGCATTACATGGATGACACATCACTTGAGCGCATGGTAAGCTCCACATCCAGCAATGGCGCCCAGTGGAGGAGCAATTATGTAGATCCAGATCTTTGTGTACGTCCCCGTGGCGATCGCCGTTCCTAGCGTTCTCGCTGGATTCATCGATGCTCCGGTCGACTCCCTGCTCATATTGAGCCAACATATACACATAGTTAAACATTTCAATTCAGTGGAAACTTACTAATTCCTTGGTCGAGGAATAATAAAGCTAGCAATATTGGATCGAGGATTTATCTGTTGCACGTACCCGGAGATGAGAGCACTCATCATCACTGCCGCTGCAGCTCCCACTGCCACCAGTTCCTTTACCTGCATGGCATCAGAGATCATAAAGTGTCAAAGTATGAAATGGAACCGGCCCCAAGATGTTTGTTTGAAACAGTTCGTCTCGGTTCCTCATGAATATAGAAAATGTAATCTAGTATATCTTAGAACGGTTGCATTTGAGAATTTACTGCTTTGGGATCTGTGGCAAGAGCGGTGATGACGAAGAGGAGAATGAAGGTGGTAATGAACTCAATCCAAAACGCCTCAAAGGTGCCGATCCTAGGCACCGTGGCAACAATAGCGCCTAGGTTCACCAGATCATAGAGCGCCTTGGCCACGAACGAGGCAGCCGTGGATCCGAGGAGCTGAGCGACGATGTAGGGCACGAGGTGAGCTCGTGGCATGTAGCCAAACACGGCCATGGTGATGGCGACTGCCGGGTTGAGCTGCGCTCCAGACACGTGGAAGATGGAGGAGAAGATGACGACTATAGCCAACCCTGCGGTCACCGCGATGCCGAGCAGGCCTAGTGCACCGTTGTGGGCCTCGTTCATGATGATCGCTGATACCACAGTGAAGACGAGCATGAATGTGCCCAAGAACTCTGCTACCACCTACATCATCAAGCATACATTCATCAATAACACATTGGAATCATCATGGATTGTAGCTAGGTATTTGAAATACTGTGTTAGTTAGTGACAGTGACTTAGTGAAGTGCTTAGTGTTTGCACTTGTTATTACATACCTTCTTGATGAGTGCAAGTGTCATGCTCTTGGCGGAGAGTACTGGAGGTGGATCATCAGATGCCTCGTTTTGCTGAAACCCTTGTGGCAGGATCTTGCTGGGAGAAGACCTTTGGGGGATGAAGATCGATATCTTGTCATCGCTCATGTTATCCTTGTCCACCAGCATGGAAGATGCTGGTGCTGGGATGCTCAATGAGACGTCCATGGAGGAGAGACTCATGCGACGGCCGGCCATTAGCAGTAGTTCTTCTATTCTACACCTCGCTAACTCAGTTGTACGTATGAACTCAGGACACGAGGAGAGAATTGGCAGCGACATATATACACATGGAGAGCACAATATTGTTTGATTGCTTTTTCGGCTGGCATATGCATGGATGTGATGCACCTGTTTAACACTAGGGCCGAAACAAACAAAAAAAATAAGCTGAGCGAATGAATGAAGTCATCAGCAGTCACATCACGGGTAATACATTATTTAGAAAATAGCCAAATGGCACTACGAGATGCTCCACACTAACGTTTTACCTGTTCAAACCATGAGAACGGAAGCATATAATTTGTTTCTCCTTCCATGGGAATCTTGGGTGATGTTCATATTGCTGCTTGATGCCATACATATCCTGACATGCTGAGACAACATTATTTGCTGGAGGCGGATCAGACCAGTCGATTGGTTAGTTTGTAGACGGGCAGTAGGTTAATAGACTCTACTACTAGCTAGTAGCGTGTAATCAGCTGGTGTTGGAGAATACGTGCCAAGCATGTTCACGATTTTTTTTTTAACAAAACTGGTGTCTTGGAGCTAATATATACAATGCACTGACTGAATGATATGTTTGCCAGTGCATGGAAGGTAGCACAGATTACTTCAGTTATCACATCAGTCTCGGCCGGCCGTTAGCTAGCAGCTTAGCTAGTCAGATCCGGTCAACCATCATATTGAATGATCATCTTCTTCCTCTTGTAAATAAAGAGGTGATTCCTTTGAGTAACAAATTGTTCTATCTGAAGAAAATGTACTAATTTCCGAGAGAGAGAGAGAGAGAGAGAGAGAGAGAGAGATCAGACTTGTGCTGGGAATGGAAGACCATAGACCAAGTCAAATTCTTGGACGGCAGGGTTCTCCAATCCAGCCACCCCTATGAGAAAAACACCTTATGACTTACGAGACGGCAAGGACAAATATTGTCTAGAAAAGAGAAACAAGAAAAAACATGTATTGCCGACTGGAACATCCAACGGAGGTAAATTCTACCATAATCCGGCCTCCTGAACCACTATATAAGAGATGACAATATCCAGTGATCCAGTGTTACTATATACTATATTAATTGACACAACTGTGTGGAAGCCCTTGCCCCTTTGAGAGCCGAAGACGTTAAGTCAGAACAGGTCATTACGAACAGGTAAAAAACCCACAAATTTTCTAAAGAGTAAAGCGTATTAGCAGTCCTCAAACTTGTTTGGTTCTATCATCTTGATCTCTAAACTCGGGGTTAGACCATCAATCAATATTTGGAGTCTCACGGCCAGACCATCAAAATCACTAATCCTAATGCTTTTGCTAATAGCCTAATCTTCTCTTAATTAAGCACAACAATGTCTAGAACACTATTAGATGAGCCTCAACTCAACTACAATTTTAACACACTCCAAAAGGCTAGGGATGGAGGTATATACTATATATATATATCCCTACAAGCACCAACTAGCTGTTCGGAGTTAGTATTGCCTTGGTAGAGTTCACAACCTGACTGGTGACATGGGCACCCATATGCTACAAGGGCTCAAGTAGGGGCCATGCTGGAGTGCTCTTAACAAGCCTAAATTCATCTCAAAGAGGAGTCAAACCTAGGAATGAAGCTGCTACTAAAGCACTATAACCACTATGTTATGGTTTTGTCCACACAAAAATAATAATCACAGTGTAGCCAAGCAAGAGTTAATAGTAGAAGGAGCACAAACAAAAGTGGCACAAGGCTTCTTATATTACTGAGTTATAAGTCTATATGTGGTGGACCTTTGATGAAGCCCATGCGCTACATGATCAACACCACTCAGGCACACATGTTGCCAAAAGGAAGTGATGATTAATATATCTGAGTTGCATGTATCTCATTGACAAGCGACTTCGGTTCCTATACGACACGTTAAAATGCGGGGCTTTAGTTTTCAAAACAAACACAAAAGAAATCTTATCAGTATGTCTTGTATTTGAATCAGGATTTCTAGTTATATTCTGATTAATTATTTCATGATGTCATTCATATGTCATTTATAAATGTAACGTGTAGAGATATAGATAGACGTGAAGAGAGATAATTTGCACATTCACAAAGTTATTAGATAGAGGGTATATAGATATAAATATAGATAATATAGATTATTAAAATGTCGTCCATAATTCCAGAATACTGTAGTCTAAGATCTAATAAAGCTCTAGGTGTACACGATGTGTGTCTATTCTGGTCAAGACCATGCATGATATCAGTGTAACAAAGACCTGACGAGGACAAAACACTACTAGTATTACAAGGATGAACCAATAATATATATCATATTGTGCCCGGCCGTACCTTTGCATGGTTTACTACATTATATGACATTTTTTCTATCTCAATACGCGTTGCATATATTATTTACTACCGTGTGAGGAAAACATACAAATACGCGTACACATATGAACCATACGCAAAGGATACAGCCATACAGGGGAGGAAGCTGTTCCATCCAAACTATACACACAGGTCCAACGTAGTCGCCGAGTTTCGCCAGCTTCCACCATCGATCATATGTTGCCGGAGAAAGCCGAGACGAACAGCCCATTCCGCTGGCCCATGAGACACATTTGATCGAAAATAAAACACAACTAGTATTACAACATGCAGCCATTGATGATACATATACATTTGATTGAGAACATCATCGACTTCTGTTCCAATCCTGCACTAATTCATATAATCCATTGCATTACATGGATGATACATCACTTGAGCGCATGGTAAGCTCCACATCCAGCAATGGCGCCCAGTGGAGGAGCAACTATGTAGATCCAGATCTTAGTGTACGTCCCTGTGGAGATCGCCGTTCCTAGCGTTCTCACCGGATTCATCAATGCTCCGGTTGACTCTCTGCTCATATTGAGCCAACACATGTACATAATTAAACATTTCAATTCATTGGAAACGTTATTACTTACTCCATCGAGAAATAACAAAAGCAATATTGGATCGATCGAGGATTTATCTGTTGCACATACCCAGCGATGAGAGCGCTCATCATCACTGCCGCCGCAGCTCCCACTGCCACCAGTTCTTTTACCTACATGCATTAGAGATTATACAGTGTCTAAGTTTGAAATGGAATGCAGCACGATGTTTGTTTGAAACAGTTCACCATGGTTCCCCATGAATTTAGAAAAATGTTTATATGTCTTTGAGAATTTATGTACTACTCTGGGGTCAGAGGTAAGAGCGGTGATGACGAAGAGGAGAATGAAGGTGGTGATGAACTCGATCAAAAACGCCTCAAAGGTGCCGATCCTAGGCACCGTGGCGACAATAGCGCCTAAGTTCACCGGATCATAGAGCGCCTTGGCCACGAACGAGGCAGCCGTGGATCCGAGGATCTGAGCGACCATGTAGGGCACGAGGTGAGCTCGTGGCATGTAGCCAAACACGGCCATGGTGATGGCAACCGCTGGGTTGAGCTGGGCTCCAGACACGTGGAAGAGGGAGGAGACGATGACGACTATAGCCAACCCTGCGGTCACCGCGATTCTGAGCAGGCCTAGCGCATCGTTGTGCGCCTCATTCATGATGAGCGCTGATACCACGGTGAAGATGAGCATGAATGTGCCCAGGAACTCTGCTACCACCTGGATCAAGCATGATTGCATCATTAACAACACATTGGAATCATCATCATGGATAATTCTAGGTATCTGAAATACCGTGGTAGTGAATAGTGACTTATTAGTGATGAGCGAGCTCAGGGTTTGCACTTGTCATACCTTCTTGATGAGTGCAAGTGTCATGCTCTTGGCGGAGAGCACTGGAGGTGGATCATCATCTTGTTGAAACTTGTTGGGAGTGGAAGGAGCCGACCTGTCTGAGATGATAACTGAGATCTTGTCATCACTCATGTTGTCCTTGTCCCCCAACATGGAAGCTGCTGGTGCTGTAGGGATGCTCGGTGAGATGTCCATGGAGGAGAGATTAGTCCTGCGACGGCCGTCCAAACTAGCAACATTTTACATGATCAAACCATTATGGGAACATGGAAATATATATGCTTTGTTTCTTCCTTCCATGGGAATCTTGGTGATGTTCATATTGCTGCTCGATGCCGTACGTATCCTGACATGCTGAGAAATCATTATTGTCCGGAGGCGGATCAGACCAGTCGGTTGGTTAATTTGTAGACGGGCAATAGGTTAATAGACTCTTACGACTAGCTCGTAGCGTACTAGCATGCAATCAGCTCGAGTCTTGGAGAATACGTGCCAAGCACGTTCAGGAAAAATATTTAAAAAACTGGTGTCTTGGAGCTAATATGTACCCAGTGATCCAGTGTCACTATATACTATATTAATTGACACAACAGTATGGAAGCCCTTCCCCTTTGAGAGCCGAAGACGTTAAGGCAAAAAAAATCATTACGAACAGTTAAAAAAAACCCATCAATTTTCTAAAGAGTAAATCGTATTAACAGTCGTCAAACTTGTTTGGTTCTATCATCTTGATCTCTAAACTCGGGGTTAAACCATCAATCAATATTTGGAGTCTCACGGCCAGACCATCAAAATCACTAATCCTAATGCTTTTGCTAATAGCCCAATCTTCTCTTAAGCACAACAATGTCTAGAGCACTATGAGATGAACCTCAACTTAACTACAATTTCAAAACACTCCAAATGGCTAGGGATGGAGGTATATATAGCCCTACAAGCAGCAACTAGCTATTCAGAGTTGGGGTTACCTTGGTAGAGGGCATAGCCTGACTGGATCGTGTTTTTGACATGGGCAACCATAAGCTATGAGGGCTTAAGTAGGGGCCATGCTGGAGTGCTATTAACAAACCTAAATTCACCTCCACGAGGAGTCGAACCTAGGAATGAAGCTATTACTAAAGCACTGTAACCACTAAGCTATGGTTTTGTCCACACAAAAATGAAAAGCACAATGTAGCCAAGCAAGAGTTAACAGTAGAAGGAGCACAAACAAAAATGGCAAAAGGCTTCTTATATTACTGAGTTATAAGCTTTTCTCCATGATAGCATTGGATGATAAAATATGGTTTGAAAATATGGTTTGAACATGAATACTTCAGTAATAAACTATTGGTGAAACAAGGAAGCACATGTAAGGTCTAACAGAAGAAATCCGTATCTGTCAAAAACTAATGGAATAATCACAAAGAAACATCTTCCAGTGGCAGTTCAGTTGGAGGTCCACTGTATTTTCTTTCAAACAAGCATACAAGCAGTTAAGTGGTCATTTAATTATTCATTCAATTTTCAAATGGCTTAAAAGAGCTCCTGTCCAAGAGTTTTCTTCTGGCTAATTCTCAAAAACAGGTCAAGAACTAGAGAGTTTCTTATCTTGTTAGGAGAAAAGTATGGAGCTTCAAAACTACTACAGTGTGCTGTGCAACTCCAACTCGGATGAATCACTTGAACATCTCTTTATCAGCTTCCCATTACTTCGGCTTGCTGGAGTTTATTCAACCTTCACAGTTCTGCACAGGCTGACCCATTTGCTAACCTGATCAACTTTAAGATACAAGTTAAAGAGTTCTTCATGGAAGTCATCATCTTAATGTTTCTGGATGAGTAGAAATAATCAAATCTTCAAAAGCATCCCAGCTTCAGTTCAAGGCTGCAAGCCTTTCTTCTGTTCAAAATTTACTTCCTATGGAGCACAAGAAAAGATACTTCCCTCGTATTCAAGAATGCCTAAAAAACCTGATTTAGTTTTGACTTCTATTCTAGGTGTACTGTTTTTTCCCTTCTTTGTCTCTTAAAAGAGTTGCATTCTGATAATCCTGTACTTTGTTTTTCCCCTAATATATATCCAGTAAGGGCCAAGGCCCTTCCTTTTTTATAAACATATCATTGGTGGTAACCTCAGAAATTCAATTTGACAGTTGGACTGCGTGTGAGTTCAGAGTTGTATAACATTTTGTGCAATAAGTTAGTGCATATGAGAGGAGTAACTGTCCCATCCTTGTTACTTCAAATCTCATAAGAATCTGTGTATGAGTTGGATCTCTGTTCTCGCACTCTGCCATGGCATGTGGTTTTGCCAATATGAACTGCTCCAGATTTGCAGCGGCAGAGGTGTGTGCCGGATCAGCGCCCTGGTTTTCAAATGAAGGCAGTGCTGGAAATTGTGACTAGATTAATTGGGCTAACCCTAGAAGGGTAGCTTATATAGCATGTCATACATGGGCCTCATGGGCCTAATACACTCATACTCCAACACCCTCCTGCAGTCTGGACTACCGGCAGCGGAGTCGAAGACTGGACAAGAAACCGGTCGAAGTCGAGACCCCCCCGCAGCCGCAACTAGACACTGGTGATGTTGAGGCTGGAGCGGAACTCGGAGAAGGTCGACGAGGGGAGGCCCTTGGTGAAGATGTCATCGAACTGGGAGGCGGTCGAGACGTGGAGCACCCGAACGTCGCCGATGGCCACCTGATCGCGGACGAAGTGCAGGTCGATCTCCACGTGCTTGGTCTGCTGGTGCTGCACAGGGTTGGTGGAGAGGTAGACTGCGAAGACGTTGTCACAGTAGACGAGCATGCTCTGGGAGAGAGGGTTGTGGAGCTCGGCGAGGAGGTGTCGGAGCCAGGAGGCCTCAGCCACGTCATTAGCAACAGTGCGGTATTCTGCCTCGGCACTGGAGCAGGAGACCACGGGCTGGCGCTTGGACGACCAGGACACCAGGTTTTTGCCCAGAAAGACAGCATAGCCAGAGGTGGAGCGCCGAGTGTCTGGACACCCGGCCCAGTCCGCATCAGTGTAGACAACGAGCTCGGCCCCATGGTCGAGGCCCCCATTATCGAGGCCCCCCACCGCGATTGAGGCCCCCCTACGGTGGAGGAGTAGGCCATAGTCGATGGTGCCGCGAAGGTAGCGGAGGAGGTGCTTGAGAGCAGTGAGGTGGGGCTCTCGAGGATCATGCATGTGGAGACACATCTGCTGAACTGCATAGGTAATGTCCAGCCTGGTGAAGGTGAGGTACTGAAGTGCACCGGCAAGACTCCGGTATGTAGTGGGGTCTGTCACTGGGGTGCCCTCGGCCTCTGATAGCTTGCCCTGTGTGTCAACTGGAGTGGAGCAGGGCTTGCAGTTAGTCATCCCAGCTCTCTCTAGGATATCAAGAGTGTACTGCTGTTGGTGAAGTAGCCCGGTGGGTCGAGGCTCAATAGTGATCCCGAGGAAGTGGTGGAGCGTACCAAGATCCTTCATAGCAAACTCTTGCTGAAGAGAGGTAATGATGCGGTGGAGTAGTGACGGACCGAAGGCTGTGAGGACAATATCATCAACATAGAGGACCAGGTAGGCGGTCTCAGCTCTGTGGTGATAGATGAACAGGGACGTATCTGACTTGGCCTCCACAAACCCCAGTGTCAACACGAAAGCAGCAAATCGAGAGTACCATGCCCAAAGGGCCTGCTTGAGGCTGTAGAGGGACTTGTTGAGTCAACAGACCATGTCAGGACGAGAGGAGTCGACAAAACCCGCTGGCTAGCTACAGTAGACTGTCTCAGTGAGACTACCATGCAGAAAAGCATTCTTGATGTCCAGCTGATGCACGGGCCATGAGCGATTGAGAGCCAGTGAGAGCACCGTGCGGACGATGGCCGGCTTCACCACCGGGCTAAATGTCTCATCATAGTCAACGCCAGGGCGCTGAGTGAAATCCCGAAGAACCCAACGAGCCTTGTACCGATCGAGGGTGCCATCTACCCGCCGCTTGTGGGTCCAAATCCACTTGCCGGTGACAACGTTGGAGCCGGCAAGACGGGGCACCAGATCCCATGTCTGGTTGGTGAGGAGTGCCGCGTACTCCTCTTCCATCGCGTGGCGCCAGTGAGGGTCTGACAAGGCATTGCGAACGGAAGAGGGTACAGGAGAGACCTGCGACCCGGGCAGCGCCGCAAGAGCTCGAGGCCGCAGGGTACCAGCCACGCGTTGCGTCACCATAGGGTGAACATGAGTTGGGTCTCAGTGAAGAAGCGGTGGGTGGTACACCGGCGGCATGACACGGGCAGCCGGGGGCCGCGGCGGTGGTGTAAGCGTCGCTGGCGCAGAGTCGGTCAAGACTCCCAGACCAGAGGTCGAGACTCCTGGGGTGGGCGAGGGGGTCGTTTGAAGCGAAAGTCTGTCCGTCACCTGCGGCCGAGACCCCACCCCGCGGCCGAGGCCCTTGGTGCGGTCAAGGCCCCCGGGGGCGAGGTGGTGTCGTCCAAAGTGGAAGTCCGTCCGCCAGCCGAGGGCCCGCGCGCGGTCGAGGTGGTGTCTTCCGAAGTGGAAGTCCGTCTGTCACCCGAGGCCCCCGTCGAGGGGGTGTCCAGCCTGAGGGAGTGGGCCGAAATGTCGAAGGGGCCCTCAATCTCTGGTCGACTACAGGGTCAGGCAGCCCGAGGGGGTGGGCCGAGGGGTCGAAGGAGGCCTCGATCCCGGTGTCTGTGGTGTTGGTGGTGGAGAAGGGGAAGACTGATTCGTGAAAGACCACATGACGAGAGATGAGGACCCTTCGAGAGGTGAGATCATAACAGCGGTAGCCCTTGTGGTCCGAGGAATACCCAAGGAAGACACACAGAGTCGACCGCAGAGCCAGTTTGTGGGAAGCGGTGGCAGTGGTGTTAGGGTAACACGCACACCCGAAGACACGAAGATGCTCATATCGAGGAGGGGTACTGAAGAGAGCATGGTGTGGTGTAGGAGCTGGACAGGCAGGAGAAGGAAGGCGGTTAAGGAGATACGTGGAGGTGTGCAGACTCTCAGCCTAGAAGTGAGCAGGAAGTGACGCCTGGAGTAGAAGGGTGCACATGGTGTCGTTTGTGGTGCGAATCACACGCTCGGCCTTGCCGTTTTGGGAGGAGGTATACAGGCAAGACATACGCAGTTGGACACCATGAGTGAGGAAAAAGACACGAGAGGTACTGTTATCGAACTCGCGACCATTTTCACACTGGACGGCCTTGACGATGAGGCCGAACTGAGTCGACACCCAGGCAAAAAAATGGAGAAGGTTGGGAAAAGCGTCAGACTTGGCATGCAAGGGAAACGTCCATGAATAATGAGAGAAATCGTCAACCACCACAAGATAGTATTTATAGCCAGAAATGCTGAGGATAGGTGATGTCCATAGGTTGTAGTGTACAAGATCAAAAGCTCGAGTAGCATATGAAGAGGAACGATAAAATAGAAGATGAACATGATGGCCCAGCTGGCACGCATGACACAAATGCTCATCGTGAGCTCGAGTACAACGTATGTCAGAACTATGACTAAGCTGCATCAGAGTGTCATGTCCAGGATGGCTGAGGCGACGGTGCCATGTGGTGGAGGACGTGGTGGTGGCGAAAGCAGCTGACAGGGTGGACGGTGAAGAAGGCGAAGCAAGTGCCGAAAAGCGAAGGGTGTAAAGGGGTCCCGTGCTGTCACATTAGAGAAGAGGACGCCAGGAAGCCAAATCCTTCACAGTAAGACTAGAAGAGTCAAATTCAATAGAACAAGAGTTGTCAACTGTAAATCGACGAATATAAAGTAGGTTGTGAACCATAGAGGGTGCAACAAGAATATTAGGAAAACAAAAGGAGCCATGAGCGCCGGCGGCACCCACAGACGTGAAAGGAAGACACGAACCATTTGCGACCATGATGGACGAAGGGTGAGAGGAAGAAGGAGGATGACCGGAGGAGAGTATACTAGGGTCAGGGGTAGTGTGGTAGGTGGCACCCGAGTCAGCAATCCAGTCTGGACCGACAGACGGTGTCAGGGCCATGGTGCTGAAAGAGGCAGCCAAGGCCGTCGGGTCCCAACTGACAGGCCCGGTCAAGGTGCCGGGAGGTGTAGCCCATGAAGACGCGGAGGGAAACCCCGGAGGAGTGGTAGCAAGCATGGCCGCCGGGCGAGGGGGCCTAGATGCCTGGCCGGGAGCCTGGAAGGGCCACATAGAGATGCGCCCCGACCACGGGTTGTGGAAGGAGGGCCAGGGTGCGCCCTGTGGAGGTGCTGGCGCCTGGTTGCTCCCACGGCCGAGACCCGCACCATGTCTCCCTCCGCGGTGACGACGCCCGCTCGTCCTGCGGTCGAGCCCCTCTCCCCCGCGGTCGAGGCCCCGCCCCCCCGCTAGGCCCGGGGGGAGGACCAAGAAGAGACGACGGCAGCGGATTAGCGGCAAGGGCAGTCTAGGAAGATGTGGACCCCGGTACGGAGGTGGACCCTGGCTGGATGCCCTGAGTGAGCTCCTCCATGACAAGATCATCCTGGACCTGTAGGAAAGTGGGAAAGGGCCGCTGCCGGGTGATCCATGTCCGGAGGTGGGTGTAGCGATCACTGAGCCTACAGAGGACGTTGAGGACCAGGATGTGGTCCTCCACGGGCCAGCCAAGGTCTCCGAGGGAGTCCGCCATGCTCTTCATCCGGCGGCAGAACTCACCAACGGAGAGGTCACCCTGGACGAAGGTACGGAAGCTAGCATCGAGACGCAAAGCTTGGGCTTCAGCGTTGCCTAGAAATTGGTCCTCGAGTGCAAGCCAAGCCCGGCGAGCATCAGCAGAGTTGCGGACGAGGTCGTGGAGTTCAAGGAAGATCGTGCCGAGGATCCAAGAAAGCACAATGCTGTCGAGGCGCAGCCACGAGGGGGTCTAGGCCGTGACCGAGGCGTCGAGGAGGACGTGGTCATCGAGGGCATAGCGGCGGAGGGTGAGAAGGACCAGGTCCCGCCAACGTGAGTAGGAGGGTGACTCAGGCTCGAGGATGACGGGATGAGAAGCCGGATGCTCTGGACACCCCCGGCCTAATAGTGGAGTTGCGCCATGAGCGGATCTGTCGGATCGTGCCAGATGACAGTCGAGGCCCCCCGTCAAGGGGGTGTCAAACCGGAGGAGGTGGCCCCGACGTCGTGTGAGGCAGGGAGAACGAGAAACTGCTCCGCCTCGGTGATCTGGCGGGCCAGGGCATCGGCCGCATCATGCTCGCGCTCCCAAGCGAGGGCAGCCGCATGCAGACGGGCTTGGCCTTCCGCAGAAGCAGCTCGGGCTGCGACGAGGGCGGCGGTGAGGGCGGAGTCGGGAGCCGCTGCATGGGGGTGGGAAGAAGTACCCGTGCCCGCGCCAGGCACGCGTGGCATGGCGGCAGCGACGGCGCCCGACGCGGCGTCTGCGCCCGTGTCCACGCCAGTGCCCGCGCTCGAGCCACTCGCGGTCGTGCCCGCGCTCGCGCCGGCGCCCGCGTTCACCATGAGGAGAGGAGCGACGGCGGCTTCGGGAGCGCTTGGGACGGCTGCGGGAGGAAGACGAGCAACCTGCGCTCACGTGTAGTTGGGGAGAGGAGGGAAGCAGTCGAAGTAGGTGGGAGAGGGAGGAGGAGGAGTGCCAGCCATGGCTGCAGCGGCGGCCGGCTGGGGAGGAGGAGAGGGAGAAAAGAAAGACCTAGCTCCGATACCATGCTGAAAATTGTGACTAGATTAATTGGACTAACCCTAGAAAGGTACCTTATATAGCATGTTATACATGGGTCTCATGAGCCTAATACACTCATACTCCAACAGACAGGAATGCCAAGGTCAACGCCTGCATCTCAATTTTGCAGACAAGTTGTTCCTGCCCTCCAACTGCCAGTTTTTCGAAACGGTTTTGGCTGAGTCGTCTCTCTACTCCTGTTTTGGTAATCCAGAATATGCTAAGTATATAAATAACAGCTTGTATGGTTATCTCGTCCAATACAAATACTTCGACCTAAAATAAAATCTCATGATAGAATTTTGCACGTGTTGCCGATGTGAACAGCTAAACAAGAGGTTAACTGAGTTGCGGTCTGAATATTCTACTATGAACCTGAGACCAGAGATGATGGCAGCACATATAATTGAATAAACACAGCTGTTAAGCTCTCTCATTGGTAGCCAGAAGGGAGCCGTTGACATTTTTATTATACTTACATTGCTCTATAGCAACTTCCTTCCCCATGGCGTTCTGTTGGATAATATCATTTAACATAGGAGTATTATACTTGGGTTGGTGGCTATCTTTTCTGCTACCGCCTTTCTGAAATCCACGAACTTGGCACCTCCGCCGCTGCAAATTTGGAGGCTGCTGGTTTTGACAAACTGCTGCAAATTTGGAGGCGCTGGTTTTGACAACCGAAGCTACGCGGCATATTGTGCAAATGAAATCAGAGGCCTATAAATACCCCTGGACTTCAGTGCCATGCTCCATATCACACAAAAGCATCAAACAACAGAATTCCTTTGGTCCTAGCAAGATAGGAAAGGAAGAGTTCAGATCATCGCCAGTTTAATCCATTACTCAGTGAGGTCTAGTCTAGTTGCTTGGCTTTTGAGGGGAATAGCATGGAAGAGCAAAAGCACAGTATGGGTGATGTGGCTGCAGTTGCAGTCTCTCCCATGCAGACAAGCGAGAGCAACAAGATTTCCATCATCATCTCCCCAAGGGCTGCAACCTCCAAGAGTTATGCCATTTGAGCTGATCCATGCTGGAAGCATCAGCTCACGACCACATGTTGATGTAGCTGAATCCTCTGGTGCTCATGCAATTCATCATCACCGATGGAATCAAGGCTTACCAAAGATCGATACAGTTCCTCTGATCAAGAAGGTAAATTTATAAAACCTTCGCGGTTCAGTTCAAACAGACAGAAATTTGTCACTGAGTTTTTTCTAGAGATGAAATCTTGACCCTGAAAGCGCGGTCATTGCATTGCAGATGGGAGCGGAATTCCTTGGCACATTCATACTGATCTTCACTGTCTTGTCCACCATCATCATGAACGAACAGCATGATGGCGTCGAGAGCCTTCTCGGCATTGCAACCTCTGCAGGTTTAGCTGTCATGGTTCTTGTACTGTCCCTCATCCACATATCCGGCTGCCACCTGAACCCAGCAGTCAGCATCGCCATGGCTGTATTTGGCCACCTCCCACTTGCTCACATCCTGCCTTACGTGGCTGCACAAATTCTGGGCTCCATTGCTGTCTCCTTCACTGTCAAGGGCATCTATCATCCAGTGAACCCTGGGATCAACACCATACCGAAGGTCGGCACTACTGAAGCTTTCTTCCTTGAGTTCATCACGACATTCGTGCTTCTGTTCATCATCACCGCTCTGGCCACTGATCCCCATGCAGTAAGTTTCCTAAGTTTTATATCACTTTCGACGTTTCAATCCCGTTATCCCTTCTTCCCATTGTATGAAGTAATGAAGATAATAACGATGTTCTCATAAATCTGCAGGTGAAAGAGTTGATAGCAGTGGCAGTTGGGGCAACAATAATGATGAATGCTCTTGTTGCAGGGTATGTGCATATATAATTGTTCAGAAGTACTTTATTTAGGAGATTTCTTGTATACTTGAAATTTCACAAAAAATATAATCTATCTTGGCTTGTTGATGTGTATGACCAGACCGTCGACAGGAGCATTGATGAATCCTGCACGCACACTTGGACCGGCAATTGCCACTTGTAGATACACTCAGATTTCGATCTACATGGTGGCAACGCCACTAGGCGCTATAGCTGGAACTGGAGCCTATGTTGCAATTAAGCTGTAGTTTCTGAAAAGGTAGGGAAAGTTCAGAAATCTGTATCTGAACATAATGCTCGTCTGCCGTATAGTTCTAACAAAACTTGATGTTTTCGCAGGGAAAACGAGACTTCTCAGAGCAAGCTGATACTATAAGAATAGTGCGAATGCATAAAAGTTCTTCAGACGTCATGGTCAATTTGACAGTGTAGATTCATGGTACAATATTGATTTAAACCATTTGGGTTCCTTATATGTACAGTAGTCAATTTTCTTCCTTTTTCCTACTTGAAAAGTTGAAATGTACATATGTGCCATTCTTCAGCTCTTAGTTGATCTCATTGTTTATTGCAAGAGTTTTCTATTTCTCACCTTACATGCCCAAGTCCAAATAACAATGGAATATTGTGCCCCAAATATAACATTGAAGGGAGTAAGGGACTGCAACCTGGTCTGCAACTTTGCATAACAACTAGACATCTGACACACGTTGAATGTTGTAACAGCCTGCAGAGTTGAATTCTGCAGTGTTCCTCCAAAGGTTCAAGAGCAACGCTGCCCACCTCAAATATTGAGATTACGGCATCCGATTTCCAATGGAAACACTAGATTTAAGAACCTGAGTACTTTACTAAGCACAATACTTTGCTAATGCAGTAACTCTGCCACTAAAGATAACAGGTTTGACCGACTAACCTCGATCTTATATATCTATAAATAGAGCTTTCAGAGCAGAGCAGTTTGCCGCGGTCTGCCTCCTGCTGTCCATCCTGAGCACGTCGGAGCCTTGCCGGACAGACGACGGCGGCCTGGACATGATCGGCTTGGACCTCCTCGACGCGACGACGCTCACGGCAGCCGGCGTTAGGCCGTCGATCCGTGTGGTCTGGGATGTGGGATGGCGGGGCCGACCACCGCACCTGACCCTGCTCTGTACCTCTATTCGGCGGCGCCGGAGCCTCGTGGGTGGGGAGTGTTTGGGGGTTGGGGGGGGGGGGGGGGGGGGGGGGGGGGGGGGGGGGGGGGTCGGTGTTGCGTACGCCTGAAAGTTCTCTTCCCTTGCGTCCGACAGCAGGGCGAATGGCTTTTGTTTTCGGGAGAACTAGGAAAATGACATTAAAAAAAACTTGAGCTTATGAAATTCGTTTTGAACTTAGGAATCTGGTCTCAAAATAAAATTTTTTTAAGAAAATAGCCTTTCATCAGTTTTGGTCCTTAACGGCGTTAACTTTGGGGTAAAAAGTCCATTTTACCCCCGAGGACAAAATAGAGTTTTGTTCATTATTGTATATATTTATAAATTTCAAGCACATAGCCGCACATGTATATTTTAAGCACATAACCACACATATAATCAAATATTTTAAAGTTATTAAACAAATAATTTTACAGAAAATGGCTAATTTTATATTTTTAATAAAAACTAGATATTTCAAGGAACACAACAACATTTGGTTCACCAAAATTGGATTTACCAAACTCCAGTTATGAATTTCCAAAGATAAGAGGCAAAGTGGTCTTTTTGCTCGCATCACAGTGTCCAAACTAATGAATTTGCCTCACAGACCCGACGGAAGGCCATTTTCCTAAGAAAATTTTGTTTTGAGGCCAGATTCCTAAGTTCAAAAAAATAAAGCCAATTTCCTAAACTCAATTTTTTTAGGCCATTTTTCTAATTCTCCCTTTGTTTTCACTCGCCAACGATGGATGGAGGTAAGGCAAGGCAAGCTTATTGTGCCTTTTCTTGCATGCTAGATAATGTAGTAGAGGTAATTAGTGTCTTAGATGATGCAAGATGGTGTTTCAGTTGCTGTGTGTTATTAGGCTCTGTTCGTCTGGTAATAACATCTCAATACAACACAGTTGTTCTTCAGTTACTGCGCTCATGGTGTCTGACGCAATATGCCAGTGACTGAATACACTTGCCCGTACAAAGATTCTAGCTCTACATGAAACTATACATTTTTAGCATGTTTTTCCAACTCTAGAATTTAGCTCTTTATATTATGCCCGAAATATTGCTTCCTCCATGCATTGTTTCATCCATATAGGAAATGCATGCAGTTCTGTTTCGCTTTGGTCTTGCGACTAATTAGTTCATTTTTCATGTCATGTGTGCAGATTAGTGGCCCAGAGGATGTGGTGCAAAATTACTAGATATTGCCTGATTGTAAGACTGTTGGCTGATCACGAGCATCCAAGGGCCGCAAAAGTACCAGAAAATCATTTCACACAACAATGGTCCTGATGACCATTTGATCCTATACCGTAACTGTGGATAAAATTCTTGTTTTGCCTTGCGTTAAGCGTAAAACATGATATTAGGATTCAAGATATGGAAACATGCTGCATGGGATCTTAATTGTGTCAATATTTAATGTTTTGTGTTGATTTTTGAAAAGGAAAAAGTTTATTTAATCCCACAACCTATCAAGGATGGTCTACTTCACCCCTGAACTATGAAACCACGTACTTATGACCCCCTCTCCCGAACTTTCCAAAATTATCTATTTTACCTCTGGGCGGATTTGGACTGGTTTTGCTAAAGGAACAATCGTATTGCTACACGAACAACAGTTTTTGTTTTTTATTTATTTTTTCTGAATCTTTTAAAAAGTCATAGTAAATCAAAAAAATCATAAAATAGAAAATCAAATTTTATTGGAATCACATGAGTAGATCTACAGAGTAACATATAATGTGGTATCCTTCAGTACAAAGTTTGTTCGCTATAAAGCTAAAAAAACTTTGTACTAAAGCAACTGTGTAGATCTACTAAAGTCCAACAAAATTGGTTTTTTCCATTTTTATTTCTTTTATGTGATTTTTTATGATTTTTTAAAAATTCAGTGGAAATAAATAAAAAAGGAAAAATGCCTTTACTGTAGCAATACCACATTCAAAAACCTCTTGGGGGTAAAATAAACGATTTTGAAAGTAGAGAGTTTGATAGTTTGAGAGGGTGAAATAGACCCTTGATAGGTTGGGGGCCTAAGTAGACTTTTTCCTTTTTGGAAATATTTCAGGAACTAAATGTATCAATATTGACTATATTGTTATTTACATTGGCACGCTGCTTTCTTCTAAGATGTTAATATGATTTGTCGCTGTAGCATTAGCATAGATAATATACTAGTAGAGATAGATAGATTTATTATAGAAAGGAAATATAGATAGACAAAGACAAACAGATATATGAGAAAAATATCTAGATATCTAGATAGATAGATGACAGATAAATAGATAGATATGAAGGCTATATAGATATGTAGATAGATATAGGTAAATGGATATATGGATAGATATGGATAATGGATAGATAGATAGATAGATTGATAAATAGATGAATTTATATCTTTTTATTACGGAATGTATATTTATAGATAGATAGATAGATAGATAGATAGATAGATAGACAGGTAGATAGGTAGATAGCTAGATAAGTAGATAGATATATAGATAGGTAGGTAGGTACCGAGGGTATATAGATATGAAGATAGATATAGGTAGATGGATATATGGATAGATACGGATAATGGATAGATAGATAGTTTGATTGATAAATATATGGATTTATATTTTTTTGTTATGGAATGTATATTTATTGTTCATATATACAACCAATTGATCGATACAACACACGCTGCACTCAAACAATCGTATTGTTGGCATTAGCTCTAACCTATCACCCATGGCGAAGTGCCAGAGGCACGTGAGCATCCAAGGACTTGGCTGCTTTCTACGGTTCTTCTGGCATCCTCAATTGTTTATGCACACATTATAAATGGTAATTAATGAATTATACTCATTGATTTTTGACACAAATTCATATACATATAATTTTTCTTATGACAAAATTGCATGTAACCTCGGGAGCCTATCTCCCAAAATCTTTATTGTGGTAGTACAATATGACCATTTTGTAATGGTAATGACAATTTTGAAACGACAACCACTTAATCACAAGTTACCTTATAGTTTATCCTTTGGTACACGCATGGTTATATAATAACAAACCACTTATTTGTCCTTCCAACACAGTGCTTCCTGCAATGCGCTAAGCAGTCCTTCAATGTCTCCCAGCCGATGGTATCGCACCACCAGTATCCAAATCTCGGAACGCAATGATCTCCAAGACTACCGATTATGTAGTTAGCTGATCTCGTCGTCATCATTGTCATACTCCTAGTGTTGATGTCCTCTCTGGTTTGCCCTAATAAAAGTCAATCGAGTTACGTCCAATTTTGTCATAAGGAAAATTATATGTATATGTTGTGTCAAAAGTCAATGAGTATAATTCATTAATTACCATTTATTATGCGTGCACAAACAATTGAGGATGCCAGAAGAACCATAGAAAGCAGCCAAAGTCCTTGGATGCTCACGTGCCTCTGGCACTTCGCCATGGGTGATAGGTTAGAGCTATGCCAACAATACGATTGTTTGAGTGCAGCGTGTTGTATGAAAAAAAAACCAATGGGCATATATGAACAATAAATATACATTCCATAATAAAAAGAAATAAATCCATCTGTTTATCAATGAATCAATCAATCTATCTATCTATCCATTATCCGTATCTATCCATATATCCATCTACCTATATCTATCTACATATCGTATTTGAAAAAAAAACTTGTTTAAGTTTGTTTAGGATCCCAAATACCCATTCTAACACTAGATGAGGTAATATGAGGAGAACAAATATGTTAAATGGACACAAGTGTCAGGATTTTGTACTAGTGATCGTCATTAGATGGGATCTTGGCAAACTATGGGAGAGGAACTTGAGCGGCTTGGACCCACTTGTCATTAGACAGGCGGAGTACAAAAGATTAATTATTATTTTTAAAAATAGATATATAGAGAGGACAAAGATATAAAGATGAAGGTAAAGATATACATAGAGATAATGACAATACAGGGATCGGAGGGGAGTCATACATATGTCTTGCGATTATTGTACTCAATCGTCTTTTATTGGTTCAGGCTGCAAACCGATATATACTCCGCCGTCCTAGAATATAGCTAGTGTTGACTTTTTTGGGATAGATTAAGGTCGCTCCATTAATATAGCTAGCTATAGATTTTTTTAGATATATTGTAAGGAGGGCGATTAAAATCCAAGTTGGGCTTCATTACCTTGGTCAAATTACAAGTGTAAATGAGACAACCAGCTGAGCAACAAACGTTGCCATATCTGTTTGCTACCGCTAATCTAAAAAGAAAACCAACAATATATTTTTTTTGCCCCGATTATATTTGTGTTTGCATGTGAAGGGACTTTTTTTTTACAACAAGGGGTCTTTTTTGAGAGACGACCCATAGAAAGTATCGAATATGGTCTAATTTGAACCCTGGCATATGGTCTAGTTTGAAACAGAGGGAGTACCTTTTTTGCTAGAGTATATTTTTTTAACCCTAGCCACATGCTCTTACATTGAACTAATATATGGCTAATAGTTTATTTATTTTTCTTTAAATAACTTTTGAATTCTCAAGACTTTATGTTAGACAACATTAGATAGATATATAGATATTTGGATAGACAGACAGACATATAGATAGATAGATAGATAGATAGATAGACAAATTAATTTTACCAGAGATAGATAGATAGATAGATTAATTTTACTAGAGATAATAGATAGATAGATAGATAGATAGATAGATAGATAGATAGATTAATTTTTAAAGAGTGTATATATATTGTCCATACGACCACAAATCGGTTGATAGGACACACCGCACTCAATCATATTGTTGGCATTAGCACCTAATACCAATGGCGAAGTGCGAGAGGGCCGTGAGCATCCAAGGACTTTGGCTGCTGTCCATGGTTCTTCTGGCATCTACAGTTGCTTGTGCAGGCACAATAAATGGTATTCAATAAATTATACCCATTGTCTTCAGACGCAAATACATATACATATAGTGTTCATTCTAACAAAACTGCATGTAACTCGATGTACCTTTATTAGGGCAAACTAAAAAGGACGTTAACACTAGGAGTGTGACGTGGTCAGCAAGCTACATAATTGGTAGTGATGAAGATCTTTTGACTGGTTAATGTGTTAAGAGATCTGATGGATGGTGGTGGTGCCAAAGGCTCCACTTTAAGACAGAGAAGGAATGCAAAGAGCATTGCACGATGCACTTTGTTGGAAAGGACAAATAAGTGGTCTGTTATCTAATCATGCATGTACCAATGGATAAACTATAAGGTAACTTGTGTTGTGATTAAGTGGTGTTTGTTTTAAAAGTGTCATTACCATTACAAAATGCTCATATTGTACTACCATAATAAAGATTCCGGGAGATAGGCTCCCGAAAATAATAGAGGCAAGCATAGGCGTAAAAGGCGTCACCTTTGTTGTTTCAAAAAGTGTCATTACCATTTTAAAACGCTCATATTGCACTACGACAACACCTGGGAGACAGACTCACCCCAATTAACAGAGGTGGGTGTAAAATGGCGCTGCATCTATTAATGGAGGGGTCGCTTTAGGAGGAATGACAATCAATTTTAACCTTTAACCACTACTAAGAGATGTTGTATTATATCGTTAAGGGCATGTTTAGATGGAACCCATGGGGCCATTGCCTGGGAAGAATAGATTTTGCATGTTAACTCAATATATGTTTTGCCTGCTCAGGCTACAACACTTGCATACATGTTGTTTGGTTTGAAGTATATGCCTGTCAACTTTGATCTTCATTAACTGATTATATACCACTAGTAGAGCAAGGGGCTCTAGTCCCAATTCTCAACCCCCCTTTCTTCCCCGTTTTTGGAACTGGAACTACCAATCTAGGGCTAAAGGTCTGACATTTAGTCCCGGTTCCCGCAACCGAGACTAAACCCATCTTTGGAATGAAAAAATTAACAAAATCCAAGAGATTCCAGCAACCAAGACTAAACCCATCTTTGGAATGAAAAAATTTACAAAATCCAAGAGATATCTCTTGCTGTGTCTGAGATTCAAACCAGGACACCTCGTCTCACACATAAATTCCTTACCAACTTAGCTACACACCACACGTGATAGAGTCCTGGACGCTGTCCTTTTGAATTGAGATGCAGCAGACCTTTAGTCCCGGATGAAATACTTTTAGTCCCAGTTCATAACACCAACCTTGAATTGAGACATACCACACCTTTAGTATCAGGTGAAAGACTTTTAGTTCCAATTCGTAACACCAATCGAGACTAAAGGTTGTAGGACCTTTTGTCCCAGTTCATATCACCAACCGGGACTAAAGCCATAGTTTAGTCCCGGTTGGTGTTACGAATTGTGACAAAAGGTTCTTTGGTGCCCGTGAATGGGACCACTTCTCCCTTTTGTTCCAGTTGTATTAAAGTTCCAGACTAAAGGTATGAATCAAAATTCATTTCGCTACTAGTGAATGTTGCACTTTTGCACTCCGTGGCGGACATCTATTTTGCCCACTGTAGTAAATCCCATGATTTACCATGACGGATATTTTTTATTGACCGTGGCAGACACTTTTGCTTGCCACGGTAAATCGATTTACAGTCGAGTACCTCTTAACAAGCTTGCCCCAAAAAATACCATATTTTTTTATGGCAGATGTCTTTAACGTGTCTTCCCCGAAAAACTACGGTAGCCTACTACTTTGCTAGCGACTATATAAGTGACTGTTAGGGTTTGGTCATTGTTGGCATTTCTTAGCGTAAGTAGATAAATCCGCAAGCGCACGGAGTACAGATGTAGCCTTCACCCAGAAGTATTCAGGGTATTGTATTTTCCACAGGGAACGGAGGTGTTTCTCCTAGCTAGTTCGTCCAAGGAACAACACAAGGGTAGAGATAGAAAGGGGTAGGATGGATTCCCATAGCTTTAGGGTCCTAAGGATAGCGTTGCAATACTCCAACCTACTTACTTCGGGCACCGGAGCGCGCCTGGTCTGCCAAGCGATACCCGCCTGTAGCTTTATGCCGCACCCGAATGTGGGGGTTTACAAAGGACGGACGGGACTAGGTCACTCCCCGCCGCCTACCCCTCAGCCATGGGATGCAACGCAAACGAAGGTAACCTCCAGCCTAGACACCACATCTACGCTAGCGACTACTACTCTAGCATCAGCTAGGGACATCCATCTTTATCAGAAGCCCTCTACTAGAGCATCCACCATGGGGACGAACGACGAACCCGTAAACAAGAGAAGGTCAAGCTAAGCTAAACAAAAGACCTTTATGAACTTGTAGAAAACATGAATACTTACTTAGCCAAGATCCCGTGAAGGAGCCAAGTAGAATATCTACAGAGGTACAAGGTTGGGGAGGCGCTGACAAGCCTGGCGTCTCCCCGCTCACCTTCACATCTCACTCTCTAGCTCTAGATAGCTACTAGGGCATAGCCCTATGGAGTGGTGCTCTAGCTCTAAGCTTGTGGTGGCTCTTCTCCCTTGAATGTTGATGAAATGAGAGGGGGAATGGCCCTCCTTTTATAGGTAGAGAGGAGGGGGTCCTTGGAAATGTGCCATCCCCACATGGAAAGGAACAAACCGACCTCCATAGGGCGGTTTCGCACCTTCCATGTAGAGTGCACACCAGAACCGACCTCCCCATGTCGGTTGGGACCTCCTGGCCGAAGATGGGCCCGTTTGGCCTCAGGAGTTGGACGCGCGCCCCTTCCCTGGCGCGCGACCCTGGTCCGAAACCAAATCGGCCTAAATTTGGTGGACATACTTGTCTCAGTGTCCTGAGTAGCCCACGTGGTGCACTCACCGAGTTGGACTGATTTGACATGGGTTTTAGTTCAACCTCCTCTCTTCTGGGCTCTGGAGACTGGGCCTTCTGAGTTTGGGCCTTGGTTGTATGGTGGACCAGCCATGGTTTGGCCCTTGGCCCAAGTATGATGAATGATTAGGCCTTCTTTATCTTGTTTTGATATGGGCCAAAGTAGGATTAGTTATTTCTTTTATATTTCTCTACTTTCGGCCCACTTTAGGTGTATTTCTGTATAAGCCCTACAAAACAAGTGAAACACCAAAACTCGTGGAAATCATTAGCATAAAGCCCTATTCACTAAGTTCGATGTGCTTTATACATTTTTATTGGTGGTATAAAATGTGAGTTATGGACTGCCAACAACTCCCCCACACTTAGCCCTTTGCTCATCCTCGAGTAAAGTTTTAGGACTAAGATGGGTCATCTCCTTGATACATAACCTGCATACAAGATATTCCAAGCTTCACCTGCACTTGTGAACTTCAACTTGTCTATCATATTATTGTCTTGGGTAATTGAATAATGGAACAACATGGATTCAAATCCCCTTGCATCAGCCAGCTCAGAAACTTGGGTTTTCATAATATTTTTGAAAAAAGAAAAGATAGCTTTGCTCCTTAAATGATACTCTCAAATCACTCATATATATGTGTCTGGTTCCTCACCAAGGCATTTGGAAAGTGCCTTCCTTTCATAACCTATCTCTAGAGCTTTTGAGTGGAGTTTTGGGCAGGTATGAAAGTGGGCATACTTGCATCACATATCTTGTCAAGTCAAAAACCGAACCACACGGAGATACAAGTCATACACTTTGATTGAGATGTGCAAGTGTGTGGAATGAAAGATGGAATCCTAATTTTAAGTACTTTTGATACTCCATGCATCATGATTCTCTTTATTGGATGGATGATATATTTTTTTGGAGAGATATGGACTCTAGGAGTAATATATATATATTTCTTCTTTTTTTATTTCTTTGTTTTTTATGCCCCTTGGCATAGATCTTTTTTTGACATAGCCCATATGAAGAATTTTTTTAATGGAGAGACATCATGGTGGAATGTGAGGAGTAATTATATGGTGGATAGCGAATGCGCGGCTCTCAGGGTAAGAGTCGGTATTTTTATTTGGTGGATGCCAAATGCACGACTCTCAGGGTAAGAGTTGGCATCTTTATTTGATGGAGGAGTGCGCAACTCTCAGGGTGAGAGTTGGCATTTTCGATGGGCGAATGAGTGCATGTTGTGCGCGACTCTTAGTGTAAGGGTCGGCATTTTATTGGTGGGTGGGTGTGACTCTCAATCATGGGTGCATGACCATAATCTCACATAGGTCACAATAATTCGACCCAACTCAATGATCCGACAAGCAGCATATGACTAAAGGTTTGCAGAAATGAAACATATCATGTGGCCCCGGTAGGAAATTCATTATCATTGAGGAGCATGCTATAGCATTTTGATTTTGTAAAATAAATCCCAAGTCCGTCATAAAAAGAGCAAGGTTCAAATCATCCAGCTATATCACATACTCCAATTACTTAGATAACATGGGGTCCCTATGATAGTTTTTCACAAGTTATAGGAATATTGGCGAGGAATAAGGAGTATACAAATTTCATCAAAGGATAACATGGAGACGTGCCACAAAGTTTTGCCTTTTTAATTTAATAACTTTTAAACTTCAAAACTTTGGGAGATGTGTGGGTAGAGTTTGCACAAACCATCATTGAAGATGGAGTTATGTGGATAAAGGATCGGGTTGGTTAAACGAAAAGTTCAACTGGTCCTCTCTTTGACCTATTTATTCGGTCCTTCTGGATGTTGTGCATTGTGTTGGGGAGATCTCGAGTGTGTGTATTAGTTATGCTTGTCAGATCTCCCCCACACTTATTCTTGTACCTGCTTTATTTTGATAAAAAGAAAGAACAAAGCAAGAGAAACAAAAACAAACAATGGCTCTACTGGCTACAAAACCAGAGAGTAAGAATTTTATTGTGACAACATTTATACATTATTAAGTATAGATATATATTTTTTAAAAAATAAATAAATTTATTTATTAAGTTTTTTACCACTGTTAATTTATTTTATTATTTATTGTGATAAAAAAATATGTTCACCAACTTTTTATTAAAGCTCAAATAAGGCTAAGATAAAGTTGGAACGTGAAACTTGCCTTGATTTTTTTCCATCATAAATTACTTCTATTGTTTATGGAAGCATAACTCTAGGTTCATTAATCAAAGTTAAACACCATGTCCAAAATTGATTAAAGAAGGTCATTTTAACCTAAGCACCACGCTTAATTTAAAAGACCTATGGATCCACCACATTGATGCCAATGCAAATGCATCCAAACCCAGAACAAGAGTCACAAACAAAATGAAGCATGTTGAATCAGGTTATGGAGACAAAAATGAGCAAGTGAAGTGGTGAACATTACCTTTGCATACCTGACTATATGTACCGATAGCATATACCTATGAGACATTGACGAAGTTGTTGCTTCCGCTAGCATGATGGCTTTGCCCAGGAGAACCACAAGGCCAGGCCACACAAATGGATGTGCATGGGCCATGGTCTTTGATGGTACTGGTAAAGGTTTGGAGGCGAGCCCTTCTTGCTTGGAAGCAATGTTGGGTGGAGTTAGGGAACCCGTATGTGATTATCTTTAGATATGCGGGGCCAACCTGCTCCTTGTCTCCCCTCCACTTTTATTTTTCTTTTGTTTGTTTTCTTTATATCCTCTTTTTTTAAACCTTCTCTCTTCTCTTTTTTACTCTCTTCTTCTTTCAGGCAAGGCTGACATCATCCTTTATTTAGTATTATTTTTTGATAACCGCTTGGTGTGTATGGAATCTGGGCTTCTCACCCTCCTCCCCCACACTTGAACTTTTACATAAAAGTCAAGTGTGGAGTCTAGGTCTCCTTTGTTTTTTGAGTATGTTCCATCACCCCAAAGCATCAAGGCTAATGTTGTTTCAAGCATTGTATGACCCATACTCTTCTCCACCTAAAATGGTTAGCAGCAGGAATACCCGAGGGTGCATACAAATTTGGAAACATGCCCTTGCCTTTATTTGGAAGCAGATTGTTTTTTGACAATAATAATATTCATAATAACAATAAATATTTTTGAAGATAATCTAGGGTATCTCCTGGCAGTGCTTAAGTTATGGTCCTAAGCTTGACCATGGGAACTTCTTCTTGCAGCTATCAATGGTGGTGTAGTTCCCAATTTCACCACCAAACATGAGCGTGAATGTTCAAGCTGCAAGGTTGTCACCAATGTACTACTACGGGATTTGCAATGTTTATGAAAAACATAAGCATTCACAACCATGCTCAAAAAGTTTGACGACTAGAATCAAGAGATGGTTGTAATCCTCGTAGGAGTAAGTGGTCTGAAGCAAAACAAACTCCAGAGACTCTAAAAATGAGCATGAAAACATGAGGGACCTCATACGAGAGGTTAGCCTACTGGTTAGCGGGCCCCTGCTTGTCTCTAGAGTTGTTGCTTCAGGCATGTCCATAACATGGAAGTTTTTGTTCTCCAAAGATATATCATGGAGGACGAACACTGAATCTCGGCCATTATTGAGAACAATGTTTTTGATGGCCAGCGGGACATGCATCTTGTTCAAGCAAGGGCGAAGGAGAAAGATTTGCCTGCTCGAACCCATAGTTTTGCTGTGCCTTTGGGTTTTTGAGGAAGTGCTAGGGCTGGTAGAAGCAAAACTTTCAAACTTCTCATCAGGGCTCCCTTCTTCTTCTTCTTCTCTTCTCTTCTCTTCTTTTTTAAAAAAATTAAAAAGATTTTCAAGAGGGTGCCTATGAGAAGATCAAAATCGAGGATGGCATAGATGAGGAAGTATAAGAAACTTTGGTTTAGTTAATTTCCAGTGGCACAACCCTAACAATCCCACAATACTCAAAGATGAGTCCGGATGGACTTCTGAAGAATTTGTCGGTCGGGACTAGTGGCATATCGCCCTAAAAGGGTTTCCATAGGAATTTATGATAGTAGTCCTGACTGTGAGGTTGTGTAGTGCTTTCACGGAAGTCCCCCTTAATGAACAAGGCATGGTTGTGGGAGGTGAAAGAATCTAAATTGCTTCAGAAGAATGTTTCACTCCCAAAAACCATTCTTTCAATGACTCCGCATTAGGGGAGAATTTCTTAGAAAGAAATGTTAAATTTTTGTGCCAAGAAATGTTTGAAGTTCAATGACTGCACATTAGGGGAGAACTCCTTCATCATTTGTGGTTCGGGTGAGGGCTCAGCAGATGAATCTAAGGATGGCCAGGGAAGGGATTCGACGCTGAGGGCTCCTCAAAACTTGACATGCCCATTGTGGAGGGTTTGGGTATTATGACGGGAGGAGCATGTTTCTCTAGGATGTAAACAAGAATGTTCCTCTATTCCATCATGGTATTATATGAGAATGACCCTCCAACTGTTATGTCAAAGCATAGGGCAGCATCTATGTCTAGACCCAAACAAAAGATATGCAAAAGCACACTATCGGGTAAAGACAAGTCTAGGCCAGCATGTATTAACATCGTAAGCCTGGCCTAGGCTGCACCTATGGACTCCTTCTCGTTTTGCTCAAAATCAAGGATTGCCCTTGGTAGAGTAGCGATATGAGACATGGGCAAGAATGCAAGGTAAAACTTGTTCTTAAGTTCTTCCCATTCTCCATTCGCACTTTCTACGGCATTAGTGTACCATTGCTTCGCCTCCCCCTTGAGAGAGACGAAAACAACTTCCACATAAAAATTTCTTGTGGCATGCCAGGAATGCTCAAGCATGAACACATTTCCTCGAAATCTTGCAAATGGTTTAAAAGGACCTTTGTTATAGAAACATGAGAAGGGTTGTCCCTGAACCAAGGTTTTGAAAATGGGTGGAGTTCATAGCCGGATGAAAAAGTTGGTTTTTTTGAAAAAGATTTTTGGCTCAATGGACTCCCCCTTTGAAGCAGAAAGATTTTGAAATAAAATCAGCTTCATGATGATGGACATAAGAATACATTTTGTTTTGTAAAATAAAATATAAAATATATATTTTTTGTTTTTTAAATAAGGATACATTTATGAGGACGAACTAGGGTCAAAGAAAATAGCAACCGTTCCCCGGCAACGGTGCTAGAAAGCTTGTTGCTATTTCTTAGCGTAAGCAGATAAATCCGCAAGCGCACGGAGTACCGTTGTAGCCTTCACCTGAAAGTATTCAGGGTATCGTATTTTTCACAGGGAACAGAGTTGTTTCTCCTTGCTAGTTCGACCAAGGAACAACACAAGGGTAGAGATAGAAAGGGGTAGAGATGGATTCCCATAGCTCTTGGGTATTAAGGATAGCGTTGCAATACTCTAACCTGCTTACTTCGGGCACCGGAGCCCGCCTGGTCTGCCAAGCGATACCGGCCTGTAGCTCTACGCTGCACCCGAACGTGGGGGATTACAAAGGACAGACAGGGCTAGGTCACTCCCCGCCGCCTACCCCTCAACTGTGGGATGCGAGGCAAACGAATGTTACCTCTAGCCTAGACACCACGTCTACGCTTGCGATTACTACTCTACCGTCAGCTAGGGGCATCCGCCTTTATCAGGAGCCCTCTACTAGAGCATTCGCGACGGGGATGGACGATGAACCCATAAAAAAGATAAGGTCAAGCTAAGCTAAACAGAAGACGTTTATGAGCTTGTAGGAAACATGAATACTTACTTAGCCAAGATTCCATGAAGGAGCCAAGTAGAATATCCACAGAGGTACAAGGTTAGGGAGGCGCTGACAAGCCCAGCGTCTCCCCGCTCACCCTCACATCTCACTCTCTAGCTCTAGATAGCTACTAGGGCATAGCCCTATGCAGTGGTGCTCTAGCTCTAAGCTTGTGGTGGCTATTCTCCCTTGAATGTTGATGAAATGAGAGGGGAAATGGCCCTCCTTTTATAGGTAGAGAGGAGGGGTTCCTTCGAAATGTGCCATCCTCACATGGAATGGAGCAAACCGACCTCCATAGGGCGATTTCGCACCTTCCATATAGAGTGCACACCAGAACCGACCTCCCCATGTCGGTTTGGACCTCCTGGCTGAATTTGTGCCTATTTGGCCTCAGGAGTCGGGCGCACGCCCCTCCCCTGGCGGCGTCCTTGGTCCGGAACCAAATCGGCCCAAATTTGGTGGACATGCTTGTCTTGACGTCCTGAGTTGGCCCATGTGGTGCACTCGCCAAGTTGGGCTAATTTGACATGGGTTTTAGTTCAACCCCCTTTGTTCTGGGCTCTGGCGACTGGGCCTTCTGAGTCTGGGCCTTGGTTGTATGGTGGACCAGCCATGGTTTGTCCCTTGGCCCAAGTATGGTGAATGATTCGGCCTTCTTTATCTTGTTTTGATATGGGCCAAAGTAGGATTAGTTATTTGTTTTATATTTCTCTGCTTACGGCCCACTTTAGGTGTATTTCTGTATAAGCCCTGCAAAACAAGTGAAAAACCAAAACTCGTGAAAATCATTAGCATAAAGCCCTATTCACTAACTTTGGTGTGCTTTTTATATTTTTATTGGCGGTATAAAATGTGAGTTACACCAACAGTTATCACCACACAGCCGAACCTTCATAGCAATGATGTTATTTCTTAACACAAATAGAAAAGTCCACAAGCACATTGAACTACCTTTGTAGAATTTCACCCGGTGGTATTCAGGTATCATATTTCCTCAGGGAACAATTGTGTAAATGTCCCTGAAATACTAGTTCTTCAAAGATAATGAGAGGTAAAATAGCTTAGGTAGTGAGGTGTTTCTAAGGATAAAGATCTAGGTGAAGGTGACTTTACTCACTACGAACTTGCTTTGGGCACCGAATAACACTTGGTCTACCAAGCATTGTCGGCCATTAGCTCTACACCGATCTTGAACATAGAGGTATCTGGTTATGATAGGCAGTCACTATCCTAGCCCCCCACCCCTTGACCATGGAGAACGAGGCAAACAAAAGTAGGCTATCCTAGACACCACGTCTAAGTTATTGACTACATATACAAGGTGAGCCCTCTACTAGAGTATTCGTTACAAGAATGAATGATGAACCAACAAGTAAGTTATGAACAAAATTAAAGTAGAACTCAATAGCAAAGATAAACACAAACTAACTTTAGTATCCTTCTAGAAGACCAAGGTTGGGTCCACATGTCATGGGAGAGGGTCAGCCGACCCCCACCTTGTGGCCAACCAAGTCGGTTGGCACTCCACCGACTCCCTACATGCTCCCACGTGGTGATTAATCCCGGGCGTCCATCCAAGGCGGTTCCAAAGGCAGTTTATCCAAGTGTGGAGAGATGAGGGGCACTTAGATCACTGGCGTGGCACTGGAGTAGCCCCTACTCCACCTCCATTATAAATACCCCCCATAGGCCTTCACTTTAGAGCATGAAACTTAGGAGAAAACCACTCTCTAGTATTTTAGCTATGTTAGTAGAGGAAGAGTGAGGAGTCTCCAAGGAGGGACCTGGCCAGTCACGAGTCTTCTCCAAGGTGCGCCTTAGTAGATGCGAGCTTCTTGTAAGTCATAGGTTCGAGTCTTTCTAGTAATTTATTCTGGTTTGGTACTTTAAGTATATGGTCTTTTACTAGCATACTGCTTTACTTATTGAAGTGCTCAAAGCTTTTGCTAAGCTTAGAGTAGTGTGATTAGTGTAGACATGGTGTCTAGGCTAGATCTTGCCAGTATGAGTTGCTTGTAGCACTGCAAGACACCTAGCGTGATAGTGACAGACCTCGCTAGGCATAGAGTTCTTTGTACGTGTTGTAGGCAAGATAACATAGTGAGAGAGGGGCTGAATAGGGTAGTCGCCTCAATGAGGGAGGAGGTGGAAAACCTCGTTAACTCAACTTGCCATTTCATCTATTGCCCCCACTAAGGGTGGAGGTGGTAAACCTCATTATACATAGAATACCATGACCAGATATCTTTGCTAGCTAGACCTCTCTATCCTATTATCCTAGACCCTTTGTTTCATCACTGGACGACCTTGAGCCTAGTTAGTTCACTTCACATTCCCTGTGAAAAATATGATACCTAAAATACTCCTGGTGAAGGCTACACTGACTACTGCACGCTTGCGGTATATCCATTTGCCACTTCTGGTGTCAACAAGCTTTCTAGCGCCGTTGTCAGGGAATGGTAGCTGTTCTAAGTTAGAATCAGGTAATCCAAGTTATCCTTCTTTTACCTTTCTTTTCTGTTTATCCTTTCCACACCATGAATAGAACACCCATCTCTTATCTCGCCGCTCCAAAGGGCCTAGTTTGGAGCACCACCATCTTCCCATCCTATTCTTTCACCTAGCTATGAGCTTTGCCCTAGTTTCATAGCTATGGTTCAGAAACTATATTTTGTTGGGGAACAAGATGAAAACCCCTATACTCATTTACATGATTTTGAGCAATTATACTCATGTATTCTTATTGAAGGCATGACACAAAATACCTTGAAATGGAAGTTATTCCCGTTTTCCTTGACGGGGCTAAACATCGGTATGCTCGACACGTAGAGGGTGCGCATGGAGAATGGGAAAGCCTTCAATCAAAATTCTACTTAGCTTTCTTCCCTATTTCTCGTGTTGCTCATCTTCAAAGAGAGATCCTAAACCTCCAACAGAAGGAGGAGTCTTTCCATCCCCAAGCAAGAAGAAATCTTGATAGTCGAATCACCATCAATCCTATCCAGAGATTCCGCCATCGATCCTGAACCACAAATACCACAAATATCGTAGGAGGAATAAATCCATCTTCTAAATCACTCCTTCGATTTCGAGGCTAAACTCTTAGATGATCTTGCTAGTTTCAGGAATGCCATCCAGAAAAGATCTCTTCAAAAACTTCCCAAATTAGCACCATTTTAAGCCTCGAATTCTCAAGTAGCATATTGGGGAAAACCTAGGATCTTGGATGAACTTCCAAAAGGAATACCAACTGTGCCCATAGAAGGAGAACCAAAGTTCCTTAAAGTAAATTCTATCCTCTCTCCTTCTATGCCCACTTCTGCCATATCTTTTGAACCCATCCCTAAACTCATCCTTGATCCTAATAATCCCAATGGTGCTCTTCCTCATATTCCTCATTTCCATGTTTAAAGTTCATCAAAGAATCACCTACTCTAATCCCAAAAACGTCTTAGGCTCCAGAATGGTGAAGTCTTTGATTGTGTAGGAGTTCTTTAAGGCATGCTTGTGGTGATTGATGATTTAAATACCTCCCTAGATTTCCACATCTTTGACCTTCCTAGACTCTCCTTTCATCTCGATCACTTTTATGGGAAGGCCAATTGAGCGAATCTTGGGAAATGCTTTAGGAAATGAGAACCTTGGTCATAAAATAGGCAAAGAATATCTACCTGTTTGGACTTTCCAACCTCTTAGCACAAGGGTAAATCCAATCCTGTTCTTGATCCAAGGGGTGAGCTTAAGATGATTTCGCAAGCAACTGTGACATATCCAAATCTTGGGGGATTTGGAATGTCATGAAAGCGCTCACCCACTCCTTGAGATGGAGAATTCCATCAATGAGCATGGAAGTTATCCTTGGATCCTCTCATCAAGTCCTTGCTCATTTGAGAAATCTCCCAACTCAATTTTTCTTCCTACCACTACCAAACAAGAGATCTACAACTCCTTCACTCTTCTTGTGTCCAAAATCTTTGCAGCAGGGACTGTAGATGCTTTTATCATAAGTTCTCCAATCTCATAGTGGTATGAGTTCTTGCAGTTAGGCCCCCACAAGTTGGCTTCAAATTATCATGCAACTTGTGTACCTAACTTGAGTAGGATAGTGGTTTAGCTGGTGTGTTGCCACCAGTAGAACCCCTACACTCGATGTTGTCTTGGTTTCCATGACTCAGGGCACACCTTACACCAAGTGTGGGGAGGGGGTCATTTGACCCCCTCAAACACATTTGGGTGTTGAAAGACATCCCGAGCAAAAAGCATCAGTGTAGGAACACATCATTAGAGGTAAGAATGCACAAGAAAAGAACCAAAGTGGCTGGAGGCTCTAAGGTGGGGTCCGTGACCCCATCATGGGCCCCTCAGCCCACCAGTCAACCTTCACTATGTTGAGTCATACTTCTTGACTAGTTTGTACTTTCTCTTCCTCTTGTTTAGTGCATTCCTCTTACTTTTGTCTTTGACCTCTAGAATAAAATAAAAAATTTGCTTCTTGTCTTCACCACGCATCCTCTTGCCTCTAGTAGAATGAATCTTGTTTATCCTATCATGCTTCCTTCTTCTATGCTATCATGCTTTGGTTTGGGTGGATTGATCGATCATACCTCCATAGTCTTTTTAAATTAAGCATGGTGCTTAGGTTGAATAGCCTACCTTATTCAAACAAGACATGGTGTTACGCTTGATTATTGAACCAAACATACTTGCATGGAACTTGGTTGCACTTTTGGACTAACCCCTATAGCAAGAACATCATCATCTCTGTGGCTGTCATAAGATCATTCATGGAGACAAATTGAGATCCTCATGGTCAAAGGTCAAGTTGTTTAGCCAAGGAGAACTTCGATGCAACTGAGGAGGACCAATGCTACAACTCATCATCTTTAAGGTAATTGGCCACCTTCTTAAGGTTTTCCATGAGCATGAACCTTGACAGAAGAAGTTGACATGCTAGAACTCATCCTTTCTAATGCTTCAACAAGACTAAAACCTACATGTCTTAACTTCTTTTCATTTTTATATGGTTTGGCCACTAGATTAGAATGTACACACCTATGCTAGTCTCTAAGACAAATCTGGTCCTGGGAGGCCTCCATAGGGTGGTCGGGTGACTCCCCTCTTAGTGGCTAACCAAGCCCATGTTTGGCCAAACCATCTGTAACATGTGGGAAAGTACAAATCCAGAACCTGTTCACTCCTAACCTCCCAAACAAGGGTTGGGCGACCTGGGCATAGTACCCACTTGGGGCTCAAACTTTGCCAAACCACTTCTCATCACCTAGAAAGTGAAGGACCTGGAGCTGCTCACTTTGAGAGACTGGTTCTACGACAAGGAGAGTTTAGGGAGATGTTTGAACACTTGGTTCCACCAAGATGGGGCCGGGCGACCCCTAGTTGGAGAATCCAGCCTAACCCATTTGACCCAGAGTGTCATGCTAGCACTTAGAAGCTATCCCCAGTTGCAACTCTCATGGAAATAAGGGTTGTAATCTTTGGCAATAGCTCCCTTTGACCTCTCCTCCTCTTTTTATTCATCCCATTTCTCCTCATCTTAAATTCAACACCTTCTAGCCTCCTGTATGTCTCCCAAGTTACCTAGAGTAACTTTACCATGACCCCCACTAGCACGCATGTTAGTATTTCCTTTAGTGAGGGCCCTTTCAATCATGAGGGAGACCCATTTAGAAACCTAGAGATCGCCATGGAGGCCAGTATGTACCATCCGATGGATGGTTAATCCTCCTTGATAAAGGAGCCGTCAAAGCTCTTTTGAGGATGATTGTTTGAGAAGAGAGTCATGAAGAAGGTCCTTAGTGTGGTCTGCATGCTTAGAAACAACAATGGGACACGAGGACCTCCTCCTTTGACCTCTTTCCTTAGATAGCTCAAACCTCTTCACAAATATGCTAGGCACATAGCTAAGTTTATTCAATCTTTATCTTTGTGTGCCTATGATCCATTAAATAAAATGAGCACAATTTTGTTATGTTGGTGTGTGCCACCAGCAGGACACCTGCACTTGATGTTTTCCATGTCTTTGCATTTCAAAATGCTCAAGAACCCAAGTGTGTGTGTGTTTGGGGGGTCGGGCGACCCCCAACTATGCCTCTGTACTTTTCTCAACATACCATGGCGTAGCACATGACCTGACACATTGGCACAACAAAATCTGATCAAAGTAGGGTGCCGGCCGACCCCCACTTTGGTAGCCAATGGGAACACAAGTTGCAAAAGTACGTTTTCAATATAGGGGAGTCAAATGGCAGCGACGGGCAAGACCAGGTGCGGTCGGCCTACCCCACCTTGGAGCCCTGGACCCACCAGTCAGCATCCACTCATCGTCTACATGCCTCCTGATTGGTTTCCCACTCCTACTCCCCCTTTTGTTCTTTCATGTTTTTCTTTATCTTTTATTTGCTTTCCTTAGATAAAATAAGATAAAATAAAAAAAGAAGACTTGCATCTAAAAATAAAAAATGACATGATTTATGACATTTAAAGGATAAAAGCGTCACAAAGTAAGTGTTATAAAGAAAGCATCACAAAGTCTAATTCTTGCATATGCTTATACTTGTGGGTCACATGACTCAATATCTTGATAGGAATATCATATTGACTTGGTTGTTGATAAATGTGATATATTCCTAGCTCATGATTCATACCCTTTCTATTTTAAGTGCTTAGAGATTATTTTTGAAAATGTCATAAAACCATAGTGTCACTTACTCCTCAGTAGTAAGAAAATTCCTGCCAAAGCCATATATGTTCATACCATGTTCAAAACCCCTTCTATATACGTTGCTTGTACTTGTGTTGAGTTTGGTCCAACCTTGTTGACCCTAGTTGAGAATTATGTCATAGTTCCAAGATCAAGATCACATACACGCCACATATACACATGCTACTTCTACACTAGAAGTACGCAAAAACATGCCATCCATCTCCACCATATAGATGGTCCATGTTTTAAGGTTTTAGAATATCTCTCTAAGTATTGCTTAGTAGATGAGACACAAAGGCTATACCAAAAAAATACACATGAAGGTCCATTGCTAGAAAAAAAGGAAAAAAGAAGAAAAAAATGCTAGCCATGTCTCAAATAAAATAAAATACAGAGAGATCTTATCAAATAAGGAACATTCTATCCCATCATTTTCCACAAACTTACACATCTTGATCTAAGATTATGACATTCTTCTCCTTGGATTCTTGTTTTGACTTGACAATAGATGCAATGCAAGTATGCTATCTTGTTTATCCCTACCTGAGCCCCACATAAGCCTGATAGGTGTAGGATGAAACAAAATAAGGCAATCTTATGCTATGCCTTGGTGAGGAATCATTTACTTACTGAGTGACTTGAGAGTACTATTTGAGGATTAAGAATGGACTATGTGCTTTCTTTTAAAACCATTATCAAAAACTCTATGTACTAAGGATATGAAAATGGGAAGACAACTTTGCTTTGAGAACCGTTCCACTTTTCAACTTCTAAAGGATATATGCTAGACAGTACCACATAACCCACTTGTATGAGATATGTCTTGAGTAAAGCTTTGTGTGTGCTAATATCTTAAAGGTGTCATAATCATATGTTATCTTTCTCTCTAACCTTTGCTCGAGGACGAGCAAAGACTTAAGTATGGGGGATCTTGTTGACGGTGGTTATACCATGTTTTTACCCCATCAATAAGACATTCTTTCCAAAAGAAAATCACCAAACACATAGTGACTTAGGTACAAATAACTTGGTTCCACATGTACTTGTTATTATTTAGTTGCAGGCACTCAGAACGGGTACTTTTCAGTGTTCGAAAGCTTCATATGAAGGTTGGGAAACCAACCAATTATGGCCAAATGACAAACCAACTTCACATTCATCAATATCATAGCTTTTGGAGATAATGTGCAAAATATGGGCACAACGATGGGATCGGCAGATCCCACCTTGGTGGGCCCAGCACCACCATTGTGCTTAGAATTGCACCTAGAAGCTCTACCTGCAGAAGATGGACCTTTGGTTCCACCAAAGGGGGATGGGCTGATCCCCTTATGGGACCTTCCCAGCCACTGCCAGCCTCCAGGATCCTCCCAACACAGTCCTAAGCAAGTGCCACCCTTGGATCACAAGTGTGTTTCCTCTCAATGGTAAACATAAATTCACATGGATCCATGGGCCCACAACGAAGGAACCAACGTGACAAAAACATAACCAACACTTGGGATGGACTCTATGATATGTGAGGACACTCAGCCATGGTCTCACTTGGTATTTCTTAGCGAAAGCAGCAAAGTCCGCAAGCGCACAGAAGTACCGTTGTAGCACTTCACCCGGAAGTATTCAGGGTATCATAGTTTCCATAGGAACGGTGCATAAAAAGGTCTCTTAGCTCGTTGTCCCAGAGAGGCGAGATGGAGAGTAGTCCGGGAGTGAGGTTTTATAAGAATAGATCCTAAGTGAAGATACCTCTGCCACTATAGACTTGCTTCGGGCACCGGAGCGCACCTGGTCTACTAGGCGATACAGGCGTACAGTTCTACTCCAAACTCGGACGGGGGGATTAGAAGGGACGGACGGGACAAGGTCACTCCCCGTCGCCTACCACCTCAACCATACGTGAACGGAGCAAATGAAGGTAGCTCTGGCCTAGGCACCATGTCTATGCTATCGACTACTACTCTAGCGTGTCGACAAGGCTTACCCGTCCCCGGGGTCCTTCTACTAGAGCAATCGTCACAAGGATGATCGACGATCCCACAAGAATAAAGCGAACAAAGATAACTTACTTAAGAACTTAAATTCAAAGGATAAACATGAACTTCTTACTCCAAGTAGTAAGTCTCTCATCGAGGTACAAGCGTGGAGGGAGCCAACAACTCTAGCACTCCTCCACGGGGAAGACGATCCTCCTAGGAACTTTCAAAGTAAGCTCTGCTAACTTGCTCCTCACTCACCACTCCCTCTACTAGTCCAGCTAGAAGCTACTGAAAATGTGGCTTACTCTCCTCTCTTATCTCTTGTAGTGTGTAGGCTATCCTAGAAGGTGAGGAATGAAGAATAGGATGGAATGGAATGCTTTGAGAGAGGGAGACAACCCCTGCTTAAATAGGGAGTGATCAGGTCGGTTTCGTGGCCCAAATGACTAAAACACCCCCGCACCACTAGTCTCCAGCATTGAATGTACCGCCTCACCAAAGATGGGCCCAAGTAGCTTAGTCAGTGCGTCGACCGGCGCAGGTGGGGTGGCTGGCCCACCCAGAAAAGCTTTGGCTGCCATCTTTGATCGGTTGTCTTTGGGTTGCGTCTAGAACTGACCCATGGTGTCAGTTTGGGCTGGCACGTCTCCATTTGTCCTTTTCTTGCTTCATTTTCTTGCTTTGCCTTTGGCCAAGAAATGAGGTGTGTGTTTTGGTATTCGTTTCTTCTATTGCTAGCCCAATATATATGTGTTTTCATGAATGTCCTGCAAAACAAGTGTGTACACCAAAACTATGGAATTTGTTAGTTTAAAACTCCTATCTTTATTATTTTTGGTGTGTTCTATACTAATGTTGGCGGGGTTAGAATTGAGTTAAGAATTGCCAACAAACTCCCCCACACTTGGTCCTTTGTTTGTCCTTGAGTAAAGTTTAGATGGACCAAGATGGTTTATCTTCCCAAGATGTTGATCTGTATACAGCTTATTCTGAGCTTCACCTGCATCAGTGAACATTCATGGTGTCTACCAAATTATCATAGATTTATTGAAAGATGGAATAGCCTGGATTCAAATCAACTTACTCTCCTCCTGCTTTAGGAACTTGGGTTTTGAAAATTTTTAAAGATAGCTTAGCTCCTCAAGTGATGCTCTCAAATCGCTCTTTGAATTATTTTGTTTCCTCACCAAGTACCATATTTCTCATCCTATCTCTATTTTGACAGGCTTAATATCTGGAGTTCATAGGCAGGGATGAGATGCACACTTACCTTGCATATGTTGTTGCATCAAGCCTCAAATTCTTGGAGGGAAGGACATATCCTTAGATCGAATCATGTGCAAGTGTGTGTGTGTGGAAGTATGTGTGGAAGATGGTTCTAAATGTTTTTGGTACTCCTTGTATCATGACTCTCTTTATTGATTGATGATAATTGAAAAGTATAGGCTATGAACTGTATGTACTTTGTATTTTTATACCCTTTTTTTGAATGAGACTATGAATTTTCTCGTCATTTATTTCTCATATTTTTTCCTCTCATGCCCCTTGGCATGGATTTCTCTCTCTTTTTTTTACTCTTCTTTTTTTAGCATAGCCCATATCTCTATACTGGCATATGAAAATTATGAATGAGGAGATGTCATGATAGAATGCAAGGAGTAAGAGTTTGGTGGATGACAACTATGCGACTCTCAGGGTATGAGTTGGCAATATTATTTGGTGGAAATGTGCGCAACTCCCAGAGTAGGAGTTGGCATTTTGGGTGGCTGGAAGAAATGCAATGTATGCGTGACTTCTCAGGGTAATAGTCAGCAATATTATTTAGTGGGTGGACATGAGATTCGATCTTGGGGGTATGAAGCTTCTCTCAACATAAATCACAAAACTTGATACAACTCAGCACAAAGAAAAATGGCTATGTGGCAAGTTTATCATATAAGCATCAACATGTATGGCACTGGTAGGAATTTATTCATCACTAAGGAGCATGCTATATATTTTGAATTTTTAAAATAAATCCCAAGATTATTGCAAAAGAAAAGTAAACTTCAAATCATCCTACTATCTCCCAAGATTATTGCAAAAGAAAAGTAAACTTCAAATCATCCTACTATCTCACATCCGTCAATAAATTAGATAAAAAATATGGTCCTTATTGTATAGTTGTTCACAGATTATTAGGCTTTTAGCAAGAAATAAACTATATACAAAACGTTATAAATTGGTGAAAATGTAATTGGAGCATCAAATTTTTAGTTTGGATTCATTTTATTTGAATTCTATAGAATAAATAAGGAGTGAGTAAAAGTGCACAAACCAAAGTTGACCATGATGAACAATTGCGCATCTTTTCTGGAGGTGAGTGTGGCGCCTCCCCCACACTTGTCTTTGTACCTGTTCTTTTTATTTTGCAGAAATAGAAAGAATACAAAACAACAAGTGTAGATATTCTAATATGACAAATTATTTTATTCAAGATGTGATGTAATTATTTTGAGTTAGGATACTTGTTAAAATCAATCAATTTCATTACATCTATATTTTCTTTAAAATTGTATGAAGGCTCAAAGAAAACTTTTAGATGTTGACCATTTACCATGAAAGTATTACCTTCGTCGTCTTGGATCGTGATGGCACCATGCGAGGATGTGCTGATGATGGTGTATGGTCTTTTCCATTTGCTCCAAAGTTTTCCTTCACCAAAGAGTCTGACTTTTGAATTGAACAAAAGAACCTTGTCTCCTTCCTTGAACTCTTTGTCCTTGATTCGGTGATCGTGCCATCTTTTGGTTCTTTCTTTGTAAAGCTTGGCACTATGATAAGCCTTCTCCCTCCATTCTTCTAGCTTAGAAATTTTCCTTTGTCGGTTTCTACTAGCTAATATTTTGTCCATGTTCGAGCTCTTTATTGCCCAATAAGCTCTATGTTCTAGCTCGACTAGCAAATGGCAGCTCTTCCCATAGACGAGCTAGTATGGTGACATGCCAATAGGGGTTTTGTAAGCTATCATGCATGCCCATAGTGCATCAGGTAGCTTGTCCTTCTAGCCCTTTCCCATCTCATTGTCTGTTTTCTACAGGATGTTCTTGATTTGCTTGTTTGAAGTTTTTGCCTGACCGCTTGTTTGAGGATGATAGGGTGTGGCTATGTTGTGCTTTGCTCCAAGCTCCATTAAAAAGCTACGAAAGGTCTTATCAGTGAAATGAGACCCTCCATCACTTATGACCATTTTAGGTGTTCCGAAGCGAGGAAAGATCACTTCATGAAACATCCTTTTTGCATGCTTGGCATCAGTAGCCCTACATGGCAAGGCCTCCACCCACTTGAATATGTAGTCAACGGCTACCAGGATGTACTCGCTGTCATGGGACTTTGGGAATGGTCACATGAAGTCAATGCCCCATACGTCAAATATCTCGATTTGAAGGTTGTAGTGCAGATGTCGCACTCCATTTTCAAGGATAAAAATGGAATGTATAAATAGCCTTATATGCGCCCTAGGAACAGTCGCACATATAGGATGACAAATTACAAAGAGTATCTTCACCCTGTTTATTACATAATGAACCAATATTTATCACAGAGTATTGCTCATAAACAAATAAATAACTAAGACATCATTATTGCGGAAGCTTCACACAGGGACACGCCGACTGGTGAACACCAAGCCTAGTACTCATCATGATAGCTTTCATTCCAACCTTCATCTGTTACCCATCCGGGATTTTCCAAAATTGAAAAATAAAACAAGCGTAAGTACACAACCGTACTCAACAAGCATAACATGGGTTAATGAGGCTCAATAAGGCTGACTCTATTTGACTGCATTTAGCTTTTACAATTAATCATATTGAAGCATAGCATCAAGGTAGTGAGAATTCCCATATACTCATGATCAAGATAACATTAACAAATATGTATCAATCACGACATTAAGATGACACATTAATAATTTGAGAACCATTATCCTTAATGTAAATGTGTCAAGGCTGCCATGACTGTGGGCACAGATAATATATTGATTTAAACTCTGATCAGAGGTGTACACTTTCACTGTGAGTCATGCTTTGCAACCGAGTGGATTTATAACTTCCAAACCACTACAAAACATATAAAGCCTCCTATAGGTTCTCCTAACCAATCAGAGATGCGAAAAACGTTAAGTGTAGGAACCCCTCTTCCAACATGACACAATCCTTCTCGGCTATACTCATAAGGACAGAGGTTGTCCTAGAGCCAACTTCCAGACCACTAACCAGCTAGAAAAGGGCCTACAAGTGACTAGAGCCAGAGCCATATAGCCCTCGCAGCTGTACGGATTATCCATGATAAATCACTTATAGACAAGAGTTCAAGTTTGTTAAAAGTTATCATTTTGGTTGATAGCATAACACACATCAAGTTATAAGATCATGACCATTAGAGCACTAGCATCATGACTACCTAATGCAACCCAAAAGGTTTAAGGAATCAAGATATCAAAGCTAGTTATAATCTATAGGGTCATCAAATGGACACATGCATATGAATTGTTATTTATAGTGAATAGGTAACAAGGAAGATCCATGCTATACTTGCCTTGACTCACAAAGTCTTGCTGGTCCTGCTGATCCTCAAAGTAGCCTTTCTCAACAAAAACCTCACCTCCTGTACTCGACATTAACAATCAACACCAGACAATCCAATCGAGCATACATACACGAAGCAAACAAGAGTTATTAGAGGAGCAGTACATCAATGTCATCAAAACAGAATAAAAAGTTTATAAAACTATTCTACATGCTGCTACGATCACACAGATATCAAGTTCACCAAAAACGGAGTTATAACTGCGAAGTTATGAATTTTCAAAGATTTCTTATAGACAAATAAATACATCAAATATAAACTAAAAATATAAAGTCTCCAAAATATTCCAATAGTGACATCACTACATAGATTACGAAATTATGAATCTAACAGAATTTGAATGGACCAAAACAAAGTTAAAACGTGAAAGTTATAAACTTTTGAAAATAATGGCAAAACTGTAAATAGAGGAAAACATATTTTGAAACTGTAAAGAGGAAATACGTTTTCCATTGAAGGAAACGTATTCTGGCTCTGTCTAAAGGGAAAATACACTTTCCAGTGGACAAAGCGTATTATGGATCTGTTAAACAGAAAATACGCTTTCCAGTCGAGTAAACGTATTCTGACGAAAGTGCCAAGGGCTCTTAACAGATTAAGCAGAAAGGCAGGGGGTTTTTGGCAAAGCTGCCGGCCAAAGGGTTACGGGCGACTGTGGGCCATTGAATCTGAGATCAACGGTCCAGATCGGTCGGGGCAGTCGACCTCACTGGGGATGACGCACAACGCGGCGGCTGCCATCGCCGGCGACGAGGAAGCTCGCCGGAGAACTTGAACCGGGCAATTCCGGCCACCATTAGCAACGAGACCGGTACCGTTCGAGAGAGGAGCTCAAGCCGCGCTCACCTAGCAGGAAGATGGATACCGAGAAGAAGCGAGGATGACGTGCTGCTCGACGCGGCGGGCAATAGCGACCTACACACGGTGGTGACTCGGTTTAGGCAGAATTGAGCCAAGAAAAAGGCACCAACGTGCTCAGGAGGTCAAGGCGGAGATTTCAAGCTAGCTTATGATGAAGATGTCCCATCGGTTGCAGCCAATTACAAACTCTGGCAGAACGGCAGCAATGGCGGCTAGGGTTTTGGTGTCACTGCGACTCGAGGTGAAGGCGGCTGGCACTAGGGTTCGGAGTCGAGATTGCGGGCGCAGAATAAATCCTTATATAGCCCCGAGGGCGAGGGTGTGACCTGGTGTGCGGAGGACGGAGGCGGCGTGGGTCGGAGTCGGGCTTGCGCACGAGTCCCGGTCGGAGGTGGACGAAGACGATGCCGTCCCCACCTGTCAGCCAGACAGAGGGAGAGACACGGACGCGGTCACAGACGGCGTTGCGTGCTTGATGGGCTCGGCCTACGGCCCAAGAAGAAGAGCGACGCGTGTGCGTGGCTGTTGTGGCTTGCTGAGCCAGCCAAGGAAGAAAGGAAGGTGGGCCGCGCGGGGATAGAGCGGGCTAGAGCGGAGGCGGGAAAAGCAGGCCGGCTCAGGCTGCTTAAGTGGCCTGGCCAAATAGCAAGAATAGAAAAGGGAGGGAGATGAAAATGATCTTTCATTTATTTGAATCATTTTCAAAAGCAAATACAAATGAATTTTGAAATCCAAAATCAAATTCCATCACCACATCAAAGAAAATGCACCAGTATGAATGCACAAGCAAGGTTGTACCATGTTATCTCTTTATTTTCTTTAAAACTTTTATTTTGCCAAAATTAATTGCTTTCCAAAAACAATTAAATCCTTTTGTCTATTTTTGAAAACCTAAAAAATTTGGGATATTACAAATCTACCCCCCTTAAGAAAATCTCGTCCTTGAGATTGGATGTTGCTAACTCGAACAACTGCGGACAAGCTGCCTTCAATGCATTTTGGTTTCCGAAGTTGCCTCAGCCTCTGAGTAATGATTCCACTGCACCTTGCACATCTTAATAACCCAACTTCGGATAACCTTTTCAGCTGTGTCCAAGATCCTTACTGGAAACTCTTCATACGTGAGATCATTCTTAACAGTAAGTTCCTTTAAGGGCAAGTGTTCCTTCTCAGGTACACGCAAACACTTCTTAAGTTGAGACACATGGAACACATCATGCACACCCGCTAAACTCTCATGCAACTCCAACTGATAAGCCACTTCCCCACATCTCTTTAAAACTTTAAATAGACTAACATACCTAGGTGCAAGTTTCCCTTTTTGGTTAAACCTCTTCACACTCCTCATAGGAGACACCTTCAAGTACACATAATCACCTTCCTTGAATGTCAATTCTCTCCTTTGGGTATCTGCATAACTCTTCCGGTGAGATTGTGCTACCCTCAAGTTCTCCCTAATCACCTGTACCTGTTCTTCCATGGTTCTTAGAACGTCTATCCCAAACAATTGACTTTCCCTAGTCTGATTCCAAAACAACGGTGTCCTGCACTTACGTCCATACAGAGCTTCAAATGGTGCCATCTTGAGACTCCGTTGATAACTGTTGTTGTATGAGAACTCTGCATAACACAAATTCTTATCCCAACTTGTACCATATTACAATGCACAAGCTCTCAACATGTCCTCTAAGATCTGATTAAGCCTCTCAGTCTGACCATCAGTCTGTGGGTGATATGCTGTACTAAAGTTCAACTTTGTTCCTAAAGAACTATGCACTACTTTCAAAAAATGAGATGTGAATTGAGTACCTCTATCAGACATGATCTTCTTTGGAACACCATGCAAACACACGATTCTTTCCATGTACAGTGTAGCCAACTGAGTTCCAGTATAGGTGGTCTTCACCGGCAAAAAGTGAGCTACCTTAGTCAGTCGATCAATTATTACCCAGATAGAATCATAGCCCCTCTTACTATGAGGTAAACCTGTTATAAAGTCTATACCGACCTCTTCCCACTTCCATTCAGGTATCTTCATCGGTTGCAATAAACCAGCTGGCCTCTGATGTTTAGCTTTCACACGTTGACAAGTATCACATAAAGCAACGTACCCTGCCACGTCCCTCTTCAAACCAATCCACCAATACTTTTCCTTGAGATCCATATACATCTTAGTACTTCTAGGATGGATAGTAAGCTGACTCATGTGCCTCTCACAGAATTGCCTGACGAAGAGCTTTTACCTCCGGAACACATATTCAGTTGCCATACCATAAGGTACCCTCTTCATCAAGGCAGAATCTAGGTGCCTTCCCTTCTGCTAACTTCTTCACTTTATACTTTAGGTCCTCATCTTCCAGCTGCCCCTTGTGAATCTCCTCCTCTAGAGTTGGTGTCACCTCTATCTCCATAGCATTAATAACAAGTGTAAGGTTCAAATGAGCAAACTCTGCACCCAACTGATCAGATTCAGGTGTCGCCCGAAGCTCATGAGCATGCTTCTTTCTACTAAGTGCATCGGCCATGACATTTGCCTTCCCTAGATGATAATACATATCAAAAATCATAATCGTTTAATAGTTCTAGCCAACGATGTTGTCTCATGTTCAAGTCAGACTGAGTTAAAATGTACTTCAAGCTCTTATGGTCGGTGAAGATATCAGTCTTATGCCCAATCAGATAGTGTCACCAAATCTTTAGAGCATGAACCACAACTGCTAATTCTAGATCATGAGTAGGATAATTGAGCTCATGTTTCCTCAACTGCCTCGAAGCATAAGCAACAACTCTACCTTCTTGCATAAGAACACACCCCAATACTAAACAAGATGTATCACAGTAGATTAGAACTTCCTGCCTAGGTCTGGCAATACCAACACTAGAGCGGTTGTCAACCTCTTCTTGAATTCTTCATAACTAGCTTGACACTTGTCGGACCACATAAACTTGGCATTCTTCTCTAGTAATGCTGTCAATGGCTTAGCAATCTTCAAGAATCCCTCAATGAATCTCCTATAATAACCAGCCAACCCAAGAAAACTGCGAATCTCGCTAACATCTATAGGTGGCTTCCAATCCAACACATCTTTCACCTTGCGTGGATCAACTGCTATCCACCATTAGAAATAACATGACCAAGGAAAGAGACTTCCTCTAACCAAAATTCACACTTGCTCTTCTTAGCATAAAGTTTGTGCTCTCTAAGCTTCTGCAAGACTAACCTCAAATGTTCTGCATGTTCTTCTTTGTTCTTTGAGAATACCAAGATATCATCAATGAAAACCACAACGAACTTATCTAGGTATTCCATAAACACCTTGTTCATCAGGTACATAAAGTAGGCAGGTGCATTGGTTAACCCAAACGACATAACTGTATACTCATACAACCCATATCTAGTAGTGAATGCCGTCTTCGGTATATCTGAACTCTGAATCTTCAACTGATGATATCCAGAACGCAGGTCGATCTTGGAAAACACACAAGCTCCTCTCAACTGACCAAATAAGTCATTAATCCTGGGCAAAGGATACTTGTTCTTGATGGTAACCTCATTGAGAGAACGATAATCAACGCACATCCATTGAGTTCCATCCTTCTTATCCATAAAAATCACAGGAGAACCCAAAGGTGATGCACTAGGATGAATGAAACCTTTCTCTTCTAATTCCTTTAACTGTTTCTTAAGTTCCTCTAGTTCATTGACCCCATTCTATATGGACGCTTAGCTATGGGTGCAGTGCCAGGTAATAACTCAATAATAAATTCAATGTCGCGGTCAGGTAGCATACCTGACAATTCATCAGGAAACACATCCAGAAATTCCTCCACCACATGATTCTGAGGATTTGCACCATCATTAAGCTGATTCAAAGTAGCAGTGGGAGATGCTAGCACTCTAACATCAACACTGATTCTATCTCCTTCTGGTGTAGTCAGATCCACAACCCTCTCTTTGCACTTTATCACAGCTTGGTGAGCTTCCATCCAATCCAATCCTAGAATTAAATCAGTACTAGATGCGTTCAGCACAACAGGATTAGCTGAAAAGTCTACCCCCTTAAGTGAAGCTTAGATAAGGGGCAGTAGTAAGAAGCTGGTATAGCACCCCCCGGTGAATTTACTACCATTTGGTTCTTCATGGCTACAACTGGTATGCTATGACTTCTAATAAATGCTTGTGAGACAAAGGAATGCGAAGCTCCAGAATCAAAAAGTATAGTAGCAGAGATAGAGTTGATGTTGAACGTACCCAGCATAACTTCTGAGGCCTCCTGAGCTGTCTCTGTGGACACATGGTTTACCCTTCCATGATTAGCATAGGACTTCTGATTACCATTCTGCTTCTGAGGTGTGTGCTGGTTTGATTTCTGGGGGCAGTGATTAGCATAGTGCCCAGGTTCCCCATAATGAAAACACAATTTAGGAGTATTGGGACTACTCTTTAGAGGCGTGTTGTTGGGTGCAGTAAGGCGCGGAGTTTGATTTCTAGATTGCTGCTGCAGCCGCTGATTCCCCTGCTGCTGGTGATTTCCATTCTTGCGCTGAGCATACTGACCATGGTTTCCCTGGCTGACTGGTCCTTGGAACCTTTGCTGGAAGCCTTGATGAAAGTTTGAATGGAATGAGAATTGTTTCCAAAGCCTTATCCATTCATCCTCCTTTTCTTGTCCTGTGACAGACGTTCATTATCCAGCATAATAGCACTATTCACCAAGTATTCAAAGGTATCATACTTGTTACCCTTCAACTGCAGCCGGAGTTCATAGTATATGCCCGAGGAAATGACGCCACTTGTCAACGTCCCTTATAACTTCATGTGGAGCGTAGCGTGCCAACTCCTTGAATTTTGCATGATACTTACTCATAGTCATGGAGCCCATTTTGAGATTCCTGAACTCCTCGGCCTTCTGCTCTTTTAAACCCTCAGGGATGTGGCGGGCCAAGAAATCCTCTTTGAACCTTTCCTAGGTAATAGCAGGAGCATTGTTAGGATGTGCAGCTTGGTATGACTCCCACCAGGTCTGAGCGACGCCCTGGAGTTGCCCAGAAGCATACAACACTTTCTCAGCATCATTGCACTGTGCAAGATTCAACTGCTTCTCCACAGCACGCAGCCAATCTTCAACCTCCAAAGGGTTAGTAGTATGAGTAAACACAGGGGATGACCTTGCATAAAGTCCCTGTGTTTATCCCTTGGTGGTTGAGCATACGGTAGCCCTCCAGCTTGCATGGTCTGCATAAACTGGGTCATGGCCTGCATCATCTGCATCTGTGCCTCCCTCATTTCCTCATTAGTGATATGTCCAGCACCATGGCCTCTACCATAGTTTCATCTTCCACCCTGAGCAGCCATCTGTATTCCAGCAAAATCAAAGCTTAGAGATATTCAGGATACAAATTACTTATATATTTGATAAGGATTGCAAAACTGAAAATTTTTGGGCTAGCTTCAATTTCAGTAGTACAGAGAAACAATAATAACTCGAGATCCAGATGTCAAAATGGGACGTTATATATATGGTTGGAAAGGTTAGGAAATTCTCTACAACTTGTGTTCAGACTATATTACCAGATTCTATCATCTAAGCCATCAAATTGATCAAACAACAGAAACTATTCTGAGATTCCAGACAGCACTGAACATCTGATTGCGGTAGACATAACTTCCAACTTAGAACCAATATGGACATGATTCTTCTGGGAATTGTTAGATAAAGAAGTCTAATTTTACTCAGAGAAATCTCATACTCATTGGACAAACCAACTTTGAGATATACTCAGAATATCACAGGCCGCTCAGAAGACAGCAAAAGCAGAGACAAGATAAACCAACCCAAACTTAAATTTACTCAAACATTAACCTTAATATCCTTAACTAAGAAACTTGCGGACATGCCCACCAAGTTCCAGCACTCACACAAAAATCCAAATCATCCATATTACATAATCATAAATCATCAAGCACTCAAAGTTCACAAACACTAGAATGACACGACTAAACTTGACTCACGATACTAATAACATGCCTATTACATAAGGGTTTTCAAGCTAAGGTTGAAGCTTGTGGTTCAGCCATTCATAGATCTTTGGTTATCCAGTCATAGTCCTGAGCCTATGAATTTCTTCTTGCTGCACTTTAATCTTCTGCGCTTGCTGGTCCACCGTGCTTACCAAGCGCTGATGCGTGAGCATCATGTTGAGGATTCATCATAGCCCAGCCATCCTCCATACTGTAGTCAGCGCAGGGCAAATAGTAAAACTCATCATTTCGTATATGTCCAAAGCGATGACCACGGAGAGCAATCCAAGCCATAAAAGCAGCACCCTCTATACCATCCTTTTGAGTTGGACAAGAACTAGGATGCTCATAAATCATCTCCATCTCATAGGAATTATGCATCTCCCCTAGGGAACATATCACCACATTTGTCTCCCAGTAAGTACCTTCCAACGGATGGGTGTGTTGGAAACAAGTGTACTGCACAGCGGGGTCCCAATCAGCATAGTAGTCATGAAGAAGCTTCATGAGTCGTACATGCGATCTGGTGTGACACTCCGGTACATGATAGATCTTCACAGTCCATCCCATAGGAGCGTGCGGTCCACCTCCTCCACCAGAACCACCCGCAGATGGCGGTGTAGATTGACCACCATCTTAAGCTACTTCCATCGTCTCACCATCGCTGATGTCGAGGGCCTCCTGCCCCTCATCCACAGGTGCCACTTCCTCCTCTTCTTCTTCAGCGGCCTCCATTGGTTCTTCCTCTTGAACTTGAGGTGATGTAGGCACCGGGGTTGGTGATGGCAGAACATCTTCCCTAGACTCCAGGTGGTTGAACAGAGCACGATACGCAACAGCAGTCATGCGGCGGGTATAAGGAGGCATCTACAAGGTTTAGACATAAGTTAGGGTGGAATCAAGATTTTCACAATAGAGTAAGTATAAGAGCATAAAAATTGAGAAAATAACAAGGTTAAAGTTAAGAAGCATGAACTAGTGAAGCAAAGGAGACTAAGAATGACCATTCTATCTAGGCTTACGCCCTACAGTCAACACGGCTCTCATACCAACTTGTCACACTCCATTTTCAAAGATAAAAATGGAATGTATAAATACCCTTATATGCGCCCCAGGAACAGTCGCACATATAGGATGATAAATTACAAAGAGTATCTTCACCCTATTTATTACATAACGAACCAATATTTATCACAGAGTATTGCTCATAAATAAATAAATAACTAAGACATCTTTATTCCAGAAGCTTCACACAGGGACACACCGACTGGTGAACACAAGCCTAGTACTCATCATGATAGCTTCATTCCAACCTTCATCTGTTACCCATCTGGGATTTTCCAAAATTGAAAAATAAAGCAAGCGTAAGTACACAACCGTACTCAACAAGCGTAACATGGGTTAATGAGGCTCAATAAGGCTGACTCTGTTTGACTGCATTTAGCTTTTACAATTAATCATATTGAAGCATGGCATCAAGGTAGTGAGAATTCCCATATACTCATGATCAAGATAACATTAACAAATGTGTAGCAATAACGACATTAAGATGACACATTAACAATTTGAGAACCATTATCCTTAATGTAAATGTGTCAAGGCTGCCCTGACCGTGGGCACGGATAATATATTGATTTAAACTCTGATCAGAGGTGTACACTTTCACTGTGAGTCATGCTTTGCAACCAAGTGGATTTATAACTTCTAAACCACTACAAAACATATAAAGCCTCCTATAGGTTCTCCTAAACAATCAGAGATGCGGAAAATGTTAAGTGTAGGAACCCCTCTTCCAACATGGCATAATCCTTCCGGGCTATACTCATAAGGACAGAGGCTGTCCTAGACCTAACTTCTAGACCACTAACCAGCTAGAAAAGGGCCTACAAGTGACTAGAGCCAGAGCCATATAGCCCTTACAACTGTATGGATTATCCATGATAAATCACTTATAGACAAGAGTTCAAGTTTGTTAAAAGTCATCATTTTCGTTGATAGCATAACACACATCAAGTTACAGGATCATGACCATTAGAGCACTAGCATTATAACTTACCAATGCAACCCAAAAGGTTCAAGGAATCAAGATATCAAAGCTAGTTATAATCTCTAGGGTCATCAAACAGACACATGCATATGAATTATTATTTATAGTGAATAGGTAACAAGGAAGATCCATGCTATACTTGCCTTGACTCACAAAGTCCTGCTGGTCCTGCTGATCCTCAAAATAGCCTTGCTCAATAAAAACCTCACCGTCTGTACTCGACATTAACAATCAACACCAGACAATCCAATCGAGCATACATATACGAAGAAAACAAGAGTTATTAAAGGAGTAGTACATCATTCTCATCAAAATAGAATAAAAAGTTTATAAAACTATTCTACACACTACTACGATCACACAAACGTCAAGTTCACTAAAAACAGAGTTATAACGGCGAAGTTATGAATTTTCAAAGATTTTCTATATAAACAAAAATATAAACTCTCTAAAATATCCCAACAGTAGCATCACTGCGTAGATTACAAAATTATGAATCTAACGGAATTTGAACGGACCAAAAGGAGTTAAAACGTGAAAGTTATAAACTTTGGAAAATAATGGCAAAACTATAAATAGAGGAAAACGTATTTTGAAACTGTAAAGAGGAAATACGTTTTCCACTGAAGGAAACGTATTCTGGCTCTGTCTAAAGGGAAAATACGCTTTCTAGTGGACAAAGCGTATTATGGATCTGTTAAACAGAAAATACGCTTTCCAGTCGAGTAAACGTATTCTGACGAAAGCGCCAAGGGCTCTTAACAGATTAAGCAGAAAGGCAGGGGGTTTTTAGCAAAGCTGCCGGCCAAAGGGTTACGGGCGACTGTGGGCCATTGAATCTGAGATCAATGGTCTAGATCAGTCGGGGCAGTCGACCTCGCTGGGGATGACGCACAACGCGGCGGCTGCCATCGCTGGCGACGAGGAAGCTCGCCGGAGAACTTGAACCGGGCAATTCCGGCCACCATTAGCAACGAGACCGGTACCGTTCGAGAGAGGAGCCCAAGCCGCGCTCACCTAGCAGGAAGATGGATGCCGAGAAGAAGCGAGGACGATGTGCGGCCTGATGCGGCGGACGGTGGCGACCTGCACACAGTGGCGACTCGGTTTAGGCAGAATTGAGCCGAGAGAAAGGCACCAACGTGCTCAGGAGGTCAAGGCAGAGATTTCAAGCTAGCTTATGATAAAGATGTCCTGTTGGTTGCGGCCAATTGCAAGCTCCGGCGGAACGGCAGCAATGGCGGCTAGGGTTTTGGCGTCGCTGTGACTTGAGGCGAAGGCGGCTGGCGCTAGGGTTCGGAGTTGAGATTGCGGGCACAGAATAAATCCTTATATAGCCCCGAGGGCGAGGGTGCGATCTGGCGTGTAGAGGACAGACACAGCGCAGGTCAGAGTCCGGCTTGCGCGCGAGTCCCGGTCGGAGGTGGACGAAGACGACGCGGTCCCCACCTGTCAGCCAGACAGAGGGAGAGACGCGGACGCAGTCGTGGACGGTGCTGTGTGCTTGATGGGCTCGGCCTATGGCCCAAGAAAAAGAGTGGCACGCGCGCGTGGCTGTTGTGGCTTGCTGGGCCGGCCAAGGAAGAAAGGAAGGCGGGCTGCGCAGGGACAGAGCGGGCCAGAGCGGAGGCGGGAAAAGCAGGCCGGCTCAGGCTGCTTAAGTGGCTAGGCCAAATAGCAAGAATCAAAAAGGGAGGAAGATGAAAATGATCTTTCATTTATTTGAATGATTTTCAAATGCAAATACAAATAGATTTTGAAATCCAAAATCAAATTCCATCACCATATCAAAGAAAATGCACCAGTATGAATGCACAAGCAAGGTTCTACCATGATATCTCTTTATTTTCTTTAAAACTTTTATTTGGCCAAAATTAATTGCTCTCCAAAAAAACAAAATTAAATCCTTTTGTCTATTTTTGAAAACCTAAAAAATTTGGGATATTACAGTAGAGGCATTGCATTGCGAGCGGTGATGCTGCCTTACAATTGGCATTTTTGACACCTTTTGATGAACTCCTTGTTGTCTTCATACATCATCGGACAGAAGAACCCACACTGCCAAATTTTGGCTTGTGTGCAGAATACTCCATAGTGGCCTCTATATGGTGCTGCATGACATTTTTCTATGATTTGCATCCCTTCTGCCGTTGGTACGCACCTCCTCAATAGTCCATCAGAACACACCCTGTACAGGTACGGGTCGTCCCGAAGGTGCCATCTGCTCTTGACTTGGAGCTTCTTTTTATCTTCCCCTAGTGGTACATATCCTGCAACCATGAAGTTCACGATGTTCGCATACCACGGGTTGGTTTCTGTCACCTTCAGCAGCATGTCGTCGTGTAGGAAGTTGTTCTTTGGTAATTCTTGCAGGTTAGCGACTTGCATACATGACAAAGGATTTGTAACAATATCCTCTATTTCTTTTCTATCTTTTATTTTAAGGTCAAATTCCTGGAGTAGAAGAATCCTTCTTATTAATCTAGGTTTAGCATCTTTCTTAGTGAGCAAGAATTTTAGCGCAACATGATTAGTGTAAACAATAACTTTTGCTCCCACTAAGTAAGATCTAAACTTTTCAATAGCAAAAACAATAGCCAATAACTCTTTTTCTGAGGTAGCATAGTTAAGTTGAGCTCCTGTTAGCGTTTTGCTAGCATAAGAGATTGTGCAATGCTTCTTGCCATTGGATTGGCCAAGGGCTACCCCAATAGTGCAGTCACTAGGAATTTGTGCGAAGGATCAATAGGAATGCGATGGGTACAAAGTGCCGGGCTTATCCACTTAAGATCTTCCAGGGAATACCCAAAGATAGACCTATGCTTCTCTAGAATGGCAATGAGTTTGGATGTCTCCTCATCACAAGCTTATCGCTAATGATAACAGGAGTTTGTGTGTCACCATTCAAGAAAGATAGCGTAGGCCATCGGGTAGGGGCTTAAGCTCAACTGGAGGTCGTGTCGGTACTTCCTCCTTGGGAAGGTCAAAGGTCTCTCCTAAGTCGTCCTCTTCTTCTATGAAGAGTTCAACGTCTTTTTCTAAGGACGACTCAAGCGAATCAAAGGGTAAAACCAACTTGACTTCCATGGGCAGGTCATGATGGGAGAGAGGTTCTGCCACCGAGTTTTTAGCTCAAGTGATTTGGAGGGAAAAAGATTCTTTCCCCAGCTTCACGTCCAGATCCCCTATTTTTGGTGGGTCCATGGAGAGTTTTTCTAGGGGATGCCCTATCATGATGTCAAAATCTTGGTTGTCAAAAACATGGAAATCAAGGGCTATTTTGACATTATCATGATGTACTGTTATGTAATGTAGAATCCACATCCTTTTATGCTAGAATGTGGTGCAACTCTAAGAGATTTGTTTGTCAGAGCAAGAGGTTCATCACCCAAGTAGGTGAGAGTGAATGATAGTGACATAAGATTTGCTCCGATGGTAGGATTGTAAAGCACATCCACCCTGGTCCTAAACAGTTGGCATTGAATGGTTAAAGAAGGAGCACGAATCTGAATTTCTTCAGATCAAAGCTCCACTTCTTCTACCCATTTGGCGCTCATGATGGCTATCAACTCCTTGATAGATTTTCTAAGGAATTCTATGTCTAGTGGATCTTTAGGAGTGATGGGGACTGGTGGTCTCTTTTGGCATGGATACTTTGAGGTGTTCCCAAAATCTTCAAATTTGTCCTTGAAAAGTGAAGATTCTGAAGTTTGGGAAGTATCCTCCAAAGTTTCTGGTTCAGGTGAGGGTCTCTGGATGGGAGGCAAAGGTTCATCCTTGGCTGAAGAGACTTCCTCATGTTTAAGCACGGGCTCTACACGGAGGGATTCTAGCGGTGGAGTGTTCTCTAGGATGCAATCTAGAAGGGCTTCTCCTTCCGCTATGGTTTTATGCAAAAAAAACCTCTGACGGCAATATCGAGCTGTAGGGCAGATTCCTTGCTAAGACCTAACCAAAAGTGCTATAATAGCACATGGTTTGGTACAGACAAGTCTGGGCCAGAACGTGATAGGATTGAAAATTTGTCCCAGGCTGCACCTATTGTTTCATTCTCTTTTTGTTGGAAGTTGAGAATCTCCTGATGCAGGGAAGCAATTTAAGATATAGGGAAGAATGTGAGACAAAATTTGTTCCTCAATTCTTCCTAATCTCCATTTACCTTTCCCAAGTTGTGGGTGTACCATTGTTTTGCCCTCTCATCAAGAGAGAAAGGAAATAACTTCCACCGCAAAGTGTCGTGTGACATGCCCGAAATGGTTAGGCATGCACAGAGCTGCTCAAACTCCTATAAATGATGGTATGGGTTTTCATCTGTGAACCCTGAGAAGGTTTGTTCCCGAACCATGGCTACAAAGCTAGGGTGGAGTTCATAGCTAGAAGCTGTGATTGGCTTCAATGATTTTGGTGGCTCTAAGAACTTGCCTTTTAGAGCAGCAAGATGTTGGATAGAATTTTGCTCCATTGGAAAAGATGTTTTCTTTATAAAAAAAGAAAAAAAAGAAAAGATAGGATACACAGGACGAACCAAGTCAGAGATAATTACGACAACCGTTCCCTAGCAACAGCACCAGAAATGCTTGTTGGTATTTCTTAGTGAAAGCAGCAAAGTCCGTAAGCACATGGAAGTACCGTTGTATCACTTCACCCGGAAGTATTCAGGGTATCGTATTTTTCATGAGGAACTATGCATAAAAAGGTCTCTTAGCTCATTGTCCCAGAGAGGCGATATGGAGAGTAGCTTGGGTAGTGAGGTTTTCTAAGAATAGATCCTAAGTGAAGATAGCATTACCACTATAGACTTGCTTCGGGCACCGGAGCGCACTTGGTCTACCAGGAGATACCAGCGTACAGCTCTACTCCAAACCCGGACATGGGGGATTACAAGGAACGGACGGGACAAGGTCACTCCCCGCCGCCTACCACCTCAATCATACATGAACAGAGCAAACGAAGGTAGCTCTAGCCTAGACACCACGTCTATGCTATCGACTACTACTCTAGCGTGTCGACAAGGCTTACCCATCCCTGGGGTCCTTCTACTAGAGCAATCGTCACAAGACGATCGACGATCCTGCAAGAATAAAGCAAACAAAGATAACTTACTTAAGAACTTAAATTCAAAGGATAAACACAAACTTCTTACTCCAAGTAGTAAGTCGCCTGTCGAGGTATAAGGGTGGAGGGAGCCGACAACTCCGCACTCCTCCACGTGGAAGACGATCCTCCTGGGAACTTCCGAAGCAAGCTTCGCTAACTTGCTCCTCACTCACCACTCCCCCTACTAGTCTAGCTAGAAGCTATTGGAAATGTGGCTCACTCTCCTCTCTTCTCTCTTGTAGTGTGTAGGCTTTCCTAGAAGGTGAGGAATGAAGAATAGAATGGAATGGAATGCTTTGAGAGAGAGAGCCCATGCTTAAATAGGGAGTGAGCAGGTCGGTTTCATGGTCCAAATGACCAAAACACCCCCGCACCGCCAGTCTCCAGCATTGAATGTACTGGCTCACCAGAGTGAGCTTGAGCAGCTCACTCGGTGCGCCGACGGTGCAGGTGGGGCGGCCAGCCCCCCAGAAAAGCTTTGGCCACCATCTTTGGTCGGTTGGCTTTGGGTTGCGTCTAGAACTGGCCCATGGTGTTGGTTTGGGCTGGCACGTCTCCGTTTGTCCTTTTCTTGCTTCTTTTTCTTGCTTTGCCTTGGACCAAGAAATGAGGTGTGTGTTTTGGTATTCTTTTCTTCCATTGTTGGCCCAATATATATGTGTTTTCATGAATGTCCTGCAAACAAGTGTGTACACCAAAACTATGGAATTTGTTAGTTTAAAACTCCTATCTATATTATTTTTGGTGCATTCTATACTAATGTTGGCGGGGTTAGAATTGAGTTAAGAACCGCCAACACCCAACTCACATAGAGGGGGTCGGCCAACTCCCACTTGGTGGGCCCGAAGTTCATCTTCACTCCACCGACTTTAGGATCCTTCTAGAAGACCGAGGTTGGGTCCATATTTCATGGGAGGGGGCCAGCCGACCCCTACCTTGTCGCCAACCAAGTCAGTTGGCACTCCACTGACTCCCTGCATGCTCCCACATGGTGATTAATCCCAGGCATCCATCCAAGGTGGTTCCAAAGGCGGTTTATCCAAGGGTGGAGAGATGGGAAGCACCTGGATCGCTGACGTGGCACCGGAGTAGCCCCAACTCTACCTCCACTATAAATACCCCCATAGGCCTTCACTTCAGAGCATGAAACTTAGGAGAAAGCCACTCTCTAGTATTTTAGCTATGTTAGTAGAGGGAGAGTGAGGAGTCTTCTCAAAGGTGCGCCTCAGCGGATGCGAGCTTCTTGTAAGTCTTACATTTGAGTCTTTCTAGTAATTTATTCTGCTTTGGTACTTTAAGTATACAGTCTTTTAATGGCATACTACTTTACTTGTTGAAGTGCTCAAAGCTTTCACTAAGCTTAGAGTAGTGAGATTAGTGTAGACGTGGTTTCTAAGCTAGATCTTGCTAGTATGAGCTGCTTGTCGCATTGCAAGACACAAACCTTGAGAGTGACAAACCTCGCTAGGCATAGAGTTCCTTGTACGTGTTGTAGGCAAGATAACATAGTGAGCGTGGGGCTGAATAGGGTAGTCTCCTCGGTGAGGAAGGAGGTGGAAAACCTCATTAACTCGACTTGTCATTTCGTCTATCGCCCCCGGTAAGGGAGAAGGTGGTAAACCTCGTTATACTTATAATATCATGACTAGGTATCTTTGCTAGCTAGACCTCTCTATCCTATTATCCTAGACCCTTTGTTTCATCACTAGATGACCTTGAGCCTAGTTAGTTCACTTCACGTTCCCTATGGAAAACTCGATACCTGGAATACTCCTGGTGAAGGCTACATTTACTACCGCACGCTTCCGTTTGCCACTTCTGGTGTGAACAACTGACTAGGCCTTTTTCCTTAGGCTCATGTTGGGTGATGTTGTGCCATGAATACACTTTGTGATAAAGCGTATTTCCTCCTCGATTCAACCTCCTTTATGGTAAATTTCATCCTAATATCTGTAAATGCACAATTCACCAAAACTTGTCGAATTGGTTAGTTCGAAGCACCAATTTATAGTTTTGGCATGGCATTAAGATGGAATTGATAAGAATGTTGGCATTAAAAATATAAGTTATGGACCACCAACAAGTGCCGCGCATCTCTCTGAAGCGCGACACCACAAGACGTGCATCCTCCTTCCTCCTTCGCTCTCTCCCTCCGGCCCTCATTTGCTCTCTCCCTCCGACTCCCACACTCTCTCCCTCCCATCTGTGGCGTTGGTGGTTCATGTTCGCACCACAAACTCCTGGCCTGGCATGGAGTCCGGGACGAGTGGGCGAGCAGAGCCTTGTGGTGGCAAGCGGGCGCATCTCCTCTTGGTGGCTGGGCCGATGGCGTGGGCAAGTCGGCCACAGCCTTGGGGCATGGCCGGCCTCTCAACGTGGCCTAGAGCCATGGAGCGTTGGCCCAGCGTTGCAACGGCGCATGGCAGAGAGAGGTAGAGTGTAGTGCGACTACTCCATTCTCCACCGAGCATGGCATCTGACAGCATGGATCTGGACTACAACTGCACGGATCCGGCCTCAACTCCAAGCACCAGCACAAATTGAGCGAATGCCAAGGTATGTGCCTTGTCTCTCTCCTTATTATGGATCCACACATCACCATCTCCCTTTCACGCAGATCCAGGATCCAGGTGGGACAAGGCTTCCGGCGGCAGATCCAGGCCAGTTGCGTGACCCGGCGGAGGATCTAGGCCACGTGACCTCTCTCCCCCTCTTGGTGCTACGGCGGCTCAGAGATCCAGCAGCGACGGCCCATATTCAGGCTACCGCAGCCCATATCCATGCACGGTGTGGGTTTTTCCTTTTTTTGTTTTTTCCACAGATTAACCACAGCGGGTATCCAAATGTGCCCGTCACGGATAATGGATTTACTGCATCGGGCACTGGCGCCCCGCATGGTGGATCTAGTGACCTCTCCATCACAGCGGACGTCTTTGCCCGCTGTCAAAAATGCAAAACACCTTGCTGAAAAGATTCCTGTAGTAGTGTACTTTTGTGTGCTTGGAATGCCAGGACTTTGCAAGAAACCAGCACTGCAAGCAAACGTGGATTGTATCCAAACACAACAAAATGAAAATTCCTTGGGTCCTGGATTTCTTTGAGTTCCAAAATTCAATGGCCATGGAATTTAGCATTTTCTTATGCCGCCAAGGCAAATGTGTATCCTTGATGGTTCCAATCAGCCTCCAAGTAAATACGCAACTTTTCTTGATTGTTATTGTGATCCACCAAGGAAATACCTTGAGTGCTATTGCAAAACGTCGAGGAAAACATTTTCTTCAAAAAACATTATTTTTTGTGATTTTTTCAATTGATCTTCAACAAAGATCTAAAACTTTCCCATTCAAATTGTTTTCATTTGAATTCATATAGAGTCAGATATGCATTAAAAATGAAGGTTGTTCCCCTTGGGAACCTCATGATGCCAAGGTCCGTCGAGCTTTCGAGGTTGAATTTGTCAAAAACCCTACCTAGCGCGGTAGCAATCGATGTTTTACCACTGATAGCCTGCCATGGGGATACCCTAGATAGTTGATTCGAGCTTCGGTGAAATTTGGAACTTGGCGGTGAGCGCTAGAGACACGTCGATTTATATTGGTCTGGGCCCTCGTGATGGAGTAACAGCCTTAACTTTCAATTTTGCGTTAGCCTTTGTGTTGGATTGATTGTCTGGTATTGTTCGTTCTTTTAGAAGGGGTACCCTCTACTATCCTTTATAGTCCATGGAGCTTGAGGGGTTCTTTTAGTCTTGGTCGGATACAATGAAGGCATCCTAAATTACATCGAGAAGGTACTTTCCATATGGAGTCTGACCAGTTCGTCCTAACTCTCTTAGGATTCTATGTAACTTGGCTTTGTGCTTTTGCTTATTGGGTAATGGGCTTAAGACGTTGCCCATGGCCTCTAGTCAAATTGGTGAGGAACCCTATGGTTCGGTATCGACAACGTCGCTACCACTAATAGCATATCGCCATTAAATTCTATAACAATCCCAGAAAAATACAATCATCCATGCTAAGTCAAGGACATCAATCCGGATGTGCAGGTTCATCACAAGGAATCTAGCCAACTCTGATCTTTGATCAGTTTGTGTCCTGCTGCGCGCATTGCCTTATTGGGTAGAGTGATGCCAATGAGATAGATGTTGTCTGCTGGTCTGCAGTCTGTTTTCTCTACGTTCTGTACTATGTCGAGAAGAATAAAGCAGTGCCCATTGACCATTTGCATGCACATATGGAACAAGTAACACTTGTTTTTCTTGCAAACTCTTCTCAGATCCTTCGTTCATATATATGTCAGTGGGGGTAGCAATTAGTCAAAAACAGTGAAGGGTGTGTGTGGCACACGCATGCGCGAAGCCATGCTGTATCAAATTAGCAAAAACTTTCTATATATGAAATGTTCTATTCGTCGAATGGAGCAACTTTCGTATTCAAAGTTTTTTAAAATTCGGCTTCATTTGCAAACTATAGTGAGTCAAACATTTTAGTTCAAAACAAAAGTGGTGAGACCCACCCGGCCCCATATGTCATCATCCCCTCCCTCTCTCTTTTCCCCTCTCCCTCTGCTTCTCTACTTCCATCGCCAGAGTTGCAGCAACGCCGCTGCGCCGCCGCTGCCTCTGCCCCCTCACCACGCCGAACTCGGCCAAGTGATAGATGCCATGCTGCGCGCTCGATTGCCTGCACACACGCGCGCCCACGCACTCAAGTGCCCACGTTGCTACCTACCGCCCGCCATCATCACGCACGCCAACGTTCACGGGCACGCCCACGCCGACAGCGACCATGTGCCCTGCCTGGCCAGATGCCTTAAAGGCGTGGTGGACTTCTCCTCCACCCTCCCACTCGCCCACTCCTTTCCTCTCCACTCCCCTTGCATGCCTGCGTTCTTCTCGTGCAAGAAGAGCCGCAGGCAGCCACCATTGTCACCACCAGGAGCTCGTGCGACCGCTGCACTCCTCACCACCACCATTTTTCTCACAGCTCGCGCAAAAAGCTTTGCCTCGCTCCGCGCTACGTATTGAGCTTCCTCTCAGCTGCAGCCGTGCACAGGTGAGGCCGAATCGGCCATGTTTGCCATGGCCGGCGCGTCGAGCTCCGTCTGCCGCCCGTGCTGTCATGGCTACGAGCCTCCTCCATCCAAATCAAGCGTGTCATCACCTTCTCTATGTCATAGCACACCTCCTGCGCCTCTTCCCCGGCTCGAAACACCGCTGAAGCGCCGCTACCGCACACCGCCGTCATCTGGGGCCGCCGGTGTGCATAGCCAGGCCACCACGGGTCGTTGCGGGACGCCTCGCGAGTGTCGTTGGTTGTGTCTCGTCGTCTTGCATCTTCCCCGCTGATCCATGGCCGCCTTCGGGCCCTCCCCGGCGAGAATCGGTCGGACCGTGCCGTTCCCTTGCTCCGTGAACGGAGGTAGAAGAAGAGCAGGGATCCTAACGTAAATAGATTACTCATGCTGGACTTTTGTGCAAAGTATCATGACTCATAGGTTTTGCAGATCTGGGCTTGTGTAATTTGTGAAAATTGCTGGGGCGTCGAAGTAAATTGTTTGTCCTATATGGATTTTTATTTAATCCTAAAAATGATTTCTAGAAAATGGTTTTAAACTTCTAAAATTTGTATCTTAGTGAATATAGCTCCGATTTGAGTGGTTCAAGTTACAAAATTTTTCTTATGATGTATTCTATCTGTGAAAAATATAATATGCCATGTTTGTAGTACTTTTATGTGTAACCTTAAATATTTTTTTAATATATTAATAATTTTAGAAAATGCATAACTAAATCTAGGATTCTCAGAAAAATACGTTTCTTATTTTGTTAGTCTTCTTTTGTGATGCTCTGGCTATGCAAAATGTATCATATGCATGTGCTGTGTAAAAATATAAAGTTGTAGTTCAAGTGGCATTAAGGGGCTATTCTTGGAATAATTCATTGATGCATTATACAGACCTAGTATGAGGGTGATAATTTTTTGAAGGCTACTTGTATGCTATAAGGTAGCTGATGATGTGATGAAATCTGAAGTTTTGCATACTTGGTAATACAAAGTATTTTTAGTTCCATTTAATTATGCTGCCTTGTGATTCTTGTGTAGGGCAGTAGACTTGTTCAAATGAGGTAAAAATTTGATGGCAGACTAGAATTAGCATGTATTATCTATTGTAATTTTCTAGGAATTTTATGAGATGCTAATCTAGTAGTCCCTATTATAGCTATTCCCTTTTTGGCATGAAATCGGCTTAAGCATTGAGTTAGCTAGGGCCATAATTAGTTTTGGAGATGTTTAGGATACATATGATTGGATGTTAAGAATGTTTTGGGTCATCATGGTTAAAATAGCTTGATATGTTAGCACTATATACGTGGTTAGCAATGATGATAAGTTAGTTAAAGGCAATGTGATGATGTTTGTGCTTTAGTAGATGGTTAGTTGTAGGCTATATACATGACAACTGCATGTTTGTCTTGTGAAAGCCAAGTGTAGGGTGGGTTAGGTGATTAAAATAGAATTGTAGTAAGTAACAATTAGAACATGATGAATAGTTTGATGTAACTATACTTAGTGTAGATCTTTGGCTTTACTGGCTTGTTTGCTAGTGATAGTAAGTTAGCTAGTTGCTTCACTGGCTTATTTACTGGCGATAAGTAGAAAGAAGGTTTCACCGATAGGCCTGTATTATTTTTAGTAGAGAATGCCGTAGATTACATGTGAGATACATGTTCTTGGATGATGTTGACTACCCTGTAGAGAGGATATGCAAGCATTCATCATTATCATACTCCATCATCATACCATGTGCATTCTTTGTATTCATACACGCACATGCATCATACAGGATCGCTAGGAGAACAGAACATGATGTGAAAATGGAAATCCAGAAGAGGAGTTCCAGAGTGAAGCTTCTGCATAGAAGGTGATCCAGAACCAGGAGCCAGACGTGGAGTGATCGAGTGCTTGGAGCTTCAACCTCGCTCGTCAGAGGAAGGCAAGCCCCGAAGCATTCCTCCCTATAGTTTTTTTCAAATAACTTAACTTGAGTCCTTTATTGTTTATGATGCATTAAGTTTATAGGCGTTGATCGATACCATTGATGCATTATGATTACCCTTGTCCATCTGAGTTACCCATACACCCTGTTAAGTTTAGGATCGCTTATATGCTTAGACCTACTTAAATTAGATCGGTAGAAGTCGGGTGATTTCCTGTCATCCACGAGATATAGGTGGTGACTCATAATGGTGAGCTATGTTGTTATCTTGGAATAACCATGTGGCGTAATAAATTGAGACTGGGCGGGATTCGTGTTGTGGACAGAACTGGAGGTTCTATGTTTTTTATCCCGTCTGTGTCAAACTAGGACCCCGTCTAATGTCTCGGCCCTCTTGTCATGTTGAACGCATGTTCCACAGATAGCTGGAAGGGTGTGATCATCCGACCGTGAAGCCTTGAGTTCTGTTTGGGTTGGGTTTCGACCAGCTGAACGCTTTGTATTGGAGATGGCGCAGGTGATTACAGGGGCGCGAAGAGTAAGCCTGAGGTCGGCGTCCGACTAGCATGCAGCCGGGCGGCCCCTGGGTACGATGGTTCTTGTTGATCCCGTGACTCTACTTGAACAGGCCAAGGTGACCTAAGGTGCCTTCATGCAAGCATGTCTGGGTTTATGTGGGAAATACCTCACCAACTAGTTTGCAAATCGATTATAATCGCCATCGTTCCTGGATAGTGGATACTGACTTGAGCACCGACATCGTAGTCAAAACTTGAACAAAGAAATGAGATGGTTATGATGTTGATGCTGAAAGATGCTCAACCGAAATTGGCTACGATTCTTGCTTGATAATTACACCATGCTTGTTTAGTCCAGGTGCTAATCTAGCGTGAGCAGGTTAATGACTTTAAAATACAACGCTAGAAGGTTACAATAATTGTCCTTAATAAGCTCAAGCTTTTATACAAAGAAATAAGTCAGCTAGCCTCTTTATAAAACCTTGCATACTCCTTGTAGTCACTTTATTTTTGTTTTATGATGGGTAAGTCTAGCTAAGTACATTCTCGTACTCAGGGTTTTATTCCCACTTGTTGCAGATCATAAGACTTTTGCTGTGGCAATAAGATGGACTTGTATCCCACCGGGAGGATTAGACCTTGGGAAAGGTCATCTCTTATACCTTGTCTAATTGCTGTTATTGGATGTCAACCCTGATCTAGCAATGTATTTCAAATCATAGGTGTGAGTATATGTCAAAAATATATCTACTTCCGCCAATTATTTGCAACTCTGATTCAAAAGGAAATTATGAAAGAACCGGTGATGTAATTATGCTATGTGTGAAAAGTAAGAACATGTGAATGGTAACTGCTGAACTGTATGATCTAGGTGTGTCGTTGGAAAAGTTTGAAATCCTTCAAGATTTCACGGACTATCGGGTTAATATGAGCAGAATGTGCTAACTAAATTGCCTCGGCGGCTTACTTAGTACCTTCGGTTTATATTAATTGGGCAGTTCTGTTACACTGCTGTTCCTGGCCATTGCGCTCGCCGTGACATCCTCGTGCAGTGCGGCAGGGGAGCTCGCGACGGCAGCGTAGTAAAGCTCATGGTGGCGGAGGAGCACGTGTGCGGCGGTGCGGAGGAGCTCACAACCGCTCCTTGCCCTCGTGCGCGTAGCCACGGTAGGGGAGTTCACGGCGGCGGAGCTCCTGCCTGCGTGCGGAGCACGTGCACGGAGACGCAGTAGGGGAGCTCATGGCAGCGGAGGAGCATGTGCGCGGTGACGCGGAACAGCTCACGGCGGCGGAGGATCATGTGCGGAGGGACGGCGGGGGAGCTCACAGCGGTGGAGCTCCATCCCTGTGTGCGGAGGCACGGCAGGGGAGCTCGTGGCGGCCGGGACGTGCGCGGCAACGTGGTGGAGCTCATGGCTGCTCCCTGCCCTCGTGTGCAGAGGCACGGTGGGGGAGCTTGCAGCGACGGAGCTCCGTGCCTGCTTGCGGAACATGTGCACGGAGGCGTGACAGGGGAGCTTGCGACGGTGGCGCTGCAAAGCTCGTGGCAGCGGAGGAGCATGTGCGCGGCGGAGCTCGCTGTCGCTCCCTACCCTCGTGCGCGGAGGCTCGGCGGGGTAGCTCACGGCTGTGGAGCTCCCTGCTTGCGTGCAGAGCACGAGCGTGGAGGCGCGACAGGTGACCTTGTGGTGGCGGAGTTCCCTGCCCGCTGCCAGGCTCGTCGACGCCCGCTCTAGTGCCCAGGGCGGCTGGGTCGAGCTCGCCAGCACCAGCGCTAGGAGGGCGACCAGCTTGCCCATGTTGGCTAGCCCAACTAGGCAAAAAATCACCGATCAGGCAAGATTGGACCTACAGTGAACCAGACAACAAGTTCAAGGGGCCAGATGTGCATTTTGAGAGTCGATGGACCTATTTGACACGGCAAAAAAATTTCATGGGCCTGCGGTGCATTTACAGTGCATTTCACACTTGTGTATGCGAGTAGATCACACAAAAACATGACATAACAAATCTTTTGTTAAGTTTCTAGATTAAATTGTACTGATCTTCACTTCTAAATTATAACACGTTTTGAATTTTCTAGTTAAATTGTTTTTACAACATTTGTACCTCTGTTTTCAATTATAAAGTGTTGGCTTTTCTAGATACATTAATATTTTTTTCATGTACCTAGACATTGTGTATATCTAAGCGTATAAAGAAACTATACATCAAGAAAAGTGAAAATGTCTTACAGGATGGAGGGAGTATATTCTTGGCTAAAGATAGATAGTTAGACAGAGACAAGTCCATAGATAACATAGCTAGATATAGATCGACAAATAGAGAAATAGACGGATAGACACAAAAAGATGGATAGATAGATAGATAGATAGATAGATAATATAGATAGATAGATAGATAGATAGATAGATAGGTAGGTAGGTAGATAGAGAGATAGATAAATAAAGAGATAGACAGATAGACATATAGATGATAGACAGATACATAGATAGATACATACATAGATATCGTGTTGGATAGACATCATGTTGCCGTGGAGGGTATATATATTTTCCATAGGACCCGCTGGTTGATACGAGACACACTACACTCAAACAATCATATTGTTAGCTAAGCTCTTACCTAAAACCCATGGCGAAGTGCCAGAGGCACGTGAGCATCCAAGGACTTTGGTTGCTTTCTTTGGTTCTTCTGGCATCCCTAGTTTGTGCACGCACAATAAATGGTAATCAATGAATTATACCCATTGTGTTTTGACACAAATACATATATACATATAATACGCACTTGTTGATTCTGACAAAATTGCTTGTTACTCTCGATTGACCTTTTTTAGGGCAAACCAAAGAGGAAATCGACACTAATGTGACGATGACCACGATGACGTCAGCAAGTTACATAATTGGTAGCGGTGGTGAACATCTATATAGAGGTAAATGCGTTCGCAAAGAGGATCTGTGGTGGTGGTGCGGAAGAGTCCGCTTTAGGCAATATTTAGACTGTGCAGCGTATTGCAGGAAGCACTTTGTTGGAAAGGACTAATACTTGGTCCGTTATCCAATAATCATGATGTGGGGCATATGAACCCTAGCTTCATTATGTCCTGGTGAATGATGTAACCTTCTTTTCAGATAAATAAAATGTGCCAGATGGCTTTTCCAAAAAAAATATAAACTATCGAGTTTTGCTGCGATGGTCCCTTACATGAATACTGCACAACTCTTAAAGCATCCAATAAATTAGTTTAGCTATAATTTCGAGCTAGGTATTATCTAGCCAAGTCCTACCCGACCTAGAGCAAACCCAGCCCAAGCCCTGCAATTGTTTTGGATCTGATCTTCTAATGCTATCAAGACACAGAACGACAACAGATTTTCATTTTGACTCATACACGTGCCTTCTCGGCCACGCCGCAATGACACAATCTTCGGCCTTCTTGGTGGTACAGATTCTTGTGCTCGATGAAACATACTACGTAAGTCCGCGACATGAATTGTAGCCGTTCATGGTCAGAGCATATGAGATGATCGAAGTATGGCCAGTAATGCCAGCGAGCAGCATGTTGATGTGTAGATCTCAGTAGCTACGTCGATCACTGGCATGGATGGCGTAAGGTTTCTGCAAGCCCCCACCTGGTTGGGTTTGAACCCCCGACTTGGTGGTACTGAAACTGAAAGCCGCCTTTGCAGGTGACTGCCGTCCGTGTGCCAAGCATGTAGAGAAGACGCTCGGCCAGGATCATCTCGTTCACGTCGCCGTTGCTCCTCCGGGGTGCAGTCCCCACCTGATTCTGGAAGAAGTCTTGCAAAAGACCGATGGAGTCAGGGACATGCTGGCGCACCGATTGCAGCTGTGTTTGGACACCTGATGGAGGCACTTGGCATGTAGGCTGCGGATATGGAAGACATTGAGGTCTAGACGTCTCTGTACTGTTGGCCAAGCAGGCTCCCTCCACGCATACGCGAAGCTCACCGACGGCGAGCCCGGAACAGTTCACATGCACGAAAGTGTGCGCTCTGGGCTTGTGGGCATGGGCCGGGCACGATTAAAGGCACGGAAGGTCCGGGCTAAAAAATTATTAGGACAAAATTAATTAAACTAGTTAATCTTCTGTTTTTAGGATTTTCTCATGATTTACCGACGTTATGCGTTAAATGATAAGCGACGTTCCCGTCGATAACGAGGCACCAATTGTGATTTCGAAAATCTCCAGATCTGTCGAATGTTCAATCCTTCGGTGGTGCTCATAAGGGTAGGATTTACATACATGTGTTTAAGGGTTAAGTGTGTGTGCGTGTTGTTGACGACTGCATTGTACTGTGTAATACAAAAAAGTTAATAGGATGCTTTAAGAGACGTGAAGTTTCCATAGAAAGGACCATGGGAACAAAATTGTAAACTATATGCTAAATTACACTACTACATGAATGATTTTCCTCAAGGACGCCTAAATGGCCTCCGCAACGGACACAATTTCGAGCCTGCCACGGTAAATCGAGCGATTAGCCATGGCGGGCTTTTTTCTTTACCGTGGCGGGCACACTAAGAGGCCCGCCATGAAAAAGGTGGAAGCCCAATTGGCACAGCAACGACATAATTTCAGTCTTTATCTATATAAATGTGAAACCTAACTCGTCACCACCCTAAATCAGCCACTGATCCGAATGCCTCCCCTAGCCAAACGCCTCCCTCCAGTGCTCTCTCCCGTCTCTCTCATGTCCCTCTTCCTCTCTCACTCTCAAGGCGTGTGGCCTGGGGGCATGTGTGATAGCAGGTTTTAAGAACAAAATCAGATACAAACTATATGTGAGTATTTGAAAACAAAACTCACAAATAAGTACAATTATAGGGTAGTATCAGTAAACAATGCTTATTAAATAATGTACATAGTAAAAGAGAGATATACCCTTAAGTAGCTATCAATGGAAAGACACTCAGATCTTCAGGTGTAGACTCCACTCCACTGGATCCAAACTGACTGGTTAATCACACGCCTAAAACTTCTCCTGAGGTGTGGAGAAATAGCAAGAGTACATGATCCATGTCGAACTCCGCAAGTATAGGAACAAGGCAATATGGATCCCATAAACTCATGATCAATGTACCTTAAATAATGTAAATTATAAACAGTAAATAATATAACAAGAATCATGATCTTTAATATAAATATCTCCATGACCACTCGTGTCCTTGAGCAAGGCTAGTATATCGGTTTATATTAAACTTTGCTTAGAGGTATACACTTTCATTGTGAGTCATGTTGCCCATATGCCTAGGTTTGCAACTCCCAAAACTCTTCCAAGGAGAGCAAGCAAGGTACACTATGAAGCCTTTCAAAAGTTTGTCTAATAAGTTAGAGCCGCTAGGTTTCATTAGTCAGTCAAGGTACACTATGAAGCCTTTCATTATGGTCACAGAAAGAAAACCCAAGCTATACTTGCCTTAGAATTAGATCCTTCTTCAATTCTAATCTTCAATGAATTTCTTCTTAAACACCAACTTCTAAATCGTCAACGAATCCTTCACTTTCTGAACATGGTCAACAGCAGCAAGCAACACCATACAATTCAAACGAGCATACATACACAAGACAGACAAATAAATAAGATTAGAACAGTATACCAATCTTAATAAAACAGAATGAAAAGTTTGTAAAACAACTCTACTCATTGCTACGATTACATAGATGGCAAAAGTTTACCAAAAACGCTGCTAGGATGGTGAAGTTATAAAACACCTATAAACTAATCCTAAACTCCTATAAGGCTAATACTCACTAGGCTATTTCTCTAACTTTTCTTGCGCCACATCATCTGCTTATGTCATCATCCACTTACTTAGATAATATGCTCTACATGCATGCATGTTGCATCACAACCTACTATGAACTCATTGCATCCTCTTTTAATGTACTCCACTAATTAAGCCAGAATTCTATGTATAGTTATCATATTAGAAGTTTATTATATTTCTACTTCCATATAAAAATTAGCAAACGCATTTAAGAAGTTCCCGTAGCAACGAGTGGGGAATCACCTATTAATGCATTAAACATGAGCTCGAAATTTAAAATCTACAAAATAAACTAACAGTAGCACTCACGTAGATTATGAAATTATGAATCCAATGCAATTTTAATTGACCAATCCGAGTTAAAATATTCATTTTATAAACATTTAAAAATTAGCGGCAAGATTGTAAATACCGGAAAACATAATTTTAGTACGGTAAAAGCGAAACTACGTTTTTCAGAGAAGAAAATGGAATCTAAACCATAGATGATTCGTGAGGTATATGTGTATTTCTAGATTTTCTTTTGTGAAGAAAAACGGCAAGAAAACGCCATGATGTCGTCAAGGCAAGGATTGACATCGTCCAAGCATGGATTTGCATCATCAAAAGCTAGCAAGTGGAATTAGGAAACAAGGGTTCGGCACGGTGGCTCCATGGCCGACAACAGATAGGTTGACACAACCACAGGATTAGTTTGTCAGCTTGCATTGTTTGACCAAGAATGACAAGCAGCTAGCAGGCAGGGCATCACGATGTTAAACTTCAAAAGTGCCAGAGATGTTTTAAGACAAAGCAAGGAATAGATAATTGATTAGGAAATAACGATAAACTGAAAAGGCAAAGTGACATGGGCTCACGTTGGGGGATTTGCTCAGGATGATTGGATATTTGTTTGTATTTTCATTGTATTTTTGGATTTATTTTTTTAAACGAAAACGGCCACAAATCAAATACATGACATCATCAAAGCTAGATTTGATGTCATCAAAGCTAGCAAACTGATCGGCATGGAATTCTGCTAGGAATTTTGAGCTGGGCAGAGCACGCACGGTTTGCGCTAGGGAGCTGCAAGTTCATCTCAGGTTTCGGTTCGGCATAATCACTATGACAGAATTGCTTATCAGTAACGCTTTAATCAGTGACCCAAAACCAAAACGCGCACCAATATAATATCCGTGACGCGGGTACACATGACGTGTCACTGAGTAGGAGTAGCACAATGCCACTAGAGAAAAATGTGTCAGCAATAATAAGTCAGACGCGTCTTGGATAAAGAGGGTGCTGGTAGTGACTCATCTGGACAAAGCGCCCGATAAACATCTAAAGTGAAACTGAATGGGTCAGGTCCGCACCCACCCCCACCAGGCCCGTCCTTCCTGCACCTCCGACTCAGTTCTCCCATCCAACTCCCCCTCTCTTCATCTCCCATCAGACGCGGTGCGGCGCAACTGGGTTGCAGTCTGGCGGACAGACAGATAGACAGATAGATAGACAGACAGATAAACAGAGAGATAGATAGATAGATAGATAGATAGACACATAGATATATAGCCAAACATATAGATAGATAGATAAATAGTAGACAGATAGATAGATCGATAATAGACAAATATATATATATATATATGGACCGTTGAATGTATATATATTGGCCTAAGGTTGAGGACTTGAGATAAACACATCATTGGTTTTAGCTCTTACCCCTCACCCATGGCGAAGTCCCTCAAGTATACCGATAATATCCAAGGATTCTAGCTACTTTTCATGGTTCTTCTGGCATCATGTGTTATTCATGCACACTTAACAAGTGGTAATCGATACATTTGTCACATTTTCCCTTCCGATAAATAGATATACCTATAGTGTTAATTCTGACCGTATTGCTTGTAATTTTGTTAATCTTTATTACGGCAAACCATAGAGGATATCAACACTGGGAGGGTGAGGATGACCGTGATGGAGGGAACAAGCAGCAAGACAATTGGAGATCAGAAAGATCTAGGGTGCTTTCTAAGAGCTGCATTGCACTGCTGCCAAAGGACAGGTAACTGCTTTGAGGAACTATTGGAATGTTTGAAGCACTGCTGCGAAAAGACAGGATGCCAAAAGATCTAGGGTGAGGTCATGTTTTCTCCGATTTGCAGATGGAGAACATAAAGATGTTCTACCTAATGTGCATGTACCAAGGGATAAAATAAGATAAATAACTTACCAATGATTCTTGAGTGTTTCTTCTTTCTAAAGTTGCCATTGTCATTACAAAATGTTGATATTGTCATATTGGATGTCCATACAACATTACATTTCACCTACAATAGCTTATTTAACACCCCAAAAAGAAAACAATAACATCCTTTGGGAGTATCACCGCACACTACAATTCAACAAGAATATTTTTTAGATGAAGGATAGAAACTATCCGGCTTCATCTACCATGGGTAGAATCAGGCCAAATTATTATAACAAGAAAAATAAAAGAAGGAAATTGATGAAAAAAATTACATCTCCAACAAGGGGCTCGAGCAAACATGCTTGCTCCGTGATGTCAACTCCTCTAGAATACGATCACCACCGTCAAGACAAAGCGGCCAAAACACGTTTGCCAGACCTTAAAAAAGTTACTGAAAATATTGAACACCGATCACCATTAAAGACTGGATGCTTCATCCAAGGCAACAGCACAAATGGCTTGGTGCAGATACAAGCCTGTCAACCAACATCCGAGCTGTTACGCCATCGAATGCCACCTCTGCCTTGAGCTAAACACCGGGCAGGGTGACCACACGGGAGAACTGCCTGGCCTTGGCGAACAAGAACTTCGATGAGACGCCTGCGCCACCGTCGTCGGCCTAGAGAAACCAGGCTAGGTTTTCACCCAATTATTGAACACCCGCGGGTGCAACAGGGGACACACTAACCAACAGTTTCGGCTGTGCCTTCAACAAGGTGCGTGGCACATGCAGTTCCACTGCCGCCGGCCCGACGTAACACGCTAGGCAAGGTTTTCACCTAGACCACCACCACCACCGTCAGCTCAGCGCCTGGCCAAAGTGGAAGGCCGCCTTCACCAAAATGTCACCATCGGCTTCGCTCAGGAGGCGGGCAGCTTCAACCCTGTGCGTGGATCAGATCCAGGCCCAGGGGCCCCAAATCTGACCCGATGCAACCGCCACCAGACGAACAACACGCCGGCCGCCGTTGACGAGCCACCACCACATGGAGTAGGGTACTGCTGGTAGAGGGGCAGCACCATCCCGGACCGAGGACCCCAGATCCAGGCTCGCAGGGCCCAAATTTGACCCTCCGCCGCCACAACAATGGCACACCGAGGACGGAGAAGCCCGCCATTGCCGCACCACCCTGCGCCTGCTCGGGCCACTGGCCGGCACCGCCGTGGTCGTGGTCGGTGACCTCGCCGAGCCCCACGTGGCTCGGATGAGTTGCCCCACCTGGCTGCGCCGTCCTGCACCGCCACACCACCGGATGAGAGGGCCCTGCCGCCGCCATCCCGGCTGGCCGCGCGGCCTTGCCGGTGGCCCTCGCCGACGGCGGCGGGACTGAAGATTGGAGAGGAGGGAGAGGACGCCATGGCTAGGGTTGGCCGCCCGAGCCGCTCGCGTGGGGGTGACATGGAGCAGAGGCTATTTAGGTCAGGGAAGAACTCAATAATAGTAACAACAGAGAACAAAGAAGCATCGACGATCATATATATTATATGATAAATGAGAGAGACTATATTGAGAGCAAAATGTCCATGACACAAATATCTTTTGCTGCAGCAAAGACAACCAGTGCTGGACAAGCAGGCCTCCGGAGCTGCGTACCTGCTCAGGTAACCGGGCAATAAAGTTTTTTGGGAGTGCATCCGCGCGAGTTCTCGCGTCCGGTTGTGTTCGAGTTTGATTTAGCGCCTCCATTCGTCCCCAAGCGTACGCGGGTCTGCACTGCATACATCTGCCTGCATCAACTTAGATCTACTACATCGAGCAGGCCACCATGACCAAGGATGGTGGTAAGGTTCCCAGTCCTCCGGATCAGGATCCCATCAAGGGTATAAACTCATCTCACTCTTTGTGATGTTAGGAACCATTGTGATTTGTGTCAGCAGCGGATTCTGTTGGGCGATGTTAGGAACTGCTACATTTGCCGGTAGCAGATTTCTTTGTGCGATTCGTATTTGTTTCTTGTTGTCTTGCATAATGTCGTATTTATGGATAAAAACATGCCGAATATTGTTGACTAGATTTTCAACAAGATTGATAGATAGATAGAAAGAAAGATATATAGATTGATAGATTCTAGATAGATAGACAAACATTTAGATTGATAGATAGTAGAGAGATAGACAGTTAAATAGACAGATAGACAAACACATAGATAGATAGATAGATAGATAGATAGATAGATAGATAGATAGATAGATAGATAGATAGATAGATAGATAGAT
>CM041635.1:33799344-33854910 GCA_023333625.1 Bothriochloa decipiens | reverse complement strand
GATAGATAGATAGATAGATAGATAGATAGATAGATAGATAGATAGATGGGTACCCCCATACCATTGAGTGTGTGTATATATTGTTCACATGGCCCAGTGAATGATACAAGACACAACACTCAAAACAAACATATTGTTGGCATTAGCTCTTCCCGTCACCCATGGCGATGTGCCAGAAGCACGTGAGCTGCATCCAAGGACTATGGCTGCTTTCCCTGGCTCTTCTAGCATCCTCTGTTGTTGGCGCACGCATAATAAATGGTAAACAATGAATTATATTTATTTTCTTTTGATGTAAATGTATATACAGCGTTCATTCTGATAAAAGTGCAATGGAACTCGATTGTAGGGCAAACCAAAGAGGACATCAACACAAAGAGTGTGAACATAAACACGATGAGGTTAGATAGCTACATAATTGGTAGCGGTGGAGGACTTAATAATTATAAAGGCCATCCATGCGTTGTGAAAAAACATTTCTATTGGTGCGGAAAAGTTGGCTTTCCAACAATGTCACAGTGCTTGAGGCATTGCGGCAATGGACTAATAAGTGGTCCAGTTTCTCCGCCAGTTCATATATAGATAGATGGAGATCATGAACATGTTCTATCTCTAATAAGTGTTTCTTGTTTCAAAATGTGCCACCATATATACTACAAACGGCTCATCTACCCTAATCTATATACTTTGATTTCTCTGCAACGCCACATTAAGCCACGTCTTTAATTGCTTATGTTTCGAGCGACTCAGGAAATAAAACCCTAAGTCTGATACTGGCAGATGCAAGAAGCAGGAAGGCTTGTGCTTAATTAATTCCTGGCTTAGGTGCCATGAACTCTGTGACTCCTCGAGTGATTGTAAAACCAGACAAATTTATTTCCGAATCGATTATTCCTCGGCCACCACAACAAACACACGCTACCTTCGTGTTTAAATAGCTGTGTGTACACATATATACTTGCCTATTCGTGGTGTGTTGACCTAGGTTAATAGACGGCCAGGGGGAACTAAGATAGAGCTCCACTCGCCATGGCTACTCAAACTTCGCGCCACCCCTCTCTGCCTACGCATCGGCTTCTGTTGGTTGCACCTAGGTGCTGGCCTCCATGCGGGTCCGCATGCATCACTGCCGATTGCTGCCAAGGTCTGCGTCTGGCCACTTTGCATCCACGCCAACTGCCAGCATCTGCGTATGGCCGTCCTGTCTTAGTGTCGCGTGCTTCTGTCTTGGCCTCCAATCCGCGAGCCTTTTACCTGTATATCCTTGAAAAAGTTGGCTACTACCTCTATGTCACTAAAAAGTTGAGTGACACCTACATGCCCAAGTTGAACTTCGTTTTATCCCACATGCCACTCCGTCCTTAATCTGTTTGGTTTCTGCCATTTGGGTGCTCTTACATGTGGGCCCAAGCAATTGTGCCCTTCTCTGTCTCTTTCTCTGCTCGGTAGGGCCCACATCTTCTTCTTCTTTCTCTGCCGTGGGGAAGATGGAGGGAAGATGGCAGCGATGCTGGCACGAGGCAGCTCTGCCCCACCGCGTGCACGAGGCAGCACCCCACGGCCGCATAGGCCGTCCCTGGTGCCAGCGCCGCGATCACCTGCACTGGCACCGCCACGAGCACCCAGCGGCCTCGTCCGATGCCGGCAGCCATGGATTGCAGCCGCTAGAGCCTCGTCGCCGGCGCCCGCCGCACCTCACGCACTCGTACCGCAGGTCAGCTGCTCCTGCTCACGAGCTAGGCCACCAGCTACAACAGCCTGCGCTCGCGAGCCCGGCCTCCTGCCACGCCGAACCATTGCCGTGCAGGAACTCCAGCGAGGCCGCTCCTTGATGACGCTAGCTCGCCCGCGGCCACACGTCCATCACCGCCGCTCGCGCTCACAGGTCGCTCGCCCGTGCGCGGTGCACGGCCATGGAGCTCGCCGCCGCCGCCATGGGGCTTCACCGGGGTCGCACCCCTCTCGCCGGAGGCAAGGCAGGGCTCCCGCACACACCCGAAGCTCCGGTACCCTGTTTCACGGCCGTCGTCGGGGCCCTGGCTGCCTGCACCGCCGCCGGCGTCGGGCGCCCTCACGGCCTGCACGGCCGCCGGCGTCGGGCGCCCGCACGGCCTGCTCCGTCACCGGCGTCAAGCACATGCCAGGCCTGCTCCGCCCTGGTGTCAGGCGCGTGCCCGCCAGGCCTGCGATGGGCGGCGGTGGCCACGGCTCAAGCACCTGTGCCTCGCCCGCAGGCATAGGGGAGATGGTAGGAAAAGGTGAGAGGTTGAGAAGAAGTGGATGAATGTGGGGCCCACATGAGGGTATTTTGGACCTTTTCTGTGGCAACTTAACACCGTGAGGCTCAATTATGGACGGAGTGGCGTGTGAGGTAAAACGAAGTTCAACTTGGACATGTAGGTGTGAGACACTTTTTAGTGGCATGGAGATAGCAGCCAACTTTTTTAAGGACATACAGGTAAAAGCCTCCCAATCCGCCGAGTGGGTAGCATAGGAAGAGATGCAAGGGGAACTAAGATAGTAGCTACTTCATTGATAAGGTCATTTTGCACCTTATGCTAAATGGTGATGCATTTGTGCTAAATTAAACATTGATAGCAGATAGACATCTATTCACTTGTCTATAATCGCTTATTAGTAGTGCAGATAGATAGACAGATAGATAGATAGATAAATAGATAGATAGATAGATAGATAGACAGACAGACAGACAGATAGACAGACAGATAGACAAATATCTGTTCACTATAGAGTACATATATGTATATATTTAACCATAAGGCGGAGCTAGTATGGGACACATAGACAGACACGTCATTGGTACTACCATCTACTATGTCCACCAACCATGACTAAGTGTTTGAAGCACACTAGGCATGTGTTTGGTTGTGGAGCCACATGGGTTGGGTTGGTTTCATCCCATTTTTATGGGTTGGCTTGAACCTGCATCATGTTTGGTTGGAGGATTGGAGTCATCCCAATCCTTTGTTTGGTTTGAGGGATGAAATGGGTTAGCATGGATGGCACCTTTAACACTGTCAGGTACTATTGACATGGGGTCCAGTTGGCAGCCTAATAAAACTCGTCTTCTACCTTCGGTCGTTCCACAAGCAAAGGGGAAGAACATCCCGCAGCTCTAGAGCACCACATCGAAAGCCAACGCCGCCTACCTCCGGCGGCCAGCACCGCATCCTGCGTCCTCCGTGAGGGCTACCGGGAGCGCCGTCGGGGCCGCCCTCCGTGAGCGCCCTCCGCGAGGGCCACCGCGAGCTCCGCCGGGCCTGCCCTCCGCGAGCGCAGTTGGGGCTGCCGTGAGTGCCCTCCGTGACGGCCGTGGGGAGGTCGCCAGGCCCGCCCTTCACGAGCGCCGCCGGGGCCGCCGCAAGCATCCTCCGCAAGGGCCGCGGGAAGCGCCGCCAGGCCCTCCCTCTGCGAGCGCCGCCAGAGCCGCCGCGAGTGCCACCGGGCTGCCGCAAGCGCCCTCCACCGCGAGGACCACCGAGTGCGCCACCGGGGCCGGCCTCTATGAGCACCGCCGGGCCCGCCCACCGCCGATCACATCCCCACCGTCAGACGGAGCTGGAGGGTTGGAGGAGTAGAGGAAGATGAGTTCTGGAGGAGGAGGGCCGGAGGAGCAGTGGACGTGGATAAGGTCGGCGTTCGCGAGGGAAGGAGAAGGCGACGGAACTAGCGACGTCGTGATGTGGGTCGGCTGCGTTCGCTTATTTTTGGTGGACCAGACGAACCCACATCTGAAGGGTATATTCCCTATCGGGTTGAACCCAACCCCTTCATTTTTCATCCAAACACGGGTTGATGTGAACCCGCTTCAACCCACACCAACCCGCGAACCAAACACACGCTAGCATCCAAGGACAATTCAGGCTGCTTTTCATTATTTTTTTGGCATCCTCCAACGGTCATGCACATATAATAAGCGGTAATCAACAAATTACACTAATTTATTTTCTAATAAATAAATATAATTACAGTGTGTGTTCTTCATTAGGATGAGACTGAATGTAATTCGATTAACCTTTATTAGGGAAATCCAAAGAGGACATGAACACTAGGAGCAGGATGATGACCACGATGAGGAAGATAACCAACATATTTGGCAGCACCCATGGAGAAGTTTCTAAGGGGTTCTGCTTTCATGATATTGTGTCCGGATTTTGGTATTGTAGAAAGACTGATAAGTACTTGAGGACCTTTTGTGACTGCATGAAGCATTGCTGGTGACACACTAAGGTGGAATGAGCTATTTTGTTTGAGGCCGTACGTGCTTTCGATCTCCATTTCACGCTACAAGAAACCTGCTAATCTGTGATAAATTGTTTTCATCACGGATTAACAAAAATTCGTCGCCAAACAACATCTGTGATGATATTAGATATCATCGTGGATTGAGCGTCACCGATTGACCTCCGCGACGTTCTATCAGAAATCATCACGGATTAACAAAAATGGTGACGATCTTTTGTTGTGATGAAAAAATACGTCACGGATGAATTGCCACGTCATTATAAAGGCTTACATGGATGCTCACATGGATGATGACGTGGACACGTACCTCAGCCCATCTATTAATGGACCAAAATCTGAAATGGGCCAACTTTTAGCCTAATTTAAGCTATTTCGTAGCTCTTTTTCCAGCCATTTTGATAGCCCATTTTCGCAGCCCATTTCAGCCATTTTGGCAGCCCAATTTCTGCATCAATTATAGCCCATTTAGAAGCCCAATTTTGTCATATACACAGCCCATACACATAGCCCATGATCACACATACAACACATATACGCAGCTATAATAATGCTAATAAAATTGTATAGTACATCAAATAAATAATATTATGCTTCCATCCAAACAACGTAGCATACGAATTAATCATATTACAATAGTTTTTATCCAACATCTCATCAAAAATTACAACGAACATAAGTTCCAGGAAGTACATACAACTCTAACAGCTTGATCCATGCAGCTGTAGTTGCAAAAGGCATACGAACAGCAGCAGCAGCAAGAACAAAAGGCAAGCATCAGCGTCGGCAAAATGCAACTAGCAACAACAGCAAACATATACCATATGTAGGTTAACTTGGTCAAACTTGGCTTGACACAAGTTAACAGCAACAAAATGCATGAAGTTAGTAAGATATAGCACCATCCATGTCTTGACTCGGTCGAACTTGATTGAGCAAACGATCAAGTTTTGCTTGCATCTCAGCCTGAACCCTCTTCATCTCCTCTCGATCCATAATCCTTGCCTGCTCAGATTCTTCTACTTTCTTTGTCAAATCAGCCACCTTCCGCGAAACTGACAATTTTCCCTTTTCTCCGCTTCCAATTCTGCCTTAGTTTTCTGCTCACTGGATCTAGTTGGGCATTCATGAACCCCACATTCTGCAAGAACTTATTATTCTTGGTGTTCTCAGCAAGCCACAGATTTGAGTTCTTCACCTTCTGTTCTTGTAGACAGCTTGTTTCCCATTTTTGTCTAGCAAGTAAGTAGAAAACATGGTTGGTGATGAGATAATTAAGAAATAGCACCACAAAGAGCAAAGTCTGAAAGTTATCTTACAATAGCTTCCTGTACAGTAGGGGCATAGCATTTTTTTTCTTGCTATAGTGGAGCTCCTTGAACAAATCAAATGCATCGGCTTCTTCATCATTGTATTTTTCTCCCTAAAAATAATATTTATATGCATCAGGTTTGGCATGAATCAATGGTGACAAAAATCAGGACAGAATCATGCATACAAATAGAGAATTAGGCATGCACATATAGGACTACTGTTTATATAAGAAAATAAGTAGCAGCAGCTCATGTTGAACTAAACAAGTTTATCATAGCAGCCTAGCTCAGCTTCAATAAACAAGTTTAGTCATATCTCCATTTTTAGCGCAAAGTTAATCATCAGGCTATCATACCACTACTAAAACTACAAAAATTTAAGCTACAGCCTGCACAAGCATCCACCCATCTTAAAAGAAATGACTTGATAAAGTTGTCGTCCCATAGTGCTAGTACTCAACAAGTGTCTGTAATCAGATTGGATGACAAAATTTGACAAGACCAACACAACCCCACAATTTGCTTGTGACTAGCAGCAGCTCACTACATCAACACAACTATAATTTCAACTACAGCAACAAAGATTTATATATGTGCAGCAACCAAACAAGTGCCATTATATATATATATATATATGTATATATATATGTATATATATATGTATATATATATGTATATATATATATATGTATATATATATATATGCAACATAGATTTATACAGCAACACAGATTTGCCATTTATATATGTGCAGCAACACAAATGGACTTGTTAAGAGTTCTGCTGCACAGTTTTCTAAAAAACTCCCCAACTCAGCTATTGCTTCATAAATATCCCTATCCAGAAATCCTCTCATGGCAGCCGGCAAAATTATTTGCAAAAGAATGTGACAATCATGTGTTTTTAGCCCTTGTACTGTTGTTCCCTCAGCATTTAAACATCTTGAGATGTTGGAAGCAGACCCATCTGGAAACTTGACCTCTTGTAAAAAAGCACCGAAAGCCTTCTTCTTTTCAGTGGACAAGGTATATCTAGCATGAGGCATCTCTCCATCCTCTCTAAATTGTAGCTCCTTTTTAATGCCCAAATATTTTAAATCAAGCCTAGCTTTAGCTGTATCTTTTGTCTTGCCCTTTATATGAGAATTGTCCCAATTAGGTTCTCACATATGTTTTTTTAATATGCATCACATCAAGATTATGTCTCACCTTTAGCTTTTCCCAAGATGGTAGCTTCCAAAGACTAACCTTCCGGCTCCAAATTTCCACATGACCCCCTTCAGAGTTGGAACGCTTCCTTTTCCCAGTTACTTGTCGCTTCCCAGGTTTGACGTCCTTAACTCTCTCCAATTCAGCCAGCAACTCTTTTGTATAGAATTTACCCGGTGGATCATTGCTTTTGTGAAGTCCAATAAACTCATTGTTTGTCCTCAAAGAATGTTCCTTTGGAAGGAAACGGAAGTGCCCAAAATAACCAATTTTGCTCCTTAGGGCATGTGAAAGAGGATGCTTGTCACAATGGATACAAGCAAAATAGCCCTTTGTTGTACGCCCTGAGAGAATGGTCAAAGCTGGGTAGTCATGGATGCACCACAAAACTGCAGCACGAAGATCAAATGATTTGTCAGTAATAGCATCAAGAATGTCGACCCCTTTCCAAAGCTCAAGTAAATCCTCTACAAGAGGCTGTAAAAATACATCGAAGTCCTTCCCAAGTGATTTCGGACCTGGAATAAGCAAAGCCATCATAAAGTTTGATTCCTCCATGCACCGCCATGGTGCTAGGTTGTATGGCACAACTAACACAGGCCACATGCTATGTTTTGTATTCTTTTCTGAAAAAGGATTGAACCCATCAGTAGTTAGGCCAAGTCTAAGGTTTCTTGCATCCTTTGCAAAATCTGGATATTCACGGTCGAAATCTTGCCATGCCTCACCATCAGCTGTGTGGCTCATATTCTTCTCATTAGGCTGCCTCTTTAACTTGTGCCATTGTGCCGCTTCTAATGCTTCTTTGGTCGAAAACATCCTCTTTAGCCTAGGAGCCAATGGAAAATGCCGCAACACGTTTTGTGGAATCTTCGTTCTTTTTGGATCTATCCATCTCGACAGACCACAAACCGGGCAATTGTCATGCTTTTTATAATCCTTTCTAATAGCACACAATTATTGTAGCACATGTATTGATTCATACCCTAGACCTAGTTCCTTTAAAATACCCTTTGCTTAATCATATGATTTTGGGAGTGTATTGAATTCTGGGAAAGCATCGGCCAATATCCTCATGTGTGCAGAAAAAGCAGAATTGCTAATTTTATATAATGACTTCATATGAAGCATCCTTGCCACAAAAGAGAACCTTGAAAATTTGGAACATCCAGGATAAAGTTGACGTTTTGCCTCTCCCATGATAGTTTTCAAAAATGACTCTTTATCACGAGGTTCTTCATCACCAACTTGATTTTCTACATTTGGTCTTGCATGTGCCGCTGCATTCTGTAGGTCTCCTAAAATTCCTTCCAAACGATCACCATAGTTGTCATCCTCTGTCACACCTACCCCATGTGTGGAACCATCATCATCTTCATGCATATCAATAGGATGCTCAATAACATTGACATCTAAGCTCTCTCCATGATGAATCCACCGACTATAAGTAGTTTTCATACCATTCATCAATATGTGCTTCTTCACAATATCCTGTCTTTGGTACTTCTGATTAAGGCATCTACTACACGGGCATAGAATTTCAATATTCTCATTGAATCTCTCATGAATGAAACTCATAAATTCTTTGACACCATCAATGTATTCAGGGGAAAATAGTCTGCTGTGCACCCAACTTCTATCCATCTAATCAAACATTGTAGATAAACCACAATGAGCAAACTACACTATTTGAAATGCTACGTCCAACAAAATCGACAAAGAAAGAGAAGATATGTACCTGGTCAGTAGGTGTTCAGGTGAGGCAAATGGGGATCTCCTCGGAGAGGAGGCAGGTGCTCAGCGGTTGACGATTTCAGGCGTGCTCCAGGCTGTAGAAGTCTGCTCAATAGTTGGATTTGTCACCACGTAGATGCATGGCTGCACTCGGCATCCGTGCGGCAATGGAGGGCGGCGGCGCGGCAGAGCTACAAGACATGGTTGGAGCCTTGAAGGGCGGCGGTGATGTGAGATGTTGCTGATGTCCAGCGGTGATGCGGGAGGATGCGACAAGCAAGGAGGCGGCGTTGGTGGACGATGCAGCAGGTGGGCAGCGGCAACGCGACTCCTGCCTAATCTCGCCCTCGGCGGCAGTGTCTAAGTCCGCTCGCACCTGGGTGTCGAGCCGAGTCCGTAGACGGTTCGAGGGAAGGGAAAACCTAATCCTACATTTTATCCAGTAAAAGTTGAATAAAATTGTAGTCAGTCACAAAAGAAACGTTGGCGCATTGGCGAGGCATACTGCTTCGAACTCGCAGGTGTTGGGTGGTTCTGTGTTCAATTTCATGGGCTGCACTGTTTTTTTAATGTCCCTGGCGGCCTACTGCAATGCTAGGCCTGGCGAGTCTTGTGTTCAAATTCACATAGGTGCAAAGTTTTTGTGCCCATCCATAGGAAGAATATGTTTTTAGTTTTGGCATATATGCTTGCAACAAAGTTGTCGCAAAAAAAAAAACATGTAGCAAAGTGACAAAATGATTTTGTTCAAATAATTTAATAGATTGATTTTTGAGTTAATACCTTTTGCAATCACATTTTCTATTTTGGGTTTAATACCTTTTGCAATCACATTTTCTATTTTTCTTTGCACTAAAATATTGCTAGCGGGCCTACTTTTCTTTGGCTCTAGAGTATGACCAATTCAAAATTCATACACGGTGACGATACTGATAAAATCGTCACCACTTAGTGGGCTGGGAATATCCAGTGGGCTCATCCTTGACGAAAAAATAAATATCGTCACGGATTAACAAGTTTCGCGTAGTGTCAACAAGATGTTTCTACCTATTCGTGGCTGTACAAAAGGATAAATTGTAACTTATCCATTAGGTGTTTATTGTTTCAAAAAATATCACTTCCATTATAAACCATTCGCCACGAGGGACAGATCGATGAGACTACACAGCTGGCGCCGTTTCAGCACTCCTTACCGTTAGGCGCACATGTTCATAGACACCTTTCACCAACGACCTTGGGAGTTCAGGAATAAAGCAGCGTTGTTGTGTGGTGGTAGGGGCCGGGGATTCTGCGCCTTTATGCATTGTGAGAGTACCATTTTCTTGAAACCACAACACCTGTTCTTACATTAAATCGATGGTTAATATTGTTTCTTTTTATTTACATGTTGTCAAAATTTCTTAGTCTATGGTTGATAGATACTAGCTAGTTACGTAGAAAAATAGACATGCAGATAGACAGACGGATATTGTTAGTCAAAAGTTCATATTGCCATGCTAAACTATATTTGAATTTAAAAAATTTATAATACCAATTTTTTAAATTACATTGGATGAAAAAACACACAAAATAAAGTTTGTAGATCTCAAAAGGTTATAAAATATTATAGTTAAAAACTTTTTTCATTTGAGTTCATCTTGCCTAGCTAAACTATGTGTGAATTTCAAAAATTGAAAATACGAATTTTTTAAATAACCTCGGATAGAAAAACATATAAAATAAAGTTTGTAGATCTTGAAAAGTTCAAACTTTATAGTTGATAACTTTTTTATTTGAGTTCATCTTGTCATGCTAAACCTACGTTTAAATTTCTCAAATTTGAAATTCAAATTTCATAAACAACTTCGGATGGAAAAACTTTTTAAATGAAAAGTGTAGATCTCAAAAAAGTTATAAAACTTTCTAGTTGACAATTTTTTTATTAAAATTTCTTTAGGACCTCAAAAATGCAATTTACACTTGGTTTGATATAATATGTGGGGAACTAAAATTACTTATAGACACATGTGATGGTGTAGTGCAGAAGAAACTGCGTGAGATAGATGTCACGAGTTTCAATACCAGTCCCAATTCCCACAAAGAGTGCAAAAATCCTAGAAAAAAGACCATGGCTAGGGGTTGGTGGGTGCTGGCCTATGGTTCCCTCCCCCAATTAATTTTTTCCTATCATTTTTGGCTTTTTTTTATTTTTATCTTTGGCGAGTGTCATGATTTGCCTAGTGTCGTGGCACTCGGCAAAGCCTGAGAAAAGACACTCGAAAAGATCCCCCTTTGCCGTGAGGACCTTTGCCGAGAGCTCTTTGCCGAGTGTGGCACTCGGCAAAGACTTTGCTGAGTGTAAATGGCTCTTTGCTGATTGCAAAAGTACTCGGCAAATTATCCGATTCCAGTAGTGCATCTACCTATCCATATATGTATTATGCCTTTGATCTATATATCTGTGTATCTATGCATCTCTATCCACAGACAGACAAATAGATAGGTAAATAGATAGACAAGAGTTCTCAATGGAGTGTTTATCTAACCATACGGCGCACCACCTAGTTTCATACATAATTACACACTCGGATGAACACATGGTTGTCATTAGTCATATCTATCACCCCATGGAGAAGGCTTGATGCACACCAGCATCGAAGGACTCGGGCTGCTTTCAATTATTCGATTGGCATGCTCAGTCATTCATGCAAACACAATAAGCGGTAATCAATGAATTAGACCCATTACATTTTAGGAAAAATAATTATAATTATACATACAATGTTTCTGATTTAAATTTGCATGTAACTCCATTTTGGACACTTATTAGGCGAAGCCAAAGAGGGCACCAACACTAGGAGCGTGATGATCACCCTTACACATGACTCGACTGGTCTGCCTCCGCTCTGGCTCCACTCGCCCCGAACTCGGTCTCCTAAAGGTTAGTCTCAGTAGGAGTGTTATCAGAGTTTTATTTGTATTTAATGAGCATCAAATTAAATCTGTCCTCAGGAGCGCTATGGAACCAACGGACCACAGCTCTGCCCCATTGTTGGCTCCGCCAACCCCAGATACCGGATACGCTCACCCTCAACTATGTGTACCCTCTACCCATCCTAGCTGTTGCGCACGAGGGAGACAGTTTTCAAACCATGCCAGTGGAACAAGCATGTCTGAGCAATGTTTTTGGAGCGAGCATTTCTTTATCTACGAGGAATACTCTTAGCTGGGGATGGCTTCCATTCTTCTATTCATCAACCAAACACACACTAAGAGACCACGCTTTCTCATTTTCTAGATACCATAGCACTTGGTCTTTTACACTAATTTGACAGTCAAAATTGTGTCTCTTTACTTTATGTTGGAATTTCCTTATGATAGATAGATAGTACAGACAGAACAGATAGATAGATATATAGATAGATAGACAGATAGATAGATTTCCTATCCATATCTATCTATCCATCTATCTATCTATAGAGAGAGATAGATAGCGTTTTGTTTTCTATGGACTGTATATATCTCTAACCACAAGGGCACTGTAGCTATATGATAAAACACATCGGTTCTTGTCGTAGTACACTTATCAATCACCCATGGATAAATCCTCGAAGCACACCAGCATCCACGGAGTCTTTCTGCTTTCAGTGATTCTTTTGGCATCCTCAGTCATCCATGCACGCAACATACCAAGCGGTAATCGATGAATTAGGACCCATTTTATTTTAGTGTTAAATAAATATGCGTACAGTGTTCATTCTGGTTTTAATTTTGCTTGTAACTGGATTGACATTTTTTAGGTCTAACCAAAGAGGACACCAACGCTAGGAGCGTGACGATGACCACGATGAGGGCACAAAGCAACATAATTGCCAACAATGCAGAAGCTTCTAGCGGGATGCCCTCCGCCGGAATATATAATAATGCTGCATCTTACCAATGCAAAAGCACTGATAGGGTATTTAGGAGCTTTGTGGAGTGCATGCTGCATTGCTAGCGAGGAGAGTGCGAAGAGAAGTAGTAGTAATTAGAGACCGCGCTTTCACTAGTTCGTAGATGGAGGTCATGAGGATGCTTTACCTAATCAAGCCTGTACCGACACATGCTATACATAAAGCCTCCTATCTATGATGGTTCATTTTTCAAGTCCTGTTTTCTATGGTTTCCAGAACTGCAATATACGATGACTGCTTCATGAACCGTGATAGAAGCAACCACTCTAACTAATTCCGTGCTAAGTCAACTCATATTTAGTTTTAATAAAATTTATTTAAGAGTTAGATGCACCAAAGCCCTCGAACCTGTAAATATGTGTCATATAGACTATTAAATTTTAAAAATACATTTCTAGCCTCTCTAAACTCGTTAAATAGTACACGTAGGATCCCCTAAAGTCAGCGCGTGGTGGCGAGCTTGACGGCCTTGATCTCCTTCACGGCCTGCGCATTAAGGGGAGGAAAGAGGAAGAGTCCACATCAATGCAACCTGTTGAGCCGCAATAAATGAGTTTCCTATATGAGACGCCCACCCAAGTTGAGCTTGCGTTTGCAGCTTTTTTCTAGAATGGTTAGGCCGTTATATGGTCCATTGAGAAGTAGTAGGGTGAGTAAAGTGTGACATAATTACAATGGCGTACCACAAATCTATAAGCGCAACCAACGGTTGTTGGTTAGGGGGACACGTATCCCTTGGGACATGCGGACATTCCGGTGATCGCCCCTCTCTCTAATCGTCGCTGGAGATCATGTCCATGAGAATTACTATCAAGCTTGATATTACAATTTTTAGGTAGAACTCTAGAAAACTCTGGCCTCCAACAAACTAGGCAATGCGATTGCTATCGCAACTAAATTTGTCTACCCGGTATGCTTTCTTATCTTGATGTTTGTGACGCTGGCAACTAGTGCCATGATTGTATGTTTCAAATTTTATTACTTTCTCTTAAAGATATAGATAGTTTGTTAGAATATGTTGAATTATTGACAAACAGTTTTTATAGAGCGGATAGCTAAATGAAGATATAGAATATAAAATTTAGAGTATTTTTTAGAGATGCTCCTACTCCTAGTAGTTAGTCAAAAAAAAAACTCCTTGCCAGTCGCTGCAGGACCATCCTCCCAGTATACCAACGGACCCGGGTTTATCGTACGCTCACCGCCAACCTCGATCCTTCCATGGCAGGTGTGTGGGCCAGGTGCACACGGTAGTGCAAGCGCAGTCGCTCACCCACGCGCGCGCAACCACGTCCAGGGTAGTGGGGCATGTGTCGCTGCCTTGTTGTGCCGGGACCACTGTCGTCCTCAAGCACCGTGCCTGGACTGTGTCCCTTTCGGACGTCCGTATGCGCTTAGAATTTACCTATATATATTTATATTTATATTTATATCTATATTTTTAGACACACACTGAGCGTCTAGATAGATAGGTCTAAAATTTACTTATCTATATCTATATCTATATCTGTATCTTCGGATACACACTGACAGAGATATGTTTTGAGTGTGCGTATATATATATATATATATGTATAATAAGGCGCAGCAGCTGATATGAAACACATCGTTGGTGTATTAGTCTTATCAATCACTAATGGAGAAGTGCTTGAAGCACGCCTGTATCCACGGAATCTTGCTGCTTTCAGTGATTCTTTTAGCATCCTTGGTCATTCATGCACACATACTAAGCGGTAACCGATGAATTAGCTAGTTAATTATACCCGTTTTATTTTAGTGTAAATAAATTTATGTACAATGTTCGTTCTGATTTAACTTTGTATGTAACTCGATTGACATTTATTAGGCAAAACCAAAGAGGACACTGATGCTAGGAACGGGATGACGACCACGATGAGAGCAGCAACCAACACAATTGCCAACAATGGCAAAGCTTCAAGCGTGATGCCCTCGGGAATATATGCTACTAAAAATTACATCTGCAGTGGCACTGGTGAGGCCTATAGTAGCTTCAAGGAATGCATGGCGAATTGCATTCGTGGAGTCTGCCACTGGGCGTAAGAGACATCGCTTCGTCTACTACACAGATGGAGATCAAGAGGATATTTTACATAATTAATCGTGCTTGTATCGAAATATACTATAAATAAAGGCTCATCTATGACGGTTTATTTTTTAAGTGCCATTTTCTATGGTTCCTTTTTCTTGTGAACAAATTTTCTATGCAGTCCACAACTGCAATATTATGAATATATAGTAACTGCTTCATTTTTTAGAAGAGCCATCGGTAGAATATGCTGGGCATATATTAATAGACAAAAAGCAACTACAAAACCAAAAATAAAATAAAACCTAACCCAATGAAGGATGCCACAAGCCCACAACAGAACCACCACTGCAAGAACACAAAAACCATGATCCTCAAAAGTAACAACTGCCAAATGACGACACTCTAAACGCCAATGGCACAAACAACGTAAATTGTTAGGGGAGTAAGTTTCTATAGTAATGCCTCCAAGGAGGGTAACGACATCCGTAGATGCTGACAACGGTGAAAGGAGAACCCGGGTTTTTCAACCATACTCCTGTAGGGTAAGGCGGGCCTCACAATAATGCCTCTACTGAGGGATGTGCTACCAAAAGGCATCAGCATTGTCGACCAAAGCCATGGCCTTGCAGGGGCTTCACTCGAAAACCCCCGACGCTAGGGGCGAAACTTGCCAAGCAACTTGTTGGGGAAGGGGCAAGACTATGGCATATCTACATATTCTTGCTGCTTATAGTGTATATTTGCACATTGTTGCAACTTAGTGTACATACACTATTGCATCAGATGTTAAGTTGGCCCATCTAGCCCCCTTAGTTCCACCACTGCCCAACACCCAAGCCTAAACCAGTCACATCGTGGACAACCAGAGTTGCCACTAGCAGGAGATCATTGTGTCAACAGCAAGGTCAAAGGCATGCTTGACCTATCACCGCCAAGCTAGCCGACTAGAGGCACCTCCCTCCTACATGGTACCAGCCACCGTGAGAAGCCCCGTCTTGTTCTTGCACCAAGCAAAGAGCATCGCTAACACTATTCCACATCGACGCCCTGCAAGTTTCTAAAGAAACCACGTGCATCCTCAGACAAGTCATTGTCTTCAACAAGCTGCCATTTGATGGTTGTTGTAGCGGTGATAAGCTGGCCAAAGGCATGCGTGGCAAGTCACTATGGCACTAGTCGATAGACCGCAACCAACCAGTAGATACCAACCCCCGAAAGATTGATCTGGAGGAAGCAGGCTGCTCCGCTATCCACTTGTATGAGCATTGCACTCAAATCCTTCCGATGTACTCCATAGATAGCGGTATTTCATCAATTACCTCCTATTATCTGTGCATGAAAAGCAGAGCATGCCAGAAGAACCATGAAAAGTAGGCAGAGCCCACGGATCCTTATATGCTCTAAGCACTTCACCATTTGTGACATATAAGAGCTAAGACAAATGGCGTTATTGTCTGAACAATGGCGGATGCAGCACAAGATCAAAGGGGGGTTGGGATCTTCTTCTTCCTCTCTTCTCTTCATTTTTCTTCTTTCCTTCACCTCTTCTTCTCCCTCAACCTCTCAATTTCTCCATTGATGTACCAGCTATGTGGGGAGGAGGGCTGGAGCCCCCAGTCCCCCTAAGATCCGCCCCTGTGTCTGAATGTGTACGATGTCGACACCATCACCATTTGTGTTCTATATATAGATACAAACTACAAAGTGAATGATATCTATCAATCTATCTATATGTATCTACCTATCTATCTAATATTACTATATCTACCTACCTACCTACATATCTATCTGTCTATATATAGCTATGGCCATCCATCAATCAATCTAGCCATCCATCCATCTATATCTAACTATCTCTATATGTCCATGCATCCATCTATCTATCTATATATCTACTCCCTTTGTTCATTTATCTCTATCATTTTAGCCTTCATCGCAGTAACCAAGGAGCAGAGCAAGAGCACTTAGTTTGCGTTGCGGGCTGAGCACATACAAAGTGTCACAAGTAAGGCCAATCTCAGTGAGAGTTTCATATGAATTCCATTTGCATTAAATAGGTTGCCTCATAGACACTTTCGATGACATGGCATTGTATTTAAGAAGAGAGAGAAGAAATAAGTGTCATGGGGATGAAACTCTCGAGACACGATTACCAACTCTGTATGAGTCATGGATAAATGTCTATGAAACTACAGAATGAAACTTTACATTGAGATAGGATGTTTCACATGACATGACAGTCTTGGAAATAATGCAATAAAACTCTCCACTGAGACCGACGTAAGAAGAAGCCAAATGTGTATCAAAAGGGGCACTAAATCATGCAACTGTTGGCCAGATAGGAACAAGGACCAATAAATTCAGGTCGTGGTCTCAAGCTAATACGAAGGAGATTTGTGAATAAAAAGATTTTTCTTACACAAAGGAGATACATGGATACCTACCTTTCTATTTATCCAAAAACTTATCTATCTCTCTATCTTACTACCTTCCTACCTTTTTGACTTACTCTACATTCACTTTTAAGTTACCATAATGATTGTTCTCTACGTTCACTTCAGCCGCTAAGCATTTATTGTATGGGAGAACCCGCAGTCCTATTTAATAAGCGCAAATAGGGAAACACCCTAATTAAAACACTGATCCATTTAATTACCTACGAACCTATTGTGTGTTGTGTCCATATGTTATTTGAATCCTTTTGAATTCCCTTATTCGGTGGAAAATCCCTTTTTTTCTTTGGGTAGCAAAAGCAATATGATTGATCTCTTCGATTACATTTCACCATTTATGTAGTCTAAGAGGATGTTTATGCGAACGTACATAAGCAACAACTGGAACATTGATAGTTGATACTACAATTTTTGCATAATTGAACATCAACGAGTGCAGGATTGGGGATGTTGAGGGACCTGCGCCATCTCGTGGTCGAAGTCCAAGGCAAACATCGAGCGGGAAGCAGGAAGTTTGAATTGGGGAGACTGACAGTTAGCGCGCGGTGAGCATGCCCATATCGTGCATGTTCTTAACAGTTGTGTTTTCAGTCACCTGCTTGTATCGATCTGTGTGTATTGTTTATTGTTCATATACAAGTGCTAGGCTAATTCATGTTTGAGTTAGTGTATGTGTTGAGGTATGGTTAACACCCGAGAACTCCCAAAGTTCACATTGTACCGTCGAAAACAATCAGTGGAAAATAGCATGCCGTCCGTGTGGGGAAGCGATGCAGCAGCTGCTCCAGCCATGACACCGTCTCCCAGCGGACGGCCGCCAGGAACTCGTCGATGCTTCCCCCGCAGCGTGCTGGCCGGCATGAACACCGCGATCCCCAGGGATGACCACGCCATGGACGCCCCGCTGCTGCGGGAGGCTTGAGAGCCCTCTTAGGAGACACGATTGGGATGGCGACGGTGTTGAGGGAGAGACCTAGGATAGTGGCCCGTGGCAGCGCCACGGAGGCGTTCTCCGCCCCAGCTCTCTAGCAAAGCACGACGTCAGACGGTGGGGAGTCATGGGCAGTGTAGGCGTGGCTGCATGGGTTCGGGGCGACATTAACGTTGGCAAGGAACGTCTACGTACATGGCCTACCCTGGCCCTAGCAACGGACGACCGCTGATACGTTTCTCTCGACAGTACTGCACAGGGACAAGGGAGCGGATCCCACACCATCGGCTTGCGCATGGAACCGGATGCATGCGTACATCATAGACCACGACCACGACATGGTTCTGCCGATGTTGAGATCGATCCGCCAGCGGGCCAAGCCCATTGTACACCCGATGGAGCTGCCCCTACTGCGATGCGAGCGTGGATGGCCAAAAGAAGAGTGTGGGCTGCGGCTGAATCTTTGGTGTTGTCGAGAAGAGAGAGACAGAGACGGAGAAGGGTGACTAAATGGTAGCCTTGACAATTTCCATGGTTGGCCATGTTGGGTTTTTGACCAGGGGACCCTGACGTGGCGGTGCTAGGGCACGGAGGGGTGGAGGATGACACAACTTGTAGTGTGGCCGCTAGAGACCGGCTGGCTGGTGGGCAGCGGCGGCTGGCGTGGGCGGTGGTGTAAGAGAGGGCAGCTAGGGCTAGGGAGAAAAAGGGGAAGAGAGAGAGAAAAGAGTTTTTAGCTCTTTAACTGTTTCTTTCTTAGTTGCAATGATTACATGGTCATAGTATTTATAGTCTCCCATGTGACTTGACCGCTAAGCAATCTCAGGAGATCTTTATTAGATTGGGTTCTGCTTTGCAAACAGGAGGAGAGAGAGACTTGGGACGGAGTAGGATAGCTAAGTGGCAGCATACTTGACAAGTTCCATGGTTTTGGATTCACAAGACATAGGCGACAAACTGTGAAAATGCGACAGATGCGGGCCAAAGTGGAACGACAGGAACAAAAGTTGTGACTAGTGTCATCATATCGAAGGCCGATAAACTTTTTGAATGGCTCATATGGAATTGTGAACTTGGCACAAGAAAAAACTGTCGATAAAAAGGCATTTCTTAAAACAGGAAACACACACTTAATAATCATGGATAAGTAGTGTAATAGTTTATTATATGCTATTCACGATGATTGGGTAGAACATTTTCATGATGTCCATCCACAATCTTGAGAAAGCATGCCCTCCTATTAGAAATTAGGCAGGGCAAAAGTTCAAACAATCTGCCCTTGAATTATAAAACTTGAGAGTCTTTCTGCAGATCCACACTGGTTTGTTCATATCCGGACGATAGCACTTGTCATCCTCTCCACTTATGCGAATTATGTAGCTTGTTGGGCTCGTCGTTGCAATCATCATGCTCTCAGTTTTGCTATCCTCTTTCGTTTCGCCTAAATGGAGATAAATCAAATTACATCATATTGAACATTATATGTATATATATCTACTTACCTCAAAATAGAATAGCACTATCTCATTAATTACCTCTTATTATTTGTGCATGAACGACAACAGAGGATGCCAAAAGAACCATGAAAAGCAGAGAGAGCCCTCGGATCCTTGTGTGCTCCAGGCACTTCGCCATTGGTGACGGATAAGAGCTAACACAAATAGTGTGCTTGTCTGAATAATGTGTACGATGTTGACTCCTGCACCATATGTGTTATATATATATTATACATATACACTCCAAAGTGAACAGATATTTATCTATCTATCTCGATCTCTATCTCTATTTATCTATCCATGTGTTTGTCTGTCTATCTATCTTTTATCTTTACCTATTAATTAATCATGAAAATTTCTGTCCGCTCGTGATGCAATTGTCTTTTACTCTTCTGCGTCTAAGATGCTTTCCTCCGCGTGTCCTTTCTGGTTTGCTTCCAAAGCCAATAGCAAAACGGAGGGAACACATCACTTTGCATCTGATCCGATCTGGCTAGTCTACTAGCCTTCCCCATATAGACAAAATAAATAAACCATAATCTATCTATATGCCTAATACTAAATTGGCAAAGTTTCTGTGCGCTGGAATTTTTTCGCCAGCCCGACACCTGCTTCGTCTCTAGTTGGTCTCATTAGAGATTAGGAGAATATAGGAGTGTGAAAGAAGATAGAATTAAATACAGGGTTCCAGTTGCAAAGTGTGCTAGAGACAAAGAAAATGTGGAACGTTTTTTGATAGTTTTTGAAATAGATCGAGATTCCCGATATAAAATATCAAGATCCAGTGGGCTCTCTTAGTGGGCTTGTTTTTTTTTTAACCTGGGCTTTTTTCCATCGTGGCTTTTTTCTTTTATTTTCGTTTTTCTCTTTTTTCTATGACATATTTGCTAGTTAAATTAAATAGGAGGAGAGTTTCGATCACATAGGTACCACACGGAAGCTTAGCATAACGTGACATCTAGCACCTTCAATTTTCGTGTCTCCGATCTCGGTGGACTCAAGTCGTCATGGACTACGGCGGTGGCGACTCTGACACACGGCGGCAGCCGGACGTGCCACCTCCACAGCATGCTCTGCTGCTTCCCAACGATTCACTGGACAATGACACCGTCGTCATATAAATCAAAACCTTCTGAAAAAACATCAGTGTCGTTAGAGGACCTACAAGTATATCAAAACCATGCCCCGAGATCGACGGTGGCCTACATCTCTGCTCTGCGATGGCCATACTTCGATGGGCGACAGTGACTCACTGACGATGTTAGGGTTGGATCAGCAGCTGGTGCCATGCCCAGCTAGAACGGCGAAGACGAGGTCCTTGACATGGTCGCCAGAGGTGCGGAAGTGCTCGATCGAGGATGTTGTCGAACTTGCCTTGACTCCTTGAGCCGCTGCGTGACAGTGATCGACACGTCGTTGGGAACAGGTCCTTTTATGCAGGAAGGCGCTGTACATATATATAGTAGTAACCCTGGACAGCCCCACGGCCAGCGCCCGGACGAGGAAGTTGGTCACCGCCGACGTGTGTGTACCCAAATTAATGGCGTACCACGTATGATATTTCTAAGAGCAGCGAGACTGTACTGCGAAGCATTGACGCTGTTTTTTATAATAATATAGATGACGTTTGATAATTTCTTTGCTCCTGTTGCAACACACGGCACATTTACTAGTATCTATCTATTAATCTTAGTTAACCGTTCTGAGGGAGCTTGTGGTTTAGGCAACACATTATTAGAGCAATCCTAGGCTGCTGGTGTGAGCTTCAATATATATCTAACGCATTACAGGATGGCCTTGGCAGGATCACCATAGGAAACTGCATAATACAGACCTCTGACGGCGCATTGAACTTCAGCTCCCTTCCCCGTTGTTCTTTAGTTCAAAAGCAACGAATACGAATTCCATATTTGACACGAACTCCTTCCTATGAAGACTCGTCCGACACGAACTCTTTCTGCGACCCATTTCATACTTAAAGTACCATGTCATTGTGTCGTTTCCATGCAATACACGGGCATTTATCTATATTTATAATAAAAATTATAATATACCACAGTTGATCTCTACTCTTGACAATTTATTAGCAATATTGAAAGAAAACAAAGAAATCAAACCTTTTGACGTCTATGACTTCATCAGTAGTGGCAAACACCGATTGCCATCCACGGCCGATTGGAGAAGATGAGTTGTCCACCAGTACTTGCCTTAAGTTGGAGCATCAGGGGGATTTTGGTAGCATGGAAAAGTTCGGTTTTCTCTGGACAACTTTCCTTTTCAAACAACTTTGCTCTATCAGTCAAATTCACATCCAGAGATGACAATGAGTCATGGATGCTAACAACAGTGTATGCACCATGCACTCCAAATGGGAAGAAAGATTTCCTAGACTAGTTTGTAGAAATCCAGATGGCAGATAATATGGATTGGCTCATTGTGGGGGATTTTAACATGGTAAGAAAGCCAGAGGACAGAAATAGGGAGGGGGCTGACATAAATGAAACCTTCCGGTTCAATGAAACAATCAGCAAACTAGACATCATTGAGCTCCCACTTCATGGTAGGCAATTCACATGGACCAACAAGCAATTCCCACCTTTACTTGAGAGACTTGATCAGTTCTTCACCTCAGCCTCTTGGACCACCAAATACCCTGACACCATTGTGAAAACCCTAGTTATGGAGGTCTGGCCATGTGTCATTGAAATCTCGACCCTGATCCCCAAAGCCAACATGTTCAGGTTTGAAAACCAGTGGTTGAATCATGATGATTTTGTCAATACAACAGTCCAAGGATGGAATTGCTCTCACCATATTTCTGACCCAACAAAGATGGTTACGGCAAAATTCAAGAACCTGAGAAAATGCCTAAAAGACTAAAAGAGAAGCCTGCCTAATCTAGCCACCTCAATAGAGAAGATTAAGTTAGTTCTACATTTCTTGGAAACTTTAGAGCTTTTCAGAGATCTGTCAGTAATGGAGTGGAACTTCAGAAATCTAGTGTCTGAGAAGCTTGTTGCCTTACTCAAACAATAAAGAACCTACTGGAGACAGAGAGGGAAAGTAAGATGGGTAAAAGAAGGGGATGCTGCCACAAGATACTTTCACAACCATGCTACTATCAGGCATAGGAACAATAAGATCACTTCCCTGAATGATGGATTGGGCAATGTATACTGTGGACATGAGCAAAAAGCAGCAATCCTATGGACAACTTTCAAAGATAGAATGGGAATATCTGAATACAGCCAAATGGTCTTTGATTTGGAACAACTCATCCAACCAGCAGGGAACCTGGACAGCCATTTACCAAAGAAGAGATTGAGCAAGTTATCAGGGGGCTACTCAACAACAAATCTCCAGGCCTTGATGGATTCTCCAATGAATTCATTAAGGGATGTTGGCCACTGATTGATTCAGACATCATTAAGCTATGCCAACAGTTTTAGAGTATAGAAATCTATCTAAGAAGCATAAACACCTCCCACATTGTTTTGATCCCAAAAAAGGACAGCCCACTCACACCTAATGACTATAGGCCAATATCCCTCCTAAACTCCTCCATGAAAGTCATCACAAAACTTTTGGCTAACAGGCTTCAGGCACATATAAAGGGCCTGGTCCATCAAAACTAGTATGGATTCATCAAATCCAGAACCATTCAAGATTGTCTAGCTTGGGCATTGGAGTATCTGCACATCTGTCACAAGTCCAAGAAGGAGTTAATCATTCTCAAATTGGATTTCGAGAAAGCTTTTGACAACATATAGCACATGGCTATTATTGAAATCATGAAGACAAAAGGATTTGGTTCAAAATGGATATCCTGGATTGAAATGATTCTAAACTCTGGCTCCTCTTCTATTCAGCTCAATGGGGTAATAGGGAAAACATTCCACTGCAAAAGAGGCCTAAGGCAGGGTGATCGTCTATCTCCACTCCTATTTGTAATTGCAGCAGATCTTCTTTGGTCAATCATAAATGAAGCAAAGAAACAGGAATGTGCTCAGATTACCAATCCCCCTCCAGTACACAGAGGACTTTTCTATAATCCAATATGCTGATGACACAATGCTAATTATGGAAGCCTCCAGTACCCAACTCTTAGCACTCAAGGCACTGCTCCAGTTCTTTGGGGATTCCACTGGATTAAGAGTGAACTATAACAAATCAATCATGGTCCCCATCAACATCCATGACAAGCTCCAACACCTGACCAGGACTTTTAGCTGTGACATAGGAAATTTACCTTTCACATACCTTGGCCTCCCTCTCAGCTTGACCAAGCCAAGGATCATTGACTTCTCACCCCTTGCCACTAAATGTGAAAGAAGGTTGGCAGCTACCTCAACCTTTTAAATTCAGGCTGGAAGGCTGGAGATTACAAATTCAGTTCTATCTGCACTCCCCACATTTTGCATGAGCACATACCTGCTGCAGCAAGGAGTCACTGAACAGATAGAAAAGTACAGAAAGTCCTGCCTATGGAGAGGAGCTCAGATCAATGAAAATCAAACACCCAAGGCTACTTGGCCAATGGTTTGTAAGGATAAAAAAGAGGGTGGCCTTGGTGTCATTAACATTAACACGCAAAATAAAGCCCTGCTGATAAAGCACCTGCATAAGTTCTTCAATAGAGAAAACATTCCCTGGGTTTGACTGATATGGGAAAAGCATTATAGCAATGGGAAATTGCCAGGATCAGAAAAAATTGGTTCATTTTGGTGGACGGATATCACTAAACTCTTGAACAAATACAAAGGAATGGTCAGAGTGATAATTGGCGATGGAAAATCATGCCTGCTATGGGAAGATTTGTGGGATGATGAAGTCCTCTCTCAGAAGTTCCCACAGTTACACTCTTTTGCAAGAAACATGAATATTACCTTTGCATCTGCTCAGAACCATCATCCCTTCCGCTCCATGTTCCATTTACCCCTCTCTCAGATTGCCCACTCTCAAATGATCTCATTACAGAGCTTGATAGTGGATACACAAATGACTACTGAGATAGACAAGTGGAGCTACATTTGGAATAACCAGAACTACTCAGTCAAAAAGGCTTATAGGCATCTAAGTGGACATAACCTAGTCCATCATGCATATAATTGGTTATGGAATTCTTCCTGTCAGGACAAACACAAGGTCTTCTTCTGGCTGCTGATGAAAGATAGAATTAGTACAAGAGAATTACTAAAAAAAGGGAATGGCACTACCTAATTACTCATGTGTCTTGTGTGGTAATTCAGTTAAAGAATCACTGACTCATCTATTGCTTCATTGCCCCTTTGCTGAACAGGCTGGGGAATCATCAATATTTAGGTCAATTTTAATCTGGATCCCTTCCAGCAAATCATGAGTTTCAGGGACCAACTGGCAGTGCCTTTTTTCATGGAAATTATTACCCTGATGGCATGGACTATTTGGAAAGTAAGAAACGATCTAATATTCAGAGCAAGCAACCCAACAATCCACCTGGCATCGATGAACTTCAAAGATGAATGGAGATTGTTGCTTCTTAGAGCAAAGAAGAGTTACTCACCGACAATAGAACAATGGACAGCAAATCTCAATTAGCTTAGTTTCTGGCAGTTGCCAGAATGTTTTTCTTCCTCGCTTTCTTTGTATCCTGATTTCCCGCAGAGCTTCTGTCAGGGTACTCCTACCCAGCTCTTTAGTCTTTCATAATTTGTTCCTTGCTTGCTTTAATAAAAAACTGTAGGGGTGCAAACCCCTCCAGTCTTTTTCAAAAAAAATGGCTCAACACTATTAGTGTCTCTCCAACACTCTTTGCTTCGAAGAAAAACAATTTGGATGGAAATGTTGGAGACTAGGGAAGTAGATATGCCATGACCTTGAGAGTTGGGGAATCTTGCCATGACATCCCTGTCCCAAATAATGATATCATTTTTCATAATTGGAGTTCAATCATGTCAATTTCATTGATTTGGATAGAGTGCAGACCGGACTGGCAGGATGGGGGATGTTGACAGACCTGCACCATGTCATGGCGTGGAACGGGATGCTCTGGTCAGGCGGCGGCTCATTGGAGGTGAAGACCCGACCAGTCGATGAGAGAACATTGGTTCGAGGCACCGCGCTGACATAGGGAGCCAAGGGGAAGTGAAAGAGAACATAAGAATTGGTGAAATATTGGATATATTGCATTGGGCCTCATGGGCTAATTATATAGAGTACATAGGACTAACACCTCTCAAGGATAGACAATGTGGTACTATTCCTAATACTCTAACACTCCCCCACAGTCACAGCGGGAGCGCTACAGACGGTGAGGCTGGAGAAGAAGCTAACAAGCTAACATCCCCCCCCCGCGCAGTCATAACAGTCGATGCGGCGCATATGCTGTGGCTGGAGAAGAAGTCGATGAGTCCTCATGCAAGGCGGTAGCCCTTTGTGTCGATGTTGAGGTAGCCGAGCATGAGGGCGCAGTAGCCGTGGTCAAGGAAGCCGTGCTAATGTGGCCGCGTTCATCGTAGTTGTTGTCGAGTAGCCTTGTCAATGGAGCTGTAGGCGCACAAGGGGCGCCATGGTGATATGACGAAGATACGTCGAGGCAGTCGTCGTGGGAGGAGGCGATGCCAAAGTCGACGCAGTCAAGGCCATCGTGGACATAGAAGAAAGGTGATGATGCAATTGAGGCAGATGAGGTGGGAACGGGAGGGTCGATGCCGAAGTCGATGCAATCAAGTTGTCTATACGCCGAGGCGTGTGCTGGGTTATGCCAGTCCCAGCAACGCATCAGGGAAGAAAGCACGCGTCGGTGTTGCCAATACCGGGCATACAGGGGAGAGGGCCCCAACCACGGGGACACGATGTGGTTGTGCCGGATGAAGTAGAAGCAGTGCGAGAGCGACGCATCGGTGAGTGGTGCTCAGTGACGATGCGAGGGCCGGTGAGCTAGGCCTAGTGACGGTGAGGGTGTAGTTGTAGCTCGATGACGAAGACCCAATCAGCAGGATGAAGACCTTGTGCAGACAGAAGCGGGGATGCGTCGGCGAGCACTGTCCAGCGACGACGCAAGACACAACCGTCGATGCACAGAGGACGGTGATGTAGATGCAATGACGAGGTGGACACACGGGCAGCGGTGTTGTGGCCCTACGAGGCGATACAACAGCAGCTTTGTTGCTCGGAGAAGATGCGCGTAGTACTCGGCGGTGGTGTCGATGCAGTCGATGCCGATGCCGGAATAGTTCGCACGAGGTTGACGGGCGGTGGGCGACTCAATCCCGATAAGTGATCGGGCAAACCAAAAAGATACAGCAGCAGTAGATCAGGTGTACCAGCGTGACGACACCACGGCGGCGATGTGACCTCATCAGGTGGCGCTCCCTCGACGACAGGTGCACAACGGGGCGTGGACGTGCGGTGTTGAAGGCGCCGACGTAGTGGAGATGGGTAGATCCGCCTCACTGCGGCGACACACCAGATCTAGCTACCTCCATGGCAGCACAGATCGGGCGTGTGGCCAGGCTTGGCCGCCACCACAGCGGCACGAGACGAGGCGAGATTCAGCAACCTCCATGCGGCGAAGATCGAGTAGGTGTTGACGACGACAGCCCAGCGACGAGCCTGGGGACGAGGCAACGGTGACCGGGCGATGACGTAGGGGAGGTCCTGATCTGCTGCGCGACGACGACAATGGCTGCTGGATCAATAGGATCGGACGCCTAAACGAGGGCGCTGCCCCCGACGGAGAATGGCCTCTCCCCGGGGCGCGCGGTGTGGAAGCGGCGGCTGCTAGGTTTCGGATCTAAATTTAGGCAAATGATACCATAAAAGATTATATAATAGTTGATAGAATATTAGATATATTATATTGGGCCTCTTAGACTAATTATATAGAGTATATAGGACTAATATCTCTTAAGGATAGACAATATGAGACAATATAATACTATTTCTGTTCCTAGTACTCTGTCGGGAAAAAGCCACGCAGCACTGCAGCAGCACCGACGGGACCACCAGCAGCAACTAGCGGCTCCAGCCGTGACGCCGCCTCCGAGCGGCCGACAGCCACCACGAACTCATCGAAGCTGCCCCCGCGTCCCGGCACGAGCACCGTGGGGAAGACAACGCCGCTGACGCGCGCGGCGGAGGCGTTCTCCCTTCTCCGAGCCACAGGCACAGCTAGCAAAGCACGACGTCAGACGGTCAGAGCCACGGGCAGCGCAGGCGTGGCCACGTGGGCGCCCCCTACGGCGAGGTTCGGGGCGACAGGACAGTCATGCGTTGGCAAGGAACACGTCTACATGGCCTACCCTGCGGGCCCCAGCAACAGACGACCGCGGACACATTTCTCTCCATGGCGCTGGAGAAGCTAGCCTTCTCCGCCGGAGAGAAGGGAGTGCATCACATCACACCACCGCGCCGCCATAGAACCCTTCAGAAACCGGATGCATGCATCATAGGCCACGACATGGTTCCCGCAGACGGCGAGGTCCGTGGGCGGGTCGAGCCCATATTTGGGGGATGCAGCAGGAAAAAGAGAGACCGATAGAGGTTGAGTGAAGGCAGTCTTGACAATTTTCACGGTGAGACTGAGCCCACACACTAGCTGTCAAAATGCTGTAGATGCGGGCGACAGTGGCAAGAAATCGAGAAACAAAAGTTTTGACGAGTGTCACTGAAGACCCATATATATATAAACCCTTTTTAAGGCTAGTACGGAATTTTTAACTTTTATAATGTCACAGATAATAGACTCTCAATAAAATGGCATTTCTTAAAATAAGAAACACTTAATAATCATTGATAAGTAGTCTTATAGTTTATTATCCTTGGGTACATGCATGGTTTTTCGGTAGAACATCTTCACGATGTCCATCTACGATCTTGACAAAGCATGCGCTCTTATTAGCAATTAGGGCAGTTCAACAAACACTCCAGCAAGTCTAGAAAAAACTGAAGAGTCTTTTTGCGTAACCACTTTAGTTTTTCCTTATCAAAATGGCACCGACCATCATTTCAATCCATGACACCTACGTAGCTTGTTGGGCTCGTCGTTGCCATACAAATCAATAGAATTGTTATACCAGATGTGCTCACAACCACGAGCGGTCTAGACCTTTCTTGATCCGTGGTTTGTTGGATGGTTTGGGTGTGTTTTAATATTGACTAATGATATTACTTCAACTTGTTTTGGTTTCTTTCTAAAGTAGTGATTTAGGATTCATAAAATATATGAAGAAATAAAAGTGTTTTGCACATTTAAACAGTGTCAAGCCTTTGAGCCCTGATGCCCTTTATTTTGTTGTACGTGTTGTGTAAAGCATGGTTCACTTAGGCCTGGATGGATAGTCTAACGGGCTTACCCAAATGTATTGGACAGCTGAGAATAATCCCGCACATTTTGTAGTAGGTACAGTACATATCATTTACGTACATGGAAATGAAAATGGAAATGTGTGCGAGATTCAAATTTCAAATAAAGAGAAATGTTTTTGGCTTGACTACCAAGAATCCTCGTCTAGTTAATGGCGCTTGGTCTAGCGAAGGGACCTTCGGACGAGTAAAACCCGACTCACTGGTGTCTAGACGTTATCGTGTGGCTGGTACTTTGTCGTGTGTAATTTATCGGGGCACATGGTAAAGCTGTTTTTTACCGTGTGCACAGCAAAATATTACACACGACAAAACAGCAAAGGTGGCTTTGCCGTGTGGCAGGCACACGGCAAACTCTGGCACTCGGCAAAGCTGGTCTTTGCTGAGCGCCACGGCACACGGCAAACCTCCCACTCGGCAAAAGGTAGCTGGCCCATCACGGCGGCCACTTGCCGTCAGATTTTGTCGAGCGCCAACCGTTAGGCACATAGCAAAGTTTTTCTTTATTATTTTTAAAATAAATTTTTTCGTGTGCTATGGCAAGGCACACCGCAAAATATCATATTTTACCATGTGCTAGAGTCTGGCACACAGCAAAGTTTCTTTTTATTATTTATAAAACAAATTTTGTCGTGTGCCAAGCTCTGGCACACAGCAAAATATGATATTTTGCCGTGTACCAGGCTCGGGCACACGGTAAAATTTTCTTTTTTAGTTTTGCCGAGTGTCTGGTCATTCACACTTGGCAAAGTAATTTTCTTAAAAATTAAAAAAATACTTTGCCGTGTGTTTTGGCTGGTGACACACGCCAAAGTAATTTAAAAAAATAAAAAAACTTTACCGGGTGCGCTAGTGGCACACGGCAAAGTAATTTTAAAAAAATAAAAAAAATTTGCCATGTGACTTGGCTGCGGCGCTCAGCAAAATATCCGTTAACGGCCGGTGCCGTGACGGATGAAATAATTTTACCGAGTGCCGCGCCAAGCACACGGTAAAATTTTTAAATATTTTGCCGTATGCAGCACACGACAAAATTTCTTTGCCGAATCGAATTTTGTCATGTGCACTTTGTCGTGTGCTGCACACGGCAAAACCTTTGCCGTGTGTAAAAACTCTTTGCCGTGTGTAGTTACACATGGCGAAGTCCCAATCTCCAGTAGTGACTTATCCATATTGCCTAATAATATCTAATTGATTGATAATTTACTCGATTATTACATGCACTTCAAAAATCAAGTGCTAAAGATTTATAGGTAATGTTTGTACCTTAGATCAGATCATCTTCAAGAGTGCCTCGTATCTCTTCCCTATCTATGGTTTTCATTTTTTTTAAAAAAAAGAGAACAACTCATGTCAAGACCCCATATCTCATGCATCTGGGGTTCCCCGTGTCGTCGTCTCCTTCCCGCTGTTGTCTCCTCATTCCCGCATGGACGCTTGCCTCGCCGGCAAGCTCAGCCTCGCTCCGTCAAGTGGTTGACCGCGGCCTCCAGCACCTCCACTGCGCTCAAGGACCGGCTCCAGGACCTCTTCACACTCCATTGGCCAGATTTTTTTTCACCGAATCCATTCGCCAGATTGGTTGGTCCATCCTTCCAACTAGCATCCTGCGATCGATCGATGTCTAGGAAAGATCGAGAAAGAGAATGAACATAGCAGAGCCAGCTAAACTAACAAACTAGGTCTTGTTCAGGAGTTGGCCAACACTGTTTCTAGGCTATGATAAAAATTTAAGAACGTTTCGCGCACGTTGTCACGTACGATACTTGCAAATCATGACATCTCCACATGTGAGATATCATGATATCATGACAAATTACGTAAAACTTCTCAATTTTTATCATAGCCTCCACATATCATATCATGACATCTTGACAAGTTTCATGATTTTCAGACTTCGTTTGTATTTTATAGAATGTAAAAATAACTCAAACGCAAGTTAATGGCCATGTGTCGTGAACAAGATGTTTGAAATTCCAGGTATGTTCCTGGATACGGCCTCAAATTACACTCAATAACATGAATATCACTTTTTGAATCATTAAATTCCATTATTCGATGCATGCGCAGTTCAAACTTGCATTTTCCAAAAAATTTAATTAAATCAAATAAATTAAGGAAATATAGCAAACACAATGAGAAATATGCCAATTTGAACATGTAGTCTCAGGTACTATAGGAAGATAGCATAAAAGGTTTAGGGGAAAAAAATTAAAACACTTCGCCGAGTGTCGCCCTTTGCCGAGAGAGCCGGGTAGTCAGCAAACAGGTCCTTTGTCAGGTGTCATTCTTTGTGAAGTGCTCAACTTTTGGCCCTCGGCAAAGTCCACGACACTCGGCATAGGTGGCATTTCCGGTAGTTCGGGGAAGGGGGGTTAAGAACCTCCCCACCTGAATTTTCATTCCACAAATGTCGGTCTAGCCGGGGGTGAAAGGCTTTGGCGCCAATCCGAATACAATAAGTTCGGAAGTACATGATGAGTAGGAGAAAGGTATTACAACAACATTCAACAAAACCTCATTGAGCTACCAGCATAGCCTACTAACAGACTGCAAGCACAACTTTCTAATGCGTGCCACCACCAATGGCATACTTCGAAGAGCTCCAAACCACAAGTAGCTATCGGTATTGAGTGGGATCCAACAGACAACCGCTAGCAAGTTGTAAGGTATTGAGCCAGAGCCAATAGATGGCAGCCATGAGTTGCATCTCCTATTAGCACATCCGGGCGCGCTTCAACCAACGCCCACCAAAACCATTTGAGGGAACGAAGCCTCAAAGGTGGAGCAACATCAGAGGGAGAACGAGGAGATTAGAGAAGAGATCAAGAACCCCACAACCCAACAAGATTTAAATTAGGTTCATGAAAAAAAATTAATTGGCTTTCTTATAATAATGATAAAGTTTATTTTAAAGATTTTTAATATATCTAAACACATGGTATTAAGTCAGAAAGAGACACATAATAACACTTTTGTGGGAAACAATTCTTGCAAGAAAAATTGTATCTTTTTCTTCTTTAATTATACCAAACTAGGAGGATTCCCCACGCGTTGCCGCAGGTATAGAGGAGGAATATAGATAGGTTAGATTGGACGTTGTGTCTCGCTGGTGTGATATCATATTTCTTATGCTAGTAAACTTTAATTGCAATGTAAAGGTGTAAAGAGGAATAAATAGTGGGGTGATAGTAGATTGCTTAGGTGGACGCTTTGCATGTCAAGAGAAATATATAATGGGTCTTTACTTTATAAACTTTAATTGCAATACTTAGTTGGATGCTTTGCATGTGAAGAGGAATAAATAGTGGGGTGATAGCGGATTGTTTAGGTGGATGTTTTACATGTCAAGAGAAATAGATAGTGGGTTTTTTCTTTATAAAAGTCATAGATACTTCTCCATCCAAAGTTGTAAGTCGTTTGACATTTTTTACCTTAAGTTTAACCGATTATTTTATTTCAAATATTTTACAGACATAAGCAAATTTAAGTCATTCTTAAAGAACTTTTATTATAAAGCAAGTCATGATAAAAGAAATGGTCATTGGAATAAAATGAGTGATCGAACTTTATGTCAAAAAATCAAATGATTTATAATTTGGGATGTATGAAGTAAATATCATTTGAATCATGATGTAATAATTTTATAGATTGTGTATTTGGTGTCATATTTCGTAATACTTTCCACAATAAACATGGTCAAACTTTAGTTGGTTTAACTTAGGATGAAGAATGATATATTTCTTAGAGGGGAGGGAGGGAGTAGTTTTTCCTGTTACAGATATATGGAAAATGGCACCGCCCCCGAAGGAGTTACTATCCAATTCATGAGGGACAATGACAACTTTTTAAACAAGAAAATATTATTAATCATGATTTTGTAATAAGTAGCTTATATTGTCCTTATTGGTACATATAGAACATTTTTCTGATCTCCATCTACGATTCGGAGATCGAAAGCATGTCCTTTTATTACACCTTTTCCATCACGGAAGTGCTCCCAGCACTCCTTGGTGTCCACCATGGCACTTCTCCCAGCACTCCTTTATTTTTTCAAAGCACTTTTTGATCAAATCGCAGCACCACTGAAGGTCTTTCAGATAGCACTCGTTGATCGAATGTATATTATGTCCACTTATCATTCTTGTTTCCCCCATTGTGGTCGACATCTCGCTCTCAATGTTGTTAACCGCCTCTTTGGTTTCCCCTAATAAACATCCATCAAATTAGAAGCAATATGGTTAGAATTAATAGTATATGTATTTATTTTTAATTTGCCTCAATGGAAAATGGGTCGAATTCGGTTATTACCACTTATTATGTGTGCATGAATGACCCATGATGCCAAAAGTACCAGGGAAAGCATCAAGAGTCCTCGGACGCTGGTGTAGTTGAGGAACTTCGCCATGGGTGATGGATAGGGAATCTAATGCTGACAATGTGCTACTATCTAACATTGCACCATATGGACAATATATATATACCCACCGCTAGTCTCTATGTGTCTGTCTGTCTCTCTGTTTGTCTCTATCTATCTATCTATCCATCTAATGTCTATCAATAATCAAACCATATACCACATGTCAATCTACCTGTATTACTGTTATCTATCTATCAATATCTATCTTGCTATCTAGCTATCTAGCCGATGTCTATCAATAATCAAAGCATATACCTGCTATCTATCTACCTATATTACTCTTATCTATCTATCTATCAATATGTATTTATCTCTATGCATTTATCTAGTCTATCTATCACTCCATTTCTTTTTTTATATCTATCTATCTATCTATCTGCTCCTCTGTGCCTAAAAAAGAGTCATTCTCGCTTCCCAAAAAATCAACAACTTTAAACTTTGACCAAATACATTTAGCAAAATATTAATGTTTATGGTATGTGATTAGTACCATTATTATAGTTAGATTGTTAAATATACATTTATAATAAAAATTTTTGGAGACATAAATACTGCACACATATTTTCTATCAATCTAATCAAAGTTAAGAAAATTTAACCATCATGACTCCCATAACGACTCTTTTCTAGAGACAGAGGGAGTATCTATCTGTTTGTCTATCAGCCAGTCATCAATCTGTCACGGTCTTTTGGGAAAATCTCACATTAATTAATGAAAATTTTATTAATCATCAATATAGTGTAAGACCAAGTGCAACAAATTGAGATAATCTAGCAAACTCAAATATATCATGAATCACAAAAGTGTGCAAATTTCCTTTTTAAACTTGGTGGCAATGAAAAAATATGGCTAGAATATTGACCTGGTTATCTGGTTCCTTTAATATGACAAAAGAATGAAGGAAAAACTAGATTTTTAATTACTTTTCTTAGTCTATTTGGAGGAAAGTTTCCTACATGCCCGTTAACGTGGCACCTGTATTTTGTCATGCTGCATCCAAACAGCCATAGTTCGACTACTATTCTAGCTAATTTTCATATGATGAGGGCGTGATGCAGAAAAATGCTAGCTAGCAGGAGTGACGCGACAAAGATTTTAGCTAAAATATGTACTCACCATCGTGTTCTATGATTCTGTCTACCTTTCTAATTGATGATTCATCAATTAATGTACTCTGTTGTTTTCCTTGTAACTCTTCTCTATTATGTTGTGGACAATGCGCACCTGGCAGCAGCATTCGATTAGCAAGTGTTTGTGTGCTATAGATATTTTGATTCAGCATGTGGCCGTTCACATGTCTGATTGCTGATGAGCTAGCAATTAGAGGAGAGATGTTTGTCGTGGTGGTTTAACAGCTTCAAAAGGTTTACTGCAGAATGCAGTTTGTTTGTGATGATGCAGGGGATCATGCTCGCTTGTTTCAAAACTACTTTCTTCCCCTCCTCATCCCTTGACCCTCGGTGAGCCAGATTTCATTTTCCTTTTTCGATCAAATTGAATTGTTTGTGTTGGCACATATTCACTCGAAAACCTATTTTTGTTATCTTCTCAGTAGTTGCTGGTAACAAGATTGCATCTTCAATTAACGGGGTGAGCTAGCTCAACCGCTGGAGGCTGGAGGGCTGCAGTCAACCTTGCAGAGTTGCAGAGGAGGTTTTTGACGCACTCCGTCAGATGTGACCAGCACTGGTTGTTTTTGCTGCACTAGAAGATATCCGTGTCATGGACATTTTGCTCTCAATATAGTCTCTGTCCTTTTATCGTATAATCTATATGATTGTCGATGCTTCTGTGTTCTATGTCGTTATGTTCTTTGCCGAGTGCGGCCAGGGACACTCGGCAAAGATTTTTTTAAAAAACATAAAAATGTCAACTTTCTTCGCTGAGTGCCACCAAGGGACAATATGCAAAGACTTTGCAAATAAATAAATAACGTCTTTACCGAGTGCCGATGTGGGGCACTCAGCAAAGACCCACCATTACTGTGGCTTAGGCCATCACGATAGCTTTTCTTTGTTGAGTGTCATCCTAACACTTAGCAAAGTCTTTGCCGAGTGCCCGACATCCGGCACTCAGCAAAGAACCCTTTGTCAAGGCTCTGCCGAGACCCATTTGCCGAGTGCAAAAGTGGCTTTGCCAAGTGCCCCAGGACATTATTGTAGTGTGTGGTAATACTCCAAAAGTGTGTGGTAATACTCCAAAAGGACATTATTGTTTTCTTTCTGGGGTTTTACATAAGCCATTGTAGGTGAAATGTAATGTTGTATGGTCATCCAATATGAAAATATCAACAATTTGTAATGACAAGGGCAACTTTCGAAAGAAGAAACACTTAGGAATCATTGGTAAGTTAATTTTCTTATTTTATCCCTTGGTACATGCACCATTAGGTACAACATCTTTATGATCTCCATCTACAAATCGGAGAAAACATGTCCTCATCCTAGATCTTTTGGCATCCTGGCTTTTCGCAGCAATGCTTCAAACATTCCAATAGTTCCGCAAAGCAGTTGCCTGTCTTTTGGCAGCAGTGCAATGCAGCTCTTAGAAAGCACCCTAGATCTTTCTGATCTCTAATTGTCCTGTTGCTTGTTCCCTCCATCACGGTCATCCTCGACGTCCCAGTGCTGATATCCTCTCTAGTTTGCCCTAATAAAGATCAACCAAATTACAAGCAATATGATCAGAATTAATACTAGAGGTATTTATTTTTAATTTGCCTCGATGGAAAATGAGTCAAATTCGTTGATTACCACTTATTATGTGTGCATGAAAAATGATACATGATGCCAGAAGTACCATGGAAAGCATCAAGAGTCCTTGGAAGCTGGTGTAGTTGAGGAACTTCGCCATGGATGATGGATATAGCAGATCTAATACTAACAATGTGTTATTGTCTAACATTGCACCATATGCACAATATATATATACACCCATGGTCTCTCTGTCTGTTTGTCTGTCTGTCTGTCTATCTATCTATCTATCTAGCCGATGTCTATCAATAATCAGACCATATATCTGCTATCTATCTACCTATATTACTCTTATCTATCTATCTGTCTGTTTGTTTGTCTGCCTGTCTTTCTGTCTTTATCCTTGGAAAAGAGTCATTCTCGCTTTTCATAAAGTCAACAACTTTAAAATTTGACCAAATATGTTTAGCAAAATATTAATATTTATGATACACAATTACTAATATTAAAAATAGATTATTAAACATACTTTCGTAATAAAATTATTTGAAAGATATAAATATTGCATATATTTTTTTCTATAAATTTATTTAAAGTTGAGAAAATTTGACCAGCATGATTCCCATAGCGACTCTTTTTTAGGAACAGATGGAGTATCTATCCGTTTGTTGTCTGCCAGTCATCAATTTATCAGTCTTTTGGGAAATTCTCACAGTAATTAATGAAAATTTATTAATCGTCAATTTAGTGTAACACCAAGAGCAACAATTGAGATAACCTTGCGAACACAAATATATCATGAAACACAAAAATGTGCATATTAAGGTATGAGCAACCATACGACATCGAGTGATCCATATTGCAAATGTACTGAACATTACCTTCGACGGAACTGTTTGTCATTGTATACTGGATTTGCAGCAAAGTAGTCGGTTTTAATCCTCCTGTGACAGGAAGGAAGGTCCCTCAGTTGAATTACCTTTGGTGGCGCATTAGACCGACGGCGCTTGCTAGAACTCTCAGATTCAGCCAGCAATGTGTGTGTCGTGACCTCCGCTTCATCATCATCAGGCAAGAAAAAAGTGTCATCCTCTTCCTCCTCCATCATCCATGGTCTCAGAGAGGAGGTCGAGTAGGCATCCATGGCCTTGTTGAAAGAAAAGGGCAGCAGCTCTCCCCTTCAATTAAGAAACAAAGCAAAGCAATTAGAGTTAGTTCAGTGTATTTCACACCCTGGTTTCTAAAGAAGACTAGAGGTCGTCATATGTGTGCCCAAGAAGTCCACACATACAGCAGGAAACAGATAAATATCAGAAATAATGTATATTATAGCGGAAACATATATATACATAACACTTACACTTATCAAAGTAACACGGAACGTTGGCTAAGACTTCTCTTCAGGCTCCACCTCAAACAGGGACCGTTGACTGGAGGCTCCGCATGCCAAGCACTTCTAACCGACTTCAAGAAAACTCTACAACATCCTTATCCTTCTTCTGATCAGCACTTGCTAACATACTGGAGTGTGGGGAAATAGCAAGAGTGAGTCCATGTGGAACTCAGCAAATATAACAAAGGTAGTGCAATCCAATGCCACATGATCAAGTGTAATTGAATAATGAATTGCACATAAACAATTTAAATGAACATCAATAAATCCATTCAGTTTTCCGGGCCGCCCGTGTCTATAGGCACAGCTAGTATACCAGTTTATTAAACTCTGCACAGAGATGTACACTTTCACTGTGAGCCGTGATTTATCCTTTCACCCGAGGCCCGTCGACCTCTTAGCTCACTAGCAAGAAAAGTCGGCAGGGTTCACTATTAAGCCTTTCAAAGGTTCGTCTAACTAACTAAGGCTGCCAGATCATCAGATGTAGGAACCCCCTTCCAATATGGTACATTCCTTCCCGGCTATACTCATAAGGACAGAGGCTGTCCTATACCTAACTCAGCAAACCTCTAGCAAGCTAGAAAAGGTCTTCATACTGAACTAAAACCAGAGTCATGTAGCCCTCACAGTTGTACTATAAGTCCCAGTTTTTGCCAATGGATAACATTTATTATAAATTTATTTATATCACATTTCATTAAACAAGCTCATGATCATAGTCATAGAAAGAAAAACCCAAACTATACTTGCCTTAAGACTTGCTTTACACCCAAAGCAATGTGCTTAGAGAAACATCATCTTTATCTTCCATTCTGCAGCTTGTGATATCCAATGGTCTCAACGGTTCTTGTTCTACTCATAGCAAGCACCGTACACAGGGAACATACAAGCAACAAGAAAAAGCAACTAAGGATAGTACACTAATCAAAGGGAAAACTAAAAACAGAATGGTCTAAATGGCAAAACTCGGTGCTACGGTCGCAAGAGCGCAAGAACGACGAACGACGGAGCTATCATTAAAGAGAACATGACTATCGAGGTACTTATGACATAGCAAAGCGACAAACTATAAGATTGATTTTTTTATTCAATAAAGTAAGATATTGGACATTTAAGAGAAGCACAAAGTTAAAATAGTTAAATTAAATGAATTATAAAGTAGAGTTAAACCTTAGTTATATTCTACTATAAACAATTATATTATCTAAGCCATTTTAAACATTCATAAATTGTCAAGCTTAGAACATGCGAGAGCATTAAAGAAACATCATATGTTTAAAGATTAACCTAAGCAGGTTACACAAGAAAAGACATGTTGATATAAAACATATGCATTTATGATTCAAGGTTAAACTAAGCAAGTCATTAACAAAAAGGCATTATTGCTGATATAAAACATATTAGCATTAAAGACCGATGTGAATGTAAACTAAGTCAAACATTAACATGATCCACTTATAAACATGTGAGAACAACTATAAGAAACATAACAAGTTTCAAGGTAAAACTAAACAAGGCATAATTAATAAAGAAGCATGTAAGTTGGTATTATAGTCATATTAACGGGCACATATGAACACTCAAGGTATAAATCCAAATTACTTTTATACAAGAGAGCACACATTAATTAATTAATAAGATTAAATTTATAAACACATGATGAGATAAACATTGTTGACAGCAAGAATCATACGTCATCACGATCGCAACGCAACGAGAACGGAATTATAACCCTAGGTTACTTTTTTCAATTAGAAAACTATTAAATAATTATTAAGCAAATTGCATTTAACCAAATAAATTCATAAATTAGTGACATGATAAACTTTACTACTCCTATGTAGATCATGAAGACATGAAACTAACGCAACTGGAATCGCTCAAATCGGAGTTAAAACGGTGAAGTGTCGGAGATTATACGATCAGTGGCAAAATTATAAATAACTGCTGGGTGGCAAAACCGTAATACCTCGTCTTCTTCCTCTGGCTGTTGGGGATTGTGGCCATGGCAGCCATGGTGCTGCTGCTCACGTGGGGAGGGCAGGCCCTCGGCCGGGCCTTGTCTGGCCGGCAGCGACCGACCGCGGCACGGCACAAAGCGCGTGCGGCCACGCAGGGCCGGCGGCGGCTCACAAAGGGGTTTTCTGATCTAGAAATAGTGCGTCAAGGGCTACGCCGACATATATATATTCCTAGGATTTGGAGCCGGCGCTTTGCGCTCCTGCTGGCTGCCGGGCCGCGGTTGGTGGGTCGGTTGCGGCTGCTGGCTGCCTATGGCCGCTGGTGGCCGGGCTGGGCAGGACAGGGTTGCTTGGCTGGGCCTCTTGTGGCCGGCTGTGGCTGGCTGCAGCTGCTAGGCTTGGCCCGCGGCGCTGGCTGCGCAACCGCTGCTGGTGGCCAGGTTTGGCCACTGCTGCCCAAGCTGCTGCTTGCTGCTCCTTGGCCATGGCTGACCATGGCCGGCTGGGAGTGGCCAGAGTTGGCCAGGGATGGCCAGAGAGGGCTCAAGGTGGTCGGGGGAGGCTATGGCTGCTTGCGGCCTGCTGCGGCTAGCTGCAGGGCTGGGTCGCGACCTAGGCTGGCTTGTGGCCGCTGTGGCCAAGCTAGTGCTGGCTATGGCCGGCCGAGGTTGGCCGTGGCAGGCTGAGAGTAGCTACATGTGGCTGTGGCTGGCCAGATGAGGCTAGGTGAGGCCAGGGGTGGCCCAAGCTAGGTAGGAGCTGGCCAAAGCAAGCTGTGATGTCTTAGAGGATGGCAAAAGGTTGCTAGACTGCACTGCTACTGATGGCCCAGTTTGGCCACTGGTGGCCGGCTGCCGCTACTGCTGACCTGGCCGGGGTGGTCATGGCTGGCTGGGGCTGGCCGTGGTTGGCCAAAGCTAGCCAGTTGAGGTCAAGGGTGGCTAGAGCAAGTTAAGGAAAGCTATGGTTTGCTAGGGCAAGCCAGGGATGACTAGAAACTGACCAGAGCCCGCTAGAGTTAGGTAGAGGATGGTGTCTAGCTAGAGCGATGGCCAACATTATAGAGAAAAATAAAAAGGCTCTTTCTCTATCTATGCAAGAAAAAGGATTTTACCGAAATCGTTTTCCCAAAACCTTCTTAAGGCAAACTTGAGTTTTCAAAGCTTTATTTTCATACTCGAAAAAACCTAGTTGTGACTTACTTGGGTTTTAGCACAACAAAACAAAGCACCAAGCCAAACACACTTTTATTGACTTCACAGAAGTTTTATAAAACCGCACTCTTCACCATTTTATAAAGATACCAAAAGAACAAAATCTTAGCTAATTTTAAAAAAATTAATAAATCCTTTAGTTTACTTAGTGTTTTCGGTTCACATCCCAAAATAAAAATTTTGGGGTGTGACAGTGCACAAGTAGCACTACAGATGAGCGCAAACAGCCGACGACAGACTTGCATTTCAAAATTTATCTCAGCTATTCGCTATTGTCTAACAGAAACTCAAGAATTCATGAACAATAAAATCAACAATAACAAACTATACAATATTTGTATGACAAAGGTTGCACTCATCCCGCCCAGCAAGCAAATGGGAAGATTTAAATTTAGGTTAGGAATGCTCATGAAACTGAAGCATGCGCAAAATTGTTAGATATGTCACTTAGCATATAGGAGGGGGACTAACTGTGTAGTAGTCAGGTTGACCATCCATCGCACAATCAAAATTTCCATTCAATTTGCTTTCATTCACTTAGCAAATCTTGACCAGGTCTATCTAGCAAGCTTAAAATCCAATGCCTAGCAAGCTGGATGCGTTGGCAGAGCGTCGTTACTGAAAACTTTGGTTTCCAGCAAATCGGATCAACTACTACTACTATTACCACGATCTTGATTTAGAAACCGTCTGTCCAAACCATTGCTCGCTCTCACAAAACCGAAAAGTAGCCAGCGGCTGGAGCAGGAGCCGACAATACCCTCCTCCCGGCTGGAGGCCGCGAGAGCTCCGGCAATCACGCAGTCCAAGCGACAGAGCTTGCCATTGCCCCACCGCGCGCTCGCCGTAGCCACATGTGGGGCACCGCTCGTCTCCCCCCACGCGCTGCCGTTGCCGTTCGTCATAGTCGTCCCCGCGCGCACCCGCCGTCAATGTTCCAGGGCGCGCCGGTGCTCGCTCCAGGGAGGTGGAGCCGTGCCGTAGTGTGTCGGTGGAGGGGTGGGGACACTCCGCAGCGGCTCATCAGGGCGCGGGCCGCGCCTTCGTGTGTACTAGGGAGGGCACGGGACACGATGACACTGCTCGGGGCAGGACGGGGCTGCGCCGGCGCTGCTCGGATGGGATGGTTGCACGGTCGCGGCGCGCGGGTGAGCGAGGGCCGAGCCGCGCTGCCGCTGCTCGCAGCAGGGGGTGGCGACCGCCGGCCCGCTGCTCAGGTAGGGTGCGTCGCCTCGCCGTCGCCTCCGCGCGCGCTCTCCGACGCCGCCGCGTGCCCTCACGTGGTCGGAGGTGGTGGTGCGGGCGGAGCACGTGGAGGCAGAGGTGGTGCGTCCGGAGCAAGCAGTGATGGAAGCAGGGGCCAGCAGGGCCCTTGGCCCCATGCACGGTAGAAGTTTTTTAATAAATATATATATAATTGAATTTATAGCATAAAATTATTATTTTTACTTATTTTTATTAAAAATCATGATTTTAGTTATAAATACTGTTAATTTTTTAAATCAAAATTGTTGAAATATATTATTAGTATATCTTATCGCATATGAAAATGCGATCATATTTATCTGACACCTCCCTAATCAAAGTCGCTGGTTCCGTCACTGGGAGCAGCTGAGGCGTTGCAGGTGGGAGATGAAAGAGAGAGGGAAAAGAAGGGTAGGAGGAAAAATACAACATGACATGTGAACCCCACCAGCTGGTAGTTGGTATAGAGGATAGACTTGAGTATGGATGGTTACGTAAGGATTAGATATAAATAAGAGAGTCTTGATAACTAATATGTATAGAGGATGAATATAGAGGTAAACAAAGATATTGTTACCTTCTTACCCCTACTTACTAGAAAAAGCTTTCTTACCCCTGCGATACGCTACCTATGGATCCACCGTCGAGGGACCACCACGCTCCAGGCAGCCTGCCAGCTCCGCTCTGCTCCCCCCTGCCTGCGCCACTCCACTCCTAGACTCGGGCCTTGTTTAGATACCAAAATGGTATCCTAATTCTGCATAGTGAATGTCCCGTCACACTGTAGCAATTTTATTTTTATTTGATAATAATTATCTAAATATTGATTAATTAGGGTTAAAATGTTTGTCTCGCAAAGTACAATAAAACTGTGTAAGTAGTTTTTTATTTCATCTATATTTAGTACTTTATATATATGCCGACATTTTGATGTGACGGAGAATAAAAATTCAATTTTGAATATTTTTTGGTATCTAAACAAGGCCTCGGTACTCGCACACTACAGCAGGTCAGTCAGTCGTCGCCGGAGCCCCTCCAAGCTCCAGCAGATTTCGAGGTTTCTACTTAGCTACTTTGATCCTCTACCTTCTTTTCTTCATCGATGGAGATAGAGATTGCGCTCTCCCACGCCTCCCCGAATCTGTGGTTTCTAACCTGTGGCCCACTGTTTAATCCTTCTCCGCACTTTGTGCAGACTTTGCAGTCAACCTCCTTGAATCGGATCTCTACAAGATTGCAATTGCGAGCAAAGCTTCTGTTAAGCTGAGGTGGTCCGTGTTCTTGAATCAGCTACCGGATTTGAACAATGTAAGTTTGGACTCGAAGCTCACAATGTTTCCTCGAGTGCACACCACCCGTTCGACGGAATGTCCCTGAGGTCGTCCAACAAGAAGACCCGCCTATGGACACGCCCAGCAGTAAGAGCGCTAGGGCGATGGAAAGCGGAGACAGGATCAGCAGCCTTCCCGATGAACTGCTCCACCATGCCATGTCCTTCTTGCCGGCAAGGGACGCCGTCCGCACGTCCGTGCTGTCCACGAGGTGGCGTCACCTATGGGTGTCCTTGCGGTGCCTCAGTGTCGACAGTAGGGATTTCAGCAACCAGGGAAGGTTCATCAAGTTTGTGACTTCCTTGCTTCTGAGTCGTGGGTGCAGACCTCTGGATTCGTTCAGGTTGGACGCCAATGGGCCTGGCATCTTTCTTGAGAATTTCCGTGAAACTGCCTACCTGTGGATCTGCCATGCCCTGAGAAGCAATGTTCATACACTAAGCATTATGGATGACGAGATGAAAGAGGAAGAGGAAGGGGATGGGGAAGGGGAAGGGGCAAGGGAAAGCGAAAGCGAAGACAGACCTTATTACTTCGGGCTTGGCCACTGTCCCTTCATGTCATTGTACTTGAAAAAATTGCATCTCCAAGGTGTTTGCGTGGACAAATGCTTTGCGAAGAATCTATTTTCTGGCTGGACAGCATTGGAAGAACTAGATATGATAAATTGTGTGATCCTTGCTACCCAATTTTCCTCTGCCGCGTTGAAGAGGCTGAGTATTGACTATCACGGTTTCTGCGTTAGTGAACTGTATGGCTGTGAATACATTGTGATAAATATGCCTAGTCTCATCTCACTTCGCATTGGAGCACTTTGTGCAGTGCTGTCTCTTGTGGATGTTCAGTCATTGATAACAGCCTCAATTTGCTTGCATGGTCTGAGCGATACATTTGCTGAGGCTTGCAACATGCTTGGTGCTCTTTCGAGTGTAAAGAACTTGGAGTTGCTGTTTCTGGTATGATTTATATAAAATTGCAACACTTGCAGCTATACACCCTTTTTTGTGTCTGTTCTATAGCAGTAGCAAGGCTTTTCTCATAAGTATTTCATGTTAAAATAACTTTCTTGTTTGTACTCACTTTACAGGAAGAGGAGTATTCATTGCAAAGTGATATCCAGTTGTGTCAAGTAGATTTTACCAATCTGACAACTTTGTCCATCAATGATTGGTGTTTACATGATAACTGCAAAGTGTTGCTGTATATGCTTGAGCATTCACCAAATCTAGTGAAACTTACTCTGAAGATGGGAATGGTATTTTTCTCAGGATGATCCTGCACTTTGGCAGGGCAAGCTATATCCATTGGTCAATTTCATCAACGCAACTTATGCGATGAGTGACTTGTACTTATTCTTTTTTTATTCTTCTTGGCAGCTTTTTATTAGTGAACATTCTGCATTGTCTCATAGTTTTGCTCAAGAAACAATGAGTCCATTTCATTGTGAAAAGCTCAAGAAAATTGAAATCATCTGCCCTCAGGGTGACCGCAGGGTGGGAATGCTGGTGACAACACTTTTGACCAAAATAATATCACCCCCTGAAATTAGTATTAAGCCGTCTTCAGATATTTCATGGTAAGTTTCTTGTTCCCTTGGAAGTTTTCATCTGAATTCTTTACAGTTTATTTTGGAGTGAATCAACATGCTGTTTTCAGTTTCCACTTGCTCTAGCTTGACACTAGCTCTGGCTGAAATTGCAGGGATACTGCCTATTTTATGTACAAATGGGCTTGAGTTTGGTTTTGCGCTAGCGGTCAGAAGATTTGTTTGACCTCTCACTCACCTTTGGACGACTTCAGGTGTGTCGATGGACAACTGCCAGCATATGCGCCAATGGTTGTCTCCGAGACTCTGCTCTCCTCGGACTGAGCTTTTGCTTGTCATTGTCGTGTTCTATGATTCTGTCTACCTTTCTAATTGATGCGTCATCAATCAATGTACTACTATTCCCAAAGATTGCGCGTTGCGTTACACCCCTTACTCTGCTGTTTTCCTCGAAACTCCTCTATTATGTTGTGGACAATGCGCAGCAGCATTCGATTAGCAAGTACTTGTGTGCTACAGATGTTTCGATTCAGCATGTGGTCAAATACTTTGCAGCCGTGCACATGTCTGATTGCTGATGAGCTTGCAGTTGCAGCAGATGTTTATCGTGGTGGTTTAACAGCTTCAAAAGGTTTACTACAGATTGGAGTTTGTTTGTGATGATGCACTGGATCATGCGTGCTTCTTTCAGAACTCATTTCACCTTTCCTCACCCCTTGACCTTTGGTGACATGCATGCTTTTTGTCGATAGAATTGAATCATTTGTGTTGGCACATATTCATGCGAAAAACCTGTTCTTTATCATATTCTCAGTAGTTGCTGGTAACAAGATTACATCTTTTATCTCTAATTCTCTACTACATATAATGCACCAAAAAAACATTGCTAAAGCCACACATCAAACTATCCCCCATAGTTATTATCTTTTTTAATCTTTTTTAAATGTACCTAAATAAATATACCTAAAATCCAAACAAACTTTTAAATAAAGAGACAAGATTCACTCTAATTTCTCTTTTCTCTTACTCACTCGTATCCAACGGTTCAGATTGCTGGGATCAAATCTCATCGCTCATGTTAAACCGGTCCCGCATCCACCACCAGGCGCGAAGAGCGAGGCCTGAACCTCCGTCTCCCATCCCGCACTCTTCCCGACGCCGCCCATAACGCAAACTCTTCAACTCCTTCAGTTGATGAAGTCGTCGTGTGGACGCACAAAAAGGCGGAGGTCGCTGCCCACCGCCGGCCGCGAGGACACCGTCCGCCCACCGTCGGCCGCGAGGACGCCGGCGGCATCGTGGTCTCGGACGGTGGCCGTGCAGACGTTGTGGTGGTCGGGTCTCCGGGCGACGCGGCTCACGGTGATGGCGGGGCGCCGCCGCCTGGCGAGGCGCAAAGCCGGGCGGGGTGCCGCCGTCGTCGGGGGCGGCAGGCCAGAGTGCAGTGCACGCACGCGCGACTCCTCTCCTCCTCTATGTGCCATCCTCCATGGAGCCGGTGCTGGATGGTGGGCGTGGTACCGGCGACAGATGGGGCCTCCGCGGCAGGCGCGGCACCGGCGGCCTTCTCGCACTGGCCACTGAGGCACTCCCCATTTGCTGCATCACAGGATGGGCAGATCTCCGACAACGGCGACGACGGACGCCAGCGTCAGGATGTGAGTGTGCCCTCTGCTCTGATCTCTGCTAGCTATTGGTTAGAGTTCGATTAGCTAGGGCATGCGTGTGCAGCGCCCTTCCTCTATGCACTACAGCCGCTGAGTTCCGAGTCCATGGTTTAATTTGATTTCATTTTTTTTTTTTTTTTGCTTTCCTTGAGGCTTCAGCTCTACGATTGTAGAATAGCTACCGATAAGCTGCTGCGGACCATTGGCGGAGCCACGTTGGGGCCATACTGGGCCATGGCCCCCCCTTTCCTCTGCAATTTTTAAAGTCCACGTGTCTCCGAGCTCTCTGGTTATTTGGTAGGCCACTGCATGTGTGCATATTCCTGTGCTTTGCTGTTAAGCAGTGTGATCAGCTGGGGCATACAAACAGCAGTAGCGTGTGGTAGTGCTCCCACCGCTTAGTTAGCCCGTACTAATTCGTTAGGCTATTTTTTTTTTGCTTCTACAGTCTGCTGCTCTACGTCGTTTGAGCCTCGTCTATGCTTCAATACTAGCAAATCTTTTTTTACGACTCTACTAGAAGTAGCTAATCGAGTAGTATTTTGTTGTCAATCAAGATCTTATGCTGCTTTTTAGAGAACATTAATGCTCAGCTATTTTGTTATCAATTGTAGTTTGTACGTTGTGACTTAATTATGAATACTATAATTACTTTCTCCGCTATCCCGTGCACATAGGGATTCAATTGACAAATTAGCCCTCCCTATGTTTCATTCCTGGCTCCGCCAGTGCTGCGGACCAAGGTACCTCTACTCCCATTCTAGATCCCCAGTGGGTTGATTTGGCATGGTGGCAACCTGCACCTGGATTCAAGCACTGCTTCCTGGAGGTACATACATGCTGCAAGTCTGCTCACCAAGAGGTCAACAGATTTTTTTCAACATCCCATGAATTTGTGACTGTCGTGTGCTTGTTTGAACTAGCTTTTCTATTGTCGTTGTGATGGCTCTGTATTTCTAACTGTGTTCCTCTTTGGCAGGGTTGAATTGGTGAAAAAAGCGAACGGGACATACTTCCCAGAGAAGGTTGCTATAATGTTTCAGTTCCGTAAACAATTTAGAAATATGCGCTAACTGCAGAAACTACTTGTCATTGGATTGTTGGTAAAACACGGCTCTTTTGTCTCTACGTGATAATAGTTTTATTTAGTGTGGTGAGCTTTGTATGTAATTTTAACCATGATCAAAATTGCATAGAATTGTACGCTTTACATCCATAATTTAGTGCTTGTTATGTCGCTTGCTTGTTCGGAATGTGTCCCTCAGGTAGAGTCGTGAACCATCTCCAAGAAATAGGGAACGACCATGAATTTAGATTAACGTCTATTAGGAACGGCCACCACACTTTTTTGTGCTCCAGCTTGACTATCCTTGATTGTTCTTTGTTCTCAGGTGCACTCAAGTCTCTGCTGATAGATGGGAAGTTGTAGGATGGAGGATATGGGGCTCAAAACTCATCATGGGCAAGGGAGTGTTATGTGGTCAGCGATCTTGAAATTGAATGTTATGTGGTCAGTGATCTTCATGTGCACGGTGCAAATGGTACTGCATCTAGCTGCAGGATGCCTGATCAGGCTTCACGACCAAATCAATATGTGGGGAGGGAGGCGCTCGTGCACGTGGGATGTGGGAACACACAGCTCGACCGGGAATTCGGAGGATGGTGAGCGAGCAAGGATTGCTTTCTAGGGCCACCGGGAACAAGGTGGGATGACTCACTTGCTAATTCAAAAACCAGGATACAGTACCGTTGTAGTGAAGTCTGAAACAGATGTCTGGTAAAGTTGCATCCCATGCATATAGACTGAATTGGGAAATTGGAGCAAAATGGGGAAGGTGGTGCAAATAGCCTGATTAAGCACATGTCTCCATGCAAATAGCTTGATTAAAACTAGATAGGATATGGGCGTTAAGAATTTGAAGGGGGTATCAGAGGTGCACAAGCATCCACGCAAATGGCTGGATTAAAACTCAATGTCGGCGTTAAAAAAGTGAAGGGGTGTGAGCGTCGCATGCTAAAAATTAAAAAAACACTGGATCAAAACTAGATGTCGGCGTTAAAGAATTGGAGGGAGTGTTAGCGGTGCATGCATCCATGGACTAAAACTGTATATTGGCGTACGTTGAGAAACTGACGGGGTGTCAGTGGCGCACATGCATTCGAGCAACCTGCGCATGTGAAAGGACAACATGTAGGCTGGCAGGCCAGATGCCCGAAAACTTGATCGTCTAGCATGTCCGAGCAGATGCCGTGGCGTGGCCCAGCTCGTGTATGCTCATGGCTCGGCCTCAGCAGCATCAAGTGCGCGTGTGGCGCACCCTTCAGCTTTTGTAATATGATCTAATGAAGTTGAGTCAACGCTTAGCCAAACTCTCATAGTAAACTAAACTATATTATTGCACTATAACATTTTATATGGGCTTAGATTTATTTGCTTTTTGAATTCAAAATCAATCAAGAGTAAGTTAAATACAACAAAAAAATCAAGCTTGATTGCAAATAAGTCATTATCCAAATGATTCCAGCTGACACTACAGGGTTCGCTCTCTTTGCCGACTGCAATGCGCACTCGGCAAAGGCAGAATAGCAGTCGGCAAAGGCTTTGCCGACTGCAATTCCACGTGGCAGTCGGCAAAGGGCTGTCGACAAAGAAAACGTCGGCGAAGGCGGCTTTGCCGAGTGCCACATGGCATGCAGTCGGCAAAGGCTTTGCCGAGTGCCACGTCGGCACTCGGCAAAGCCACGTGGCGCCGTCAGCCTGACGGCTGGCTTTGCCGAGTGCTGACGGCGAGGCACTCGGCAAAGAAAAAAATTTATTTTTTTTGAAAATTTCTTTGCCGAGTGCCAGTTCGGCACTCGGTAAAGAATTTTTTTTTTACGAAAATTCTTTGCCGAGTGCTGACACTCGGCAAAGGCATGACCCCTTTGCCGAGTGCCACGCTGGCACTCGGCAAAGCTGGGGATTTTCCCCAGCTTTGCTGAGTGTCAGCACTCGTCAAAGCTGGGAAAAATTTTTTTCCCTTTTTTTTCCTATTTTCTTGCATCCAAATATTGCAAAATCATAATTTATATCACAATTTCACCAGGACCACAAGTAGCACCATTTATATCACAATTTCATCATATTTATCACCACCGTCACCATATATATCACAATAACACATATATCTCACAATAGCATCTCTTATTACCACCACAAGTCCATTACAACCATAAAACTCAACGCAACGAGTCGAACACTACAACTAGAGGTCCATCACATGAAGTTCAACACAACAAGTCTAGGTCCATCACGAAGAGAAGAAATACATGACAGAGACTTCGACGATACTCAAGTCCAGGAGCATAAGACAAGCGACAAGTACCTAGCTCGTCGCGCCGTCCCCGGAGCGGTCAGGTTGTCCGTCCCCAGAGCCCCCAGGGTTTTCCCACGGAACCCACCCTGGATCACGCGGCGCCGACCAGTACGGCCGCCCTCCGCCCACCGGCCACGAGTAAGGTGTAGGAGGGCCACGCGGAGGTGGATACGGTGGAGAAGGGCCACCCGGAGGTGGATACGGCATCATCTGAGGGCCGGCACCTCTAGGAGACGGGTTCGAACCCGCCGACTGTACCTGCACAAGTTAAAGGCCAAGTGATGTCATTAGTATCTGCAGGATGGACGCACAAGCTAAAGCAAGAGTCAATGTACTCACCGGGGTCCCAGCAGGAGTAACAGGAGTAGGCACAGGAAAAGACGGTGGAGGAGGCGGTGTAGCGAATAATTCAGGTGGTGGAGGCGGCCCGGGGATCTGTAGGGATTGGAAGTAGCCGGCAAAGCCCTGCATTTGACTATTGTAGTGCTGCTGCATGGCTGTCAGGTGCTACTAGTAAGCCATCTGTTGCACCTGCAACTGCGCCTGCATCTGCGTCTGCATCTGCGCCTGCATCTGCGCCATCTGCTCCTGCACCTGGGCCTGTAATATTACATCCACAGTGTTGATTGTAAGTATAGGTGTGAAACAAGTGAACGACGAACGAAACCACACTTACCTGGAACTGCGACATGCTCGGCTGTCGAGACGCTATGGGGATGTCGGTGGAGCTCATGGGCCTGGACCGAACCTGGCTCAGCGTGGGAGCATCGGACGGGTCGACGGCGCTGTGGGCCATGTAGTACCGGCCGTGCTGCTTCCCTGGTCCCAACCTCTGCAGGAGGTCTATGTCTAGGGGCTCGGCGGTGGGTCGAACGTCTCCCCGTTGCGCTGGCGAGCCGCGACGGTGTACTCGGTCGCCTTCTCGTAGGCGGTGGGGTTGCTGTACGCCTCAGGCCCGTCCTCCGGGTTGTAGACGTTGTCCAGCGCTGTCGCCTTGCCCTTGTGGGAGAGGAGGTACCCGGTGAACTGGTTGATTTCCTGCCCACCGTGCGCCTGCGTCTGCATTGAAAACGGAAACATGGTTACAAGTAATGACAATTAAGGGCTACAAAAAAGACATGAACGGACGCATACCCATCTTCTCATGTACGTTGGGAGGGGCTGGCGCCCTTGGTGGTGTGGCACCCCTCGCATCTGCAGGCGGCGGCCCCGACGGTCGTTGCGCCTTGCGTACGCCTCGTCCGTTTGCCACATGCACACAATCTCCTCCCAGCAGTCCCTGTGGTTGTCGCACCACCCCGGATAGAACTGCATGACATCAAGTATTTGACATGCGAGAAGATTAGTGTAATGTTTCACTGAAGGAGTCTGAACGAATGTTTTCCTACTAAATTACATGCACGTATTGAGCGAAGGTGAGGTCGGTCTCCCTCGAGTTCATGATCTGGTGGATTTCGGGCTTCTTGATGGACTCTGCATGCACGTCGGCGTAGTAGTCGCGGATGGCATGTATGCGCGCCTCATGGTACAGGTCCTTGAGACGATCTTTGCAGACCGCCTCCTGCACTCGCGCCGCCTGGTTCGCTTTACCCTCCTCGCACGTGAAGAAGTCCTGCACACAGACACATATGTAGCATTGCATTGTTTTAAGAAGTCTGACGAATGCGTACTATTTAGCAATGCGGTGCGATGAAAGACTCACCCAAAACTCCCTCTTTATCTTTGCCGCGAGGGTCTCGCCACCCACGTTGATGAGGTAGAAGTGAGCCCACCTCGTGGGCACCTTCAACTCGCCGTCCACGTTGACAAGGCCAGGGTGGTACTCCTTAATCAGGAGGCCCTGGATGCCATTGATATGGCGTGATTCACCTTCTCCGCTCATAAACGCCCAGGTACTGCACGAGTCATTAAGAACAATTGTTAGTCTGCAGTTCGATTTTCAACATGTCATATGAACAAGTAGTGAAATCAATAATGGTTACTTACGTCTGGCCCACGGGTGTAATCACCGGGCGTCTGTTGAATTGCGACCGCACCCTAGGAAGCTGCGTGGGCCCGCGCGAGTACACCTTGGTCACGCCTGACGAAGTTGAAGCCGTCTGGCCTGGTGTGGGCACGGCGTCGTCATCGTCGGCGTCGTCGGCGTCGTCGACGTCGTCGTCGTCGTCCTCGTCGTCCGTCGTCGTCTCCTCGTGCGAGGACGAGAATGGCAGCCTCCTCGTCGCCTGGCGACGTCCGCTGTGGGGTTGCGACCCCCTACTGGATGACCTACCCGCCAACACCTCCTCCTCCTCCTCGTGGTTGTTGGCGGTCTCCTGCGGGGGGACCTGCTACGCCGAGCGTACGGCTCGATGCGGCCGCTGCCGCCGTCCGCCTGGCATTTTGCCGAGTGCCTGCAATGACAAAGAATAAAAGGGTTAGCATAAATAAATGACATGTACTTGTAAAGGAACATAATAATAACAATATAGTATTACATGGCCTCGTAATTATCTCGGCGAACGGCAATATGGCGGGCGTGGAGTCATCATCACTATCACTATCGTCGTCATCACTATCAATATTGTCGAGCTCTCTTAAGTCATCACTGTCATCATCATCCTCATCACCTCCATAGTCATCATCATGTTCATCCTCCTGGACAACTCCATCGCGCTGCATCTGCCATCGCTCAAGCATTCTTAAGTCCTTGGCATCCTGCACCTCCTCACCCTCGTCCTCATCGATTTCGTTGTCTACTTCCATGCCCATGAGCGAACCAATGTCTATCTCCAAAGTACCTTGTAGCCCCTTAGGTTGATAGAACTCATCTTGGTTTGGGTCAAAGTCGTAATCATCGTCGTTTAGGAGAGGCGGTTTGCCGCGCGGCGACACCAAATGCACAAGGCTCCAACCCGCAAGCTTCTCATCTTTTTGGCACGCCCATGGGAGGTAATAAACTTGCGTGGCGTCTCGGTTGGCCACAATGTAGACATCGTCTCCTTTATAGCTGGAGTCCTGTCAAATCTTGACTTGCCCTATCGTAAGGTCTTGCCTCATGACATCGGGATCGAACCAATGGCATTTGAATACCACCGGCTTGAAAGTCTCAGCACCCTTAAAGTTGAGCTCGTATATCTCTTCGACTTTGCCGTAGTAGTCCTTCTGATCCATGCCGGCCGTACGAACTCCGCTGCACATGGTTTTTAGGTTGGGTCGACTCTCCTCGTGCCTTCTCGTGCGAAAGCGATAGCCATTCACATCATAAACGGTGAATGACTTCACCCTACGGGAGAAGCCACAGCCCACCTGTTTCAATTCATCACTCATTTCTATATCCGTTTGGGCCTGCAACGGTGACGACAGGTAGATCATTACATTACTCGCTCCGAGGAGCAAAGTGGAATCACAAAGTCGGAAAGAGGTTAGTTGGTTGGTACCTTTGTACAGAACCAGGAGATGAAATCGGGCACACCGTGTCTAAGAAGATTGTCTTCTTCTTGCTCGGTAGGAGCCCTATTGCCTGTGCAGTATTGACTAATAAATTCCCTGAAAGAAGCAAGAGACTAGAGGGTCAGATCATGATAGGTGGAGGATAGTGACGGCGTAGGTAACAACCTCATTGAGAACTTACTTCTGATAAGGAATCACTTCATCAAGGTTGAGCAACAATGTGAACATGATAGTGTGCCACTCCTGATGGGTCAACTGCTTGTTGGTACCTGTGATTCCACTTTTGAGATCCCCTTGGAAAAGGATGAGGGTCGATGAGTTCTCGTCGGCGTTGTAACGAGGGGTTGGATTGTGCATGATGGGAAGATTCTTAGTATAGTACGCCTGTGTGAAGGTCGACACCTCCTCCAGAACAGAGGCCTCTCCCACGGATGCCTCAATCTTGGCTTTATTTCTACACTTTTTTCGAAGAAGCTTTAGACACCTCTCGATTGGATAGCACCAATGGGCCTGCACGGGACCCCCCAACCGTGCCTCGCGCGGTAGGTGCAAAATCAGATGCTGCATTGACAGGAAGAAGCCGGGTGGAAATATCATCTCCAACTTGCAGAGCAACCGAGGTGCAGCCTTCTCCAGTTCAACACAAACATCCCAAGACAACTCCTTGGCACAAAGCTGGCAGAAGAAAAAGCTCAACTCTGCCACGACGCGCCACACTGGCTCTGGGAGGTATCCCCGGGTCATCGCAGGAAGGATCCGCTGAATCCATATGTGGAAGTCATGACTCTTCATTCCTAAGACTTTCATAGTCTACAAGTTCACGCCCCTGCTCAGATTTGCCGCATACCCATCAGGGAACTTTAACGTCTTGATCCACTGCAGTACTTCCTTCCTATCGGCCCTTTTCAGGATGTAATCGGCCGGGCCCCTTTTCCATTTCTTGCCGGGCGCAGGGGTCTTCATCACCAGGTTTGGTCTATCACAAATCATCTCCAGGTCCAGTCTAGCCTTGACGTTGTCCTTCAACTTTTTACCAACGTCCATGAGTGTTGCCCAGAGTGCCTCGGCCACATTCTTTTCTGTGTGGATTACATCGATGTTGTGTGGAAGAAGAAGGTCTTTGAAGTAGGAGAGCCTAGTCAAGCCCGATATATGAGTCCACATGTGGTCCCGAGCATATCCCTTAAAACCACCTGTCTCCTCAACTTTGAGAGCCTATACGTTGGCAAGGACGGCGGCAGGGCTCTTAACCTGCGGAATGGGGCCGGTGACTTGAACACCTTTCGTGAAGTGCTTTACATCAAGCCTGAATTCATGGTTCTCAGGCAGGAATTGGCAATGCTTGTCGAAAGAAGAATACTTCCCACCCTTGGCCAGCCAGGTGAACATCACATCTGCCTTGCATGTCGGGCAAGGGAACTTCCCGTGAACACACCACCCGCTAAATAAGCCATACGCCAGGAAGTCATGCATTGAATACTGGTACCACACATGCACTCTGAAGTTCCTCTTTGTAGCTCAGTCGTACGTGAGTACCCCCTCTTCCCAAGCAAGTTGCAATTCATCCCACACCGGCTGCATGAACACACCCATATTGTCGCCCAGGTGTCCAGGTATTATCAGTGTCAAGATCACGTTCCTAGGTTCAAACATGACGCCGGGGGGAGATTGAGGGGGATCACAAACACGGGCCAACAAGTGTATGGGGCCGCCATCATTCCAAATGGGTTGAACCCATCTGTTGCCAGCGCTACGCGTACATTCCGAGCCTCCATAGCCTTGACAGGATTCATGTTATCGAAGTGCTTCCATGCATCACCATCCGCCGGGTGTACCATCTTGTCAGGATGGTATCTTTTGCCATTCTTGTGCCACGTCATTTGTTTCACGGACTCCTTTGTCATATACAGCCGTTGAAGCCTCGGTAGGAAAGGAAGGTGCCGTACGACCATCTTAGGGACCTTAGACTATTTCATGCTGCCATCAGAGCCTTCTACCAACACGAACCTAGAGGCTTTGCACTTTGGACAGATTTTTTCTTCCTCGAGGTCTCCCCTAAATAGGACACACCCCTTCGAACAAGCTTGGATCCCCTCATACGGCATCTTAAGTGCACGAAGGAGCTTCTGTGTAGCGTAGGTGTTTTTCGGCAGGACATGATCTGCCGGAAGCAGTGTGCCAACAATGCTCAACACGAGATCGAAGCCGTCTCGACTAATGCCCAGTTGCGACTTCAACCCTATTAGGCATGAGACGGCATCTAGTTGCGTAACCCTTGTCTTCTCGTGAAGGGGCTTCTGTGCCGCCTCCATCATGTCGTAGAACGCCTTCGCGGTTTCCTCCGGATCTTCCTCCACATCCATTCCTTCGCCGAACCGTGCTTCGTGGAAGTCTACCATCATGTCTGCCATCCCGGCATCGGCATCATACTCCTCGAGGAGGGGTCCCACCACCTCGTCCCTAATAGGATGGTGTTCACCATGGTGGCGCCAACGGGTATAGTTTGGAACGAATCCGTTCTTGAACAGATCTTTCCCCACCGCAACCTTTACTTTCCTTTTCTTGTTCTTGCACTGGCT
>CM041635.1:33766099-33778441 GCA_023333625.1 Bothriochloa decipiens | reverse complement strand
CAAGGGCGGTCGTTAAGCCCTCACACGAGGACCGGCCTTCGCTCCCTTGAGACTTCGAGGCGGCGTCGGAGTCTGCTCTTTTTTGGTGCTCAAGGGCGGTCGTTAAGCCCTCACACGAGGACTGGCCTTCGCTCCCTCGAGACTTCGAGGCGGTGTCGGAGTCCGCTCTTTTTCGGTGCTCAAGGGCGGTCGTTAAGCCCTCACACGAGGACCGGCCTTCGCTCCCTCGAGACTTCGAGGTGCGTTTTACCTTATGTAGAAAACTCCGTCAGCGAGTAACGGTCCTTTTTTCTTACCGTTGGGCACGCCTTTTGAGGAGAAGGGCTTAGCAGTGCGATCGTGGCGGGCCCGAGCAACAGCTCTCTGTCAGAGGTGTGACGCGTGCGTCCGGTCGAGGGTCGAGGGGGGAACGGTCAGGTAAACGCATTAATTGCGGGAAGTTACCTTTTTCCTGCCGCCAGGCTCCGCCCGTTGCTCTTCCCGAGTATAAAAACAGAGGGGACAGGCGTTCGCTCCCACCTTTGCCATTCTGCCGAGCTCCCGCTTTCCTGTGTGCGTGAGGATAAAAACTTAGAGCGAGAAGTCGCGATTGGGAACCTTCCTGATCGTCCGTCTGCCGAAGAGATTCGTGCCGCTGTTGCCGCCGTCGCGCCCACCGAGCAGATCTGCGCCGCCGCCGCCGCCATGGCCCCAGTTCTCCAGCCCGCCGAGCCCTGGCGCCCGTCGACCGTGACGCGGCAGAGGCTGACCGAGCTGGTGAGGGAAGGGCTTCTCCGCCCCATCACAGATTCGAATCGGCCGGAGTGGATCGCGCCGCCCAGGGACCACGAAGAGCCAAACCCGCCGGAGGGGTACGTGGTGAGCTTCCTGAAGTTCCATCGGCACGGGTTCGGCGTTCCCCCAAGCGAGTTCATGCGGGGGCTGAAGAACTACTACGGCGTCGAGCTCCACCATTTCTCCCCCAACACCATCTCCAACGCCGCCATCTTCGCGGCCGTCTGCGAGGGCTATCTCGGAATGGAGCCACATTGGGAGTTATGGCTCCACCTCTACAAGGGGGAGTGGTTCGCCTCCCCGGTGTCGGTCGGAGTAAGGCGGATCGTCAGAGCGGGATGCCTCAACTTCGCGTTGAAGACCGGGAGGTCGGAGGAGCCATGCGAGTACATCCCCACCGGGTTGGCGACCAACCACTCCCGGTGGGACGAGCAGTGGTTCTATCTTCGCAACGACGGCGGCTATCTCCCGCCGTACACCGGGCGGCTCATCGCCGAGCGTCCATACAATTGGCCGTTCGGTGTCGCGGGAGACCTTCAGCGTCGACTTCACCCCCTCGTCGTTGCGCTGAGGACCCTTCGAGAAGCGGGCCTGACGGCGGGGATAGTCGCCTCGGCCTTTCACAGTCGACGGGTGCTCCCTCTGATGGAGCGCCCGCTGCGGTTGGACGAGATGCTCCCCTCGGCGACGCCCGAGCTTCTTAGGAGGTGCCGGATGTCCGGCGACAGGCCGTCCGCCTCGGAAGTCGTCGTGCGGGTAAAGGGGATGGTGTCTGGCTCGTTCAAGGTGGAAGACGTCAACCGTCTCCCCATGCGGCCAGAGGAGGGTTGCCTCGACCTGGTGAGTGCCTCGACTTATGACCTTCAAGTTTCCCCCCCTTTCTCTCTTATGTCTCCGTGACTAAATGTCTTTGCGTAGGGGAGGATCGACTACCGGAGATCGAGGCCTCCACTGAGGGAGGACGCCGCCGATCGTCAGGTAAGACGCTTCACCGCCCAGCAAGAGAAGCGGAGTAAGGACGAGGAGGTGAAAAAGAAAGCCAAGAAGCTCCGGGAGCGCGAAAGGCTAGCGAAGCGCGGCGCTGAGCAGAGGCGCGACGGGCTCCCGGAGGAGGAGTCTCCCTCGTCCGGGGGAGATGAAGATGATGATGATGACAGTGATGACGTCGAGGGGGTGGAGGTGCGCCTCGACCGCGCCCTGCCGGAATCCAGCCATGCTGACCGCCCCTTCGTGCAGGAGGAGGTGGCGGAGCAGCGTGCCCCTCAGCCGACGGTGTCGGCCTTAGAGCGCCGACGTGGAAAAAGGGGGGCCGAGGCCTTGCCTCGAGGGGGGTCACCTACTTCGCGTCGTACTCGAGGTGGGAGCCCACCCACTTTGATCCGGGAGACCCGGTCCCGGTCGTCGGCGCGCGCAGAGCAGAGGCGTGCCTAGGAGGCCCCGTCGACGCGGGGAAGCGCGGCGACGCCACCGATGGCCCCGAGCAGCCCCAGCCCTGCGAAGGGCTCGGCTTCGGGAGGGGTCTCGAAATCTGCGGGCAGTTCGAGGGGTGCCCGAAAGGCCTCTATACCCTTCTGGTAAGTGCCGTTGAATCGTATTCTTTTCGTTGCATCGTCTTTGTGCGTTTCAATAAACCTTTTGCCGTTCTGCTTTTCATTCAGGCCCAAGCGCCAGATCGAGGAGGCGTCCCTCGCGTCGGCCAAGCAGCTCAAGATGGATGCAGCCTCGAAGACGGAGGCCCCGGCTACAGGTGCGTCATCGAGGCCCTTGGCCCCGTGGGAAGCCAAGTGGTTGTCCTCCGCCCTTGGTGCTATGGCACGTGGTAGGCTGACGGGTTCCACTCCTGCTGCAGGGTCGAGCGTCCCGGGGGCCACGGCGGGTGGCGACTCCGTGCCTGAGAGGACGCACGAGGGAGGGAGCGCCTCCTTGACCTTACCGCCTGCGGCCCTCGAGCTCGACCCGGCACCAGGAGGCGACGCCCCGACGTCGGGGGCTTCCGTTTTAGGCGGTCCGGAGGCTTCGATCCCCGCACCCGAGGCGGGAGCCCCCGAGGGCCACGAGCCGGGAGAGGGGGCCGTCGTTGTGGACCTCGAGGGTGAGGAGGCCTCGACCCTTCCCCCCTCGACGGGAGAGCGGTGGCCCTGGCCAGCGGGGCTGCGCGAGCTCGAGGCCCGGAGGGAGCAGGAGCAGGGGACCCTACAAGAAACGGAGCCGCCACGGCCGCAGCAGGAGGAGGAGGAAACTGGGGACCAGCCCCAGCATTAGCAGGCGCAGCAGACGCCGCCGGGGGATGCGGCGCCGCTGGACCCGTCAGGGCAGGAACCGCCCGAGACGTCTGAGGCGGAAGGGACTTCTGGACTGCCCAAACAATGGGTGTCCGTGATCACTATGGACGAGTTGCTGTCCGAACAAGAAGCGGCGTCGAAGGCGTCGACGGTCCCGCGGCTGCCAGGGGCGCAACCGGAGGGTGCCTCGGTACCGAGCCCGGCAGAAGACGCGCCGGCGGTGGTCCCACCGGCGCCACAAGTCGTGGCGTTGGGTGAAGCTTCGACCTCCACACCTTCGCTGCTTCCGACGGCTCCGGACGCAGCACCGGATCAGGCGCCGCAACCGTCGACGAAGCAGCCGGGGGAGACGGCGGCTGTCGGTGTGCTGAGGAGGTCGACGTCCGACCCCGGGTTGAGGGGTGCCCGTGCCGCGTCAGAGTTTCACATCCCGGGAGAGTTGGCCGTGGGTTACGGCATTCCAGGCGATGTGGTGGAGGAGATTGATTCCTTGGCGCGAGCCAAGGTCAAGACGGTCCTTCCAGATTGGGGCAAGGAGCGCATCGTGCTCCGGGAACTCGGCGATCCCAGCGCTCCGGGGATCGAGATGAACGACCCGGCGGAGGTCGAGTGCTGGGAGGAGGCCGAGCGGTCCCGGGCATGGCTGCGGCACTTGCTAAAACTGGGCGCCGAGCTCGCCGAAGGCCTTGACCGGAATCTCGGGGTGAGTCGCTGTGTTAGGCCATATGTATATTTTTAAGTTCTTTCGTATGGGATGCCTCAACCCTTGAAATCCTGTCCCTAGGCGGCGCGAAGGCGGTCCTACTTGAAGTCAGTCTTCCTCCACGAAACGCACAACAGCCGGGAGGAAGTGCTTCGCCAACTCGAGGCCGGCGGTTCTGCGCAGAGCAGGGTGGCCGAGCTCGAGGAGGAGCTGAAGCAGACAAGGGAGGAGGCCGCCAAGGCCAAAGAGGAAGCCGCCAGGGCGAAGGCGGACTCCGACGCCGCTCGAGGGAAAGCCGCCCGCCTCGAGGGGGAGCTCGAGCGTGCCAGGGAGGAGGCTGACGTGGCGAAGGCCGAATCGGAGAAGGCCAGGGTCGAGAGCGTCCGAGCCTAGGAGCGCGTCGAACTGCTCATGGCGGAGGCTCAGAGCTCTGTGGCGCGCATCCGTTCGCTCGAGGCCAGCTTCGCTGAAGTCTCCGCCACGCGCAACGCCCTCTCCGCCTTGGCCCAGGAAGAGAAGAGCCGTGCCGCCGACCTGGAAATCCAGCTCGGGGCCATGAAGGCCACCCTCCAGGACAAGGAGCAGGCCATCATCCTGGCTGGTGGCGCCCTCGAGACCCTCCGCTTCGAGAAGACGAAGGTGACCCGAGCCTTCAAAGAGGCCCAGCGGGAGCGGGACGAGGCTCGGGGGGAGCGCGACGCCGTGCTGGGGGATCGCAACGCCCTCGAGACTCGCTGTGCTGGTGAGTTCCTCAAAGGGTTTTTGATCTTTGTTCTTTCCGTATGGTTTATCGAATTCTTGCTTTGTGCTTCAGGCATCGAGTCCGAGCTGCTTGCGACTCAAGACGCCGCTAAGGCGCTACAGGAGAGCCTTGCGGCGGAGGGGGCGCTTCTTGGTCGTCTCCGGGTTGCCCTCGACGGGCTCTGTGCCCTCTGGGAGGTCGGGCCCGTCGAGGGTGCCGAAGAAGACATCCCCAGTGCTGCGCTCATGGACCGGATCTACTACCTCGATGCCACCCTTCGAGATCGCGTGCGGGAGGCGCTTCACACTGGCGTGAAGCGGGCGCTTGCGGTGGTCTCCTCCGGCTTCGTTTTTGATATGAACGTGGTGGCCCAAGGCTTTGTTCCTGACATCTCGAAGACCGACGCCGAGAATGAGGAGCGCTGCCGAGGGCTCATCAACGACGCCGAGAGGCCGGGGGGAGAGCTGGTGAAGTTATTCGAGGACGAAGTCCTTCCCCCAACGGATGTAGGATACCATGTCGAGGGGGGCGGTGACGGGGCGAGCCTGTAGGGCAAGACTGGGCGAGGGTGCCCATGTAATGAATTAATTTTTGTAAATTACATTCAATGTGGCTTTGAAAGCCCCTTTTTGAACATGAATGCATCTATCATAATGCGATTTGTCGTTTTACTCTCGAACCTTTTCTGCTTTCTACTCACCTAGACTTCGCTTTTTTGACTAAGTTTTTGACGCAAACACGTATCCCTCGAGGGGGGAGCGAGTGGAGGTACCGTAGCCCGGGGGCGTAGGAGAGCTCCGGCTCGACAGCCCTCGACCCCAAGGGAATTCGAGGCGTTTTCTACTTAGTCGAGAAGCGTAGTCGAGGTGTGAGAAAGAAGAAGCGCTCGAGTTCTGCTCGCCTCACTTTTGTTTTCCGACTGAGCGTTCAACGTGAACTCGTATCCCTCGAGGGAGGGAGCGAGTGGAGGTACCGTAGCCCGGAAGCGTAGGAGAGCTCTGGCTCGACAACCCTCGACCCCAAGGGAATTCGAGGCGTTGTCAACTTAGTTGGGAAGCAAAAAGAGGGGAGCGTGCAAAAAAATCGTTCGTATTTTTAGGAACTTAGGGGGTTCCCCCCGTTAGCCCCCGAGGGAGGCTCGACTCTGGTAAGACAGGGTCGAGGCTACCTCTTGCATGTATAATAACGAGTTTGAACTTATAATCGAAAGTAGTCCTTATATTTGTCATGCGGGAATGTACAAGACATGCGAGAATGTACAAGGGCACTGGTGCCCTAAGGGTAGAAACGACGTAGCTGTTCGATGTTCCACGTGTTGGTGAGGATTTCGCCTTTGTCGTTAGCGAGCTTGTACGTCCCGGGCTTTAGCACCTCAGCTACAGCGAATGGACCTTCCCATGGCGGCGTCAGCTTGTGACACCCTTTGTTGCTTTGCCGTCGACGTAGGACGAGGTCTCCAACTTGGAGGTCCCTCGAGCGCACGTGCTTGTCGTGGTAGCGTCGAAGTTTTTGCTGATACCTCACGGAGTGAAGCAGCGCCATGTCTCGAGCCTCCTCGACCTGGTCGACGGCGTTTGCGAGGGCTTCTTCGTTAGTTTGCTCGTTGTAGGCCTTTAGTCGAGGGGAACCATACTCGAGGTCAGTGGGGAGGACGGCCTCGGACCCATAGACCAAGAAGAATGGGGTGAACCCCGTGGCTCGACTAGGTGTTGTCCTTAAGCTCCATAGGACCGACGGCAACTCCGCGGCCCATTTTTTTCTGTGCTTGCCGAGGCGTTTGAGGATCCTTGGCTTGAGGCCCTGCAAAATCATGCCGTTGGTGCGCTCGACCTGGCCATTAGTTCGAGGATGTGCAACCGCGGACCAATTCACACGGATGTGATGGCGATCGCAAAAATCCAGGAACTTCTTGCCGGTGAATTGCGTGCCGTTGTCGGTGATGATGACGTTCGGGACCCCGAAGCGATGGATGATGTCGGTGAAGAACTCGACCGCCCGTTCGGAGCGGATATTGCTGATGGGCCAGGCCTCGATCCATTTGGTAAACTTATCGACGGCAACGAGCAGGTGCGTGTACCCTTTGGTTGTCCTTTTGAGAGGCCCCACAAGATCGAGCCCCCAGACCGCGAACGGCCAGGTGATAGGGATCATTTGTAGGGCGTGAGCTGGGAGGTGCGTCTGCTTGGCGTAGAATTGACACCCTTTGCACGAGCGGACGATGTTCGTGGTGTCGAAAACTGCGGTCAGCCAGTAGAAACCCTGTCAAAAAGCGTTGCCTACGAGGGTCCTTGGCGCTGCGTGGTGGCCGCAGGCTCCTGAGTGTATGTCCTCGAGGAGCCTCCTGCCTTCCTCGATGGTAATGCAGCGCTGAAGAACGCCCGAAGGGCTTCGCCTGTAGAGTTCCTTGCTGTCACCGTAGATAACGTAGGACTTGGCCCGTCGCGCAATCCGTCGAGCTTCGGTTCGGTCCTCCGGAAGTTCTCCCCGAATGAGGCAGTCGAGTAAAGGGGCTCGCCAATCCGGTGGCGGGTTCAACGGAGGGGATGTCTCCTGGATTTCCATAACCTGGGCCCCGGTCGAGGGGGCCCCGATCGAGGTCATGGGGTGGGGCTTCGAGGGTGTAGAGCAAGTCCCCGAGCCCAAATCGACGGAGGGCTCGAAGAGGTCCCTCGAGAGCACGTCCGGAGGGACCGTACCTCGAGTCGACGCGATTTTCGCGAGCTCATCCGCGGCTTCGTTGTACCGTCGAGCGATATGGGTAAGCTCGAGGCCATGGAATTTGTCTTCCAACTTGCGCACTTCGTTGCAGTATGCTTCCATCTTGGCGTCGTGGCAGCTCGAGGCCTTCATCACTTGGTCGATGATTAGCCGTGAATCGCCTCGAACGTCAAGGCGTCGGACCCCGAGTTCGAGGGCGATTCGTAATCCGGCGACAAGTGCCTCGTACTCTGCGACGTTGTTAGATGCGGCAAAGTGGATGCGAACGACGTAGCGCATGTGGACTCCGAGGGGTGAAATGAAGATCAAGCCCGCGCCTGCTCCTGTCTTCATGAGCGACCCGTCGAAGTACATCGTCCACAGCTCGTCTTGAATTTGGACTGGTGGCAACTGAGTGTCGGTCCACTCGGCGATGAAATCTGCCAGCACTTGAGACTTGATGGCCTTTCGTGGTGCGTAGGTGATGGTCTCGCTCATCAGCTCGACCGACCACTTGGCAATCCTTCCAGCGGCCTCCCGGTTATGGATGATCTCCCCCAAGGGGAACGAGGATACCACAGTAACTAGGTGGCCGAGGAAGTAATGTTGGAGCTTGCGACGCGTGAGGACGATGGCGTAGAGTAGCTTCTGCACCTGTGGGTAGCGGATTTTCGTTTCCGAAAGCACCTCGCTAACGAAGTAAACCGGCCGTTGGACTGGCAAGGCGCGTCCTTCCTCTTGCCTCTCCACCACTATGGCCGCGCTGACCACCTGGGTGGTTGCGGCGACATAGAGGAGGAGGGGCTCAGGCGGTTCGGTCGCCGTTGCTGGTCGAGGAGGGACGAGGATCGGAGTGGACGTCAGCTTGGCTTTGAGTTCGTCGAGGGCCCCCTCGGCCTCTGCGGTCCACGTAAATCGCTCGGATTTTTTCAAGAGGCGGTACAGAGGCATGGCCTTCTCCCCTAAACGTGAGATGAAGCGGCTGAGGGCAGCGAGGCAGCCTGTGACCCTCTGCACGCCCTTGAGATCCCGAATCGGCCCCATTCACATGATGGCCGCCACCTTCTTAGGGTTGGCCTCGATCCCGCGCTGGGAGACGATGTATCCGAGGAGCATGCCCCGAGGTACTCCGAAAACACATTTCTCGGGATTGAGTTTTATGTTTTTGGCTCGAAGGCACCCGAACGCGATTTCGAGGTCTCGGATGAGGTTGTCCGCTCTTTTGGACTTGACAACGATGTCATCGACGTAGGCTTCGACCATGTCGCCTATGTGTTCGCCGAAGACATGGAGCATACACCGCTGATACGTCGCCCCGGCGTTTCGGAGGCCGAAGGGCATTGTTACGTAGCAGTACATGCCAAAAGGTGTGATGAAGGAAGTCGCGAGCTGGTCGGACTCTTTCATCTTGATTTGGTGGTAGCCGGAGTAAGCATCGAGGAACGAGAGGGTTTCACACCCCGCGGTAGAGTCGACAATTTGATCAATGCGTGGTAAAGGAAACGGAACTTTGGGACATGCTTTGTTTAAACTAGTATAGTCAATGCATATCCGCATCTTTCCATTCTTTTTCTTAACTAACACGGGATTAGCTAACCATTCGGGGTGATGAACCTCCTTGATGAATCCAGCCGCCAAAAGCTTGTGTACCTCCTCGCCGATGATCCTGCGCTTCTCCTCGTCGAAGCGGCGCAGGCGTTGCTTCACCGGTCTGGACCCGGCCCGGATTTTCAAGGCGTGCTCGGCGACTTCCCTCGGTATGCCCGGCATATCCGAGGGACTCCACGCAAACATATCGGCGTTTGCGTGGAGAAAGTCGACGAGCACGACTTCCTATTTGTCTTCGAGGTCGGCGCTGATCGTTAGCACCTTCTCGCATGGGCAGCTCGGGTCGAGGGGGACTTTCTTGGTGTCTTGTGCCGGCTCGAAGTTGCCGGCGTGTCGCTTGGGATCTGGCATCTCGTCTGCGAGGTGCTCGAGGGTCGCGGCTATCATGGCGTTTTCCTCGACGGCCTCCCCATATTCGACGCATTCGACATCGCAGTCGTATGCGTGCTCGTAGGAGGAGGCGACAGTGATGACGCCTTTGGGTCCTGGCATCTTGAGCTTGAGGTAGGTGTAGTTCGGGATCGCCATGAACTGCGCGTAGCCCGGTCGGCCAATGATGGCATGATACGTTCCGTGAAACTCGACCACCTCGAAGGTGAGGGTCTCTTTCCTGAAGTTGGCAGGGGTGCCAAAACAAACAGGGAGTTCGATACGGCCGACGGGGAAAGCCTTCTTCCCTGGCACGACACCATGGAACCCTCCGGCGCTGGGTCGGAGTTGGTGCCTCCTGACCCCCAGGAGGTCGAGGGTCTCGAGGTAGATGACATTCAGGCTGCTGCCGCCGTCCATGAGGACCTTCGAGAGGCGCGTGTTGATGATGATTGGGTCAACGACGAGCGGATAGGCCCCGGGGTTGGGGACTCGATCCGGATGGTCATCGCGGTCGAACGTGATGGGCGCATCGGACCAGTCGAGGTAGTGAGGTGTTGCGACACGAGCTGAGAAGACCTCTCGACGCTCCCGCTTACGCTGTCGGGGCGTGAGCTGGGTCGAGAGCCCATCGTAGATCATGTAGCAGTCATAGACTTCGGAGAATTTTCTGTCTTCCCCATTGTCTCCCTCACCGCCGCCTTGGTCTTTCTTGTCGTCACCTTTCTTCACACCCACTTGCTTGAAGTGCCTTCGAAGCATGCGGCAGTCCTTAAGCTTGTGTTTTGCCCCGTCCTTATGGTAAGGACAGGGCTCCTCGAGCATCTTGTCGAAGATGGCGCCCTCGGGGGGCGCGGGGGGACCTCGAGGTCTTTTGCGTTCGGTTGCAGCGACGAGATCGTCTTCTGCATTCTCCCGCTTGCCTTGTTGATTTTTCTTCTTCTTGTTATTTCTCTTCGACCCTTTGCTCGAGCCTCCGGCGTTGTCGGCTACCGGCGTTTTTCCCTTGTCCTTTACGTCGCTGAAGAAGGCGCCGACGGCCTCCTCGCCGGCCGCGTAGTTGGCGACCACATCCATAAGCTCGTCGACGGTGTCGGGGCGGTTTCGCCCTAACTCGCGAACTAGGTCCTTGCAGGTTGTACCCGCAACAAACGCTAGAACGACGTCGAGGTCGGAGATGTGGGGCAGCTCGGTGCGGAGCTTGGAGAACCGTCGAGCGAAGTCGTGGAGAGACTCTCCTGGCTTTTGCTTGCAGTTGCGCAATTCCCAGGAGTTTCCAGGACGCACGTAGGTACCTTTGAAATTCCCCTCGAAGATACGGACAAGGTCGGTCCAAGTGCGAATCTGATCGGGGGGAAGCTCCTCGAGCCACCTACGCGCGGTGTCGGACAGGAACAGGGGAAGGTGACGTATGATGGCGTGATCGTCACGCGCCCCGCCCGCCTGACAAGCCAACCGGAAGTCGGCTAGCCAGAGTTCGGGATTGGTCTCGCCGTTATATTTGACGAGGCTCGTGGGGGGTCGAAACTTGTCGGGCAGCTGGGCGCAGCGGATCCTCCTGCTGAAGACCCGGGGGCCCGGTGGCTCTGGGGCCTGTTGGTCCTCTTCGCTGTCGTAACGCCCTCCTCGATGGGCGCTGTACCCTCGATCCTCGGCATCCCCGTGCTTGCGTCTGCGGTTCTCGACAATGTCGAGGCGCACGTCGCGGGGAGCGCGGTCATCGTTGATAGGCTCTCGGGCCGGGTTCTTCTTCTGACGGGGGGCCGCCCCCTGATCGACCGAGCCCTCCCTCTCGGGTCGGGAGGGCTCGACCTGAGGCTCGGAGGCAGCTCCTCGACGCCTCGAGGCTGAGCTCTCGGCTTGTTGAGCAGCAGCAACTTGGAGGAGGCCCTCGACCTCGCGTTGTATCCGCCGAGCTTGCGAGTTGGAAGGTGCGGGCATATTGCGGAGGAGCATCGCCGCCGCAACAACGTTCTGGCTTGCTCGGGGATAACGGTGGACGGGTTGCTCGGGTGCTCCTTCCTCGACAATCTGCCGGTTGACCTCTCGGGCCCTGGCTCGGGATCTGCCGCCGAGCGGTCGCCGCTCTTGTTCGAGGGTCATCTCGAGTAAGCGCAAGCGTTCCTGCTCGTCGGCGAGCTTCGCCTGCAACTCCCGAATCTGTGCCATCTGCGCGTCCTGCTCGCCAAGACGAGGGCACGCTTCTCGGGGTGCGTCTGGTTGTTGGTCCTCTGCTCTGGGGGGAGCGTCTCTCACCACGGCGGTTGACGCCGCGGCCGCTGGATCGACGGTTTCCTCATCGGAGTCGACGCCACCATCGATGTGGAGGCACTCTCGGATAGGATCCCAGTGATCAGAGTCAGAGTCAGGGTCGCCGCAGTAGAAGACGGGGAATTGCCCCCGCGCCTCCTCCTGCAGCCGCCGTCGGAGTGTGCCGACGGTGTACCTCCGGGGGCCGGGCGCTCTTGCGAAAGCCAAACCCTCGGAGGCCGGTGTGACAGTCCCCACGTCCGTCATTGCGCGGAGAAGGGTGTCTAGGCGGTCCTCCAACGCGCTCGTGACGGAGTGTGTTGCAGTCGTGGCCGTCGTCATAGGATTGTTGGAGTCGGTCGAAGACCACCAACGACGCTCGAAAAGCCCGTGCGGAAGCGAGCTTGATCGAGCGGGGGTTTCGTCGCACTTCCCCGACAAGCGCTCGGTGAGAGCGGAGTCAGGGTTGTGCGGGGATCCTGCCGGTTTGCCTTCTGCCTCTAAACTCGGGTCAGATACGCCCTCAACAAGTGGTTTCTCATCTCCGGTCTGGGGCGTGGGGAAAGCGGCGAGGACCCTTCTTGACTCGGGTTGACGACGATGACGGCGCCGACCGTGCCTCCTTCTGGATGTGGAAGCGTGGTCATGATACTGGCGAGCGGCTCCCCATGAACGGGGGGTGCACCGCGACCTTCGTTCGGGTCACTGATCGAGAGCAGGGTCATGTCGTAGCCCTGGCCGAGGGTCATGAACTCCAGGCTCCCGAACCAGATCACCGTAGCGTGCGGAAGTGGGGAAACGAAATCGCCCATCCTGAAAAATGGCGGGAAATCGTTAGTGACACGCGGCTCCCCTACCTGGCGCGCCAACTGTCGGTGTTCTGACCCTCGAGGGGTTAACACCAACGAGTAATATCG
>CM041635.1:33749595-33765999 GCA_023333625.1 Bothriochloa decipiens | reverse complement strand
CCCACCTTCCCGGTCCATAGGCGGTTCCGCATTACGCCAGCACGCATCCCCGCACCCAGTCCACATACACCAACACATCCTCGCCCACCGCCTCTACCTGTACCACCATACACCGCGCCCACGCGCCCACGTGCCCGCCAGCCAAGCCAGAACAGGATAGCCCTCAAGCCCCCCAGGCCGCCCGCTGCGTCTATAAATACACCCGTACCCCCTCCTCCCCGAGCCCTTTCCTCAGAGGCACCCTCAGATTTCCCTTTCCCCCTTCGTCCCGGCTCGCGGAGGCGGGCGGGCGGGCGCGAGGATCTGTCGGCCCTGGGGGCCGATCCGTTCGATTCGACCGGGCGAGGCCGCCAAAACCACACTCCTAGCTCGACGCGGCGGGCGGGGCCGCGCCTTCGTGTCGTGGGGCGCCGGTGGCGCGGCGCGCAGCGATCTGAAACCCTAGGTGGTGGTGGGCGGCGGCGCCGCCGAGATGGACGCGAGGTTCCCGTACTCGCCGGCCGAGGTGGCCAAGGTCGAGCTCGTGCAGTTCGGCATCCTCAGCCCCGACGAGATCGTAATACCCCTCGCCCCCCCTCCCCTCCCCGGCTCTGTTTGATTTTGTACCTCGAGCGGGTCGAGGGTCGAGTTGAGTGGGGCGGCCGTAGTGTGGCTACTAGCTGGATTATAGTTCAGGGCACGATTTCGTGTAATTCGTGCCGGGTTTGAGTAGGTTGAGCTTCACTGTTGGCTTGCCTGGGTTGGTCTTGGTGAATGCAATTCGAGTCTAGGACAACCGTACAGACCTTCATTCACTGAAATTTTAGCATCATTTAGGGCAAAAAGAATGTATTTTGCTGCTTGAGGCCTGGAACTATGTAATATACGCTGCTGGAATTATGGAAAGTATTTACACATAGAGGAAATATATGGTTGAAGTTTGAACCAATCAACTACTTTGTACGTAGGTTTTGAGTGATATATGATGAGTTAATGTGATGCTGTGCTTCATGCAGTTCACGATAGAGCTTCAACCTGGTTGTTGTGTGCCTTACATTTTGGGCATATCTGTATGCTCTTAAAGTGACCTAAACTGTTTCATGTTGTACGGTTCTGATTCTGTCGTGTTCAACTTCATCTGAAACAGTTGTGTGTTCCCAACATAACTGAAATTCCATGTCAGTTGGTAATAACAAGACGATGCCACTCCTGACTTTGTTTATTTAACCATATAATTGATTATGCTGAATAATGACGCTTTATTAAAAGGTTATTCTGCTTTGTTTGTACGCGCTGTGTGAGGAACAGATTTCTGGGGGTAGAAACTAATGACTATTGATTTCTTTCTGCTTTTGTGTAGAGACAAATGTCGGTGGTTCAAATAGAACATGCAGAGACCATGGAGAGGGGGAAACCGAAGCCTGGTGGGCTCAGTGACCCGCGATTGGGGACCATTGATCGGAAAATTAAGTGCGAGACATGCATGGCAGGGATGGCAGAGTGCCCAGGCCACTTTGGGCACCTTGAGCTTGCCAAGCCGATGTTCCACATCGGATTCATTAAGACTGTTCTCTCCATCATGCGCTGTGTTTGCTTTAACTGCTCCAAGATCCTTGCGGATGAGGTAACCCTTGGGCTCAGTTGTTGCTTGATATGTGTGTATATCTTGCTATACTGGAAGGAGTTGTTATTTTAAATTGAGGCATGATGATAAACAAAAAATGGAAGAAATCTTCTGTGTTCTCACCCTAATACATATGAAAAGTACAGTTGCCCCCATTTTACTCTACCTGGCTTTGTTCATCGTTAGCACCTTTTCTCACTAGCCATTATCTTGTTGAGGTATCGTTATAGCATGTGAACTGTGATTGTTTTACTTTTCCTTGGCCATCCTATGACCTAATATGTCTTCATGGTTTGTTCTAATATCTTTGATGAAGTTTATAATCTTATGTGTATATTTTGTATTCATTGCATTATTTCTATAGTGATCAGGACAGTGGAACTGACCAAACACCAAGTTTTGAGTCTTTTTTCATGAGCTCTGGTTCAAGTGTTCAGACATTTGACCACTTAATTAGATGCTCACAATGTTTAACATTTGTGTTTCCAAACAAAATTAAATTCACATTTTAATCATCATTTATTCAATTTTTATCATGCAGGATGAAACCAAATTTAAGCAGGCTCTAAAAATCAGAAATCCAAAGAATAGATTGAAGAGAATATATGATGCTTGCAAGAGCAAAAAAGTCTGCGCAGGTGGCGATGACCTTGACGTTCAGGAGCAGGATACTGACGAGCCTGTTAAGAAAAGAGGTGGCTGTGGTGCTCAGCAGCCAAATATTACAGTCGATGGTATGAAGATGGTTGCAGAGTTTAAAGCTCCAAAGAAGAAAACTGATGATCAGGATCAACTCCCTGAGCCTGTGGAACGCAAGCAAATCCTCTCAGCTGAGCGGGTATTTCTATAGTCTCTATTGAGTTCAGCAGGTTGTGCTACTTCTTGTAATTGGTTTCTTATACATGGCTTGTTTGACCAGGTCCTTAATGTTCTTAAGCGTATAAGTGATGAGGACTGTCTTCTGTTGGGCCTAAATCCCAAATATGCCCGTCCTGATTGGATGATACTTCAAGTTCTTCCAGTCCCTCCACCCCCTGTTAGACCATCTGTCATGATGGACACTTCTTCCAGAAGTGAGGTAAGCCTTATACTAATATACTCCCTCTGTCCTAAAATAAATAACTTTCTAGAAATTTTCAGACAGATTAAGAATGCTGACAAAAGAACATGTCCTAATCTCCTTCCCTTTCCCATAGGATATCTCCTGACTTTGGTAGTTATCATTTGCATGCACCTGTGATTAGTTTCCGCATTGTCAATCCCCATGTTTTTGTAGAATGCTATTTTTTTGGACAAATGTTAAACCTCAGAAAGTTATTTATTTTGGGAGAAGGAGTAATTATTATGTGTCTTTTTAATAAATATGTGTAATGCCTTCTACTTCAGTCCCTGTTGTAAAGAAGGTATTTATTTCACAGCTCCTCACTGTGATTCTTCTTGGCCTTTTTGCTGTTTCTACAGGATGATTTGACTCATCAATTAGCTATGATAATACGGCATAATGAGAACTTGAGGAGGCAAGAGAGAAATGGCGCTCCAGCTCATATTATTACAGAGTTTGCTCAGTTGTTGCAGTTTCATATTGCAACATACTTCGATAATGAACTTCCTGGCCAACCCAGGGTGAGTGGTTTGGAATGGTACTTCACATGTATAAAACCTATGGATATCAGGATAATTTTGATTGATTTTTTTTTTGTTGAAATGCTCAGGCCACACAGCGTTCTGGAAGGCCTATTAAATCAATTTGCAGCAGGCTGAAAGCTAAAGAAGGCCGGATTAGAGGAAACTTGATGGGCAAGCGTGTTGATTTCTCGGCTCGTACAGTTATCACACCAGATCCAAACATAAACATTGATGAGTTGGGAGTACCATGGAGTATTGCTTTGAACCTGACATATCCTGAAACTGTCACCCCATATAATATTGAGAGGTTGAAGGAACTTGTCGAATATGGGCCTCACCCTCCCCCAGGGAAGACCGGTGCAAAGTACATTATTAGGGAAGATGGTCAGAGGCTTGATCTTCGATATGTGAAGAAAAGCAGTGATCAGCATCTGGAGCTTGGTTACAAGGTGAGCATCAACCTCCTTATGACTGTAGAAGCTGCTGCTTTTCTAAACATTCTCATTGTATAAAATTTGTTTTATGTTTTGACTCATTTTCTGTTGGATTTCCTCAGGTGGAGAGGCATCTCAATGATGGGGATTTTGTTCTTTTTAATCGGCAACCAAGTCTTCATAAAATGTCTATCATGGGCCATCGCATCAAAATTATGCCTTACTCAACTTTCCGATTGAACTTGTCTGTCACTTCACCATACAATGCTGACTTTGATGGTGATGAGATGAATATGCATGTCCCTCAGTCATTTGAGACCAGGGCAGAAGTTCTGGAGTTGATGATGGTGCCAAAATGCATTGTCTCTCCACAAGCAAATAGGCCTGTCATGGGCATTGTCCAAGACACACTGCTTGGTTGCCGCAAAATTACTAAAAGGGACACTCTAATTGAAAAGGTGAATAAAGAGAAATTTCTCTAGTCCTTTCAATTGTATTCTGTTCAGTTTTGTGGCTCATTTAAATTTCATTCCAGGATGTATTTATGAACATCTTGATGTGGTGGCAAGACTTCGATGGAAAGATTCCTGCACCCGCCATTTTGAAACCTAGGCCTATTTGGACTGGGAAACAAGTTTTTAACTTAATTATCCCCAAGCAAATAAATTTAATACGGTTTTCAGCATGGCATTCAGAAGAAGAAAAGGGATTTATTACTCCTGGTGATACTATGGTCAGGATAGAGAAGGGAGAGCTCCTATCTGGTACACTTTGCAAGAAGAGTCTTGGAACAGGCGGTGGAAGTCTTATTCATGTCATTTGGTAGTTATGCCTAATCTGAATTTTACTTGTTGAAAGTTTGGCAATAAGAAATATTGCCCATTTCCATTTTCTGAGCAAATCCCATTTTAACTTGTTCTTTTCAGGGAAGAGGTTGGTCCAGATGCAGCCCGGAAATTCTTAGGACATACACAGTGGCTTGTAAACTACTGGCTTCTTCAAAACGGTTTCAGTATTGGAATTGGGGATACCATTGCAGATGCTGCCACCATGGAATCAATTAATAAAACAATTACTGATGCTAAGGATGCTGTGAAGGAGCTTATTAAAAAAGCACATGAGAAGCAGTTGGAAGCTGAGCCAGGACGCACCATGATGGAATCATTTGAAAACAGAGTGAACCAGGTGCTGATTGCTTCTGTTTTTCTTTCATTATTATATATAGCCTTTGTTTATGTCATTCAGAGGAGTATTCAGCATTTAGGTTGAGTTGTTTTAACCTCAAAACAATCCCTTTCTGTTCAGGTTCTTAACAAAGCTCGTGATGATGCTGGGAGCAGTGCTCAGAAGAGTTTGTCTGAAAGCAACAATTTGAAGGCTATGGTCACTGCAGGCTCAAAAGGAAGTTTCATTAATATTTCACAAATGACTGCTTGTGTGGGACAGCAGAATGTTGAGGGCAAGCGTATCCCTTTTGGTTTCATTGATCGGACATTGCCACATTTCACAAAAGATGACTATGGTCCTGAAAGTCGTGGATTTGTGGAAAATTCTTACCTCCGAGGTCTGACACCACAAGAATTTTTCTTTCACGCTATGGGTGGTAGAGAAGGTCTTATAGATACTGCTGTGAAGACCTCTGAGACTGGGTATATCCAGAGGAGACTTGTGAAAGCTATGGAGGACATCATGGTGAAATACGATGGTACTGTAAGAAATTCTCTGGGAGATGTCATTCAGTTCTTGTATGGAGAAGATGGCATGGATGCTGTTTGGATTGAATCTCAAAACTTGGACTCATTGAAGATGAAGAAGCCTGAGTTTGATAAATTATTTCGTTATGAGCTGGATGATGAGAACTGGAGACCTAACTACATGCTACCTGAACATGTTGATGATTTGAAGACCATAAGGGAATTCAGAAATGTGTTTGAGGCAGAGGTTCAAAAGCTAGAAGCTGATCGGTACCAGCTTGGGACTGAGATCTGCACAACTGGTGACAATTCATGGCCTATGCCTGTAAACCTCAAGCGGCTCATCTGGAATGCTCAGAAGACATTCAGGATTGATTTTAGAAGACCTTCTGATATGCACCCGATGGAAATTGTGGAAGCGGTAGATAAACTTCAAGAAAGACTTAAGGTTGTACCTGGTGATGATGCTATGAGCATTGAGGCTCAGAAGAATGCAACCTTGTTCTTTAATATCCTGCTTCGTAGCACGTTTGCTAGCAAGAGGGTCTTGAAGGAATACAGGCTTACAAAGGAAGCTTTTGAATGGGTTATCGGTGAGATCGAATCGAGATTTCTTCAGTCTTTGGTGGCCCCTGGTGAGATGATTGGATGTGTGGCTGCACAATCAATTGGAGAACCAGCAACGCAGATGACCCTGAATACCTTCCATTATGCTGGTGTCAGCGCCAAGAATGTCACCCTTGGAGTTCCTAGGTTGAGGGAGATCATTAATGTTGCCAAGAAGATAAAGACTCCATCTTTGTCTGTTTACCTGAAACCTGAGGTGAACCAGAAGAAAGAATTGGCTAAGAATGTGCAGTGTGCTTTGGAGTACACCACACTGCGTAGTGTTACCCACGCCACAGAGATATGGTATGATCCTGATCCTCTAGGTACCATCATCGAAGAGGACGCAGAGTTTGTTCAGTCCTATTACGAAATGCCTGATGAGGATATCGACCCGGATAAAATTTCACCATGGCTGCTGCGTATTGAGCTTAACCGTGAGATGATGGTTGATAAGAAGTTGAGCATGGCTGATATTGCAGACAAGATTAACCGTGAGTTTGATGACGACTTATCATGCATTTTCAATGATGATAATGCGGATAAGCTCATCCTCCGTATCCGCATCACAAATGATGAAGCTCCAAAAGGAGAAATACAAGATGAGTCTGCTGAGGATGATGTCTTCCTAAAAAAGATAGAGGGTAATATGTTGACAGAGATGGCGCTTCGAGGCATTCCAGATATCAACAAAGTGTTCATCAAAGAAGGGAAGGTCAATACTTTTTATCAAGATGAAGGTTTCAAAGCAGCTAAAGAATGGATGCTTGATACAGAAGGTGTGAATCTCTTAGCTGTCATGTGTCACGAGGATGTTGATGCTACAAGGACAACAAGTAACCATCTCATTGAAGTGATTGAGGTACTTGGAATTGAGGCTGTTCGTCGATCTCTCTTGGATGAGCTTCGGGTGGTGATATCTTTCGATGGATCCTATGTGAACTACAGGCATCTGGCCATTCTCTGTGATACAATGACATACAGAGGTCACTTAATGGCTATTACTAGGCATGGTATCAACCGCAATGACACTGGACCTCTTATGAGATGTTCCTTTGAAGAGACTGTTGACATCTTACTTGATGCTGCTGTATATGCTGAATCTGACCACCTGAGAGGTGTCACTGAAAACATTATGCTTGGTCAGCTTGCTCCTATTGGTACTGGAGGCTGTGCACTATATCTGAATGACCAGATGTTGCAGCAGGCAATTGAACTTCAACTTCCAAGCTATGTGGAAGGCCTAGACTTCGGCATGACACCAGCACGATCACCCATCTCTGGGACACCTTATCATGAAGGAATGATGTCCCCAAGTTATCTGCTGAGTCCAAACATCAGGGCTTCCCCCATTAATACAGATGCTTCATTCTCACCATATGTTGGGCACATGGCATTCTCACCATTCCCTTCACCAGGGGGTTACTCTCCATCATCAGGGGGATACAGTCCATCATCTCCAGTTTTCACTCCAGAGAAAGGATATAGCCCTCTCTCTCCATCATACAGCCCTGCATCGCCAAGCTATAGTCCGACCTCACCATCATACACACCTGGCTCTCCCACCTACAGTCCCACAAGCCCGAATTACTCCCCAACGAGTCCGACCTACTCGCCTACCAGTCCATCATACTCGCCCACATCTCCGAGTTACAGCCCAACATCTCCTAGCTACAGTCCTACATCACCAAGCTACAGTCCTACATCTCCTAGCTATAGTCCTACCTCACCAAGCTACAGCCCCACCTCACCAGTTTATAGCCCAACCTCACCAGCATACAGCCCTACATCTCCTGCATACAGCCCCACATCGCCATCATACAGTCCAACTTCGCCATCCTATAGCCCTACATCACCATCATACAGTCCAACATCCCCGTCATACAGCCCTACTTCCCCGTCTTACACTCCTACTTCCCCCTCATATAGCCCAACCTCCCCCTCTTATAGCCCGACATCACCTGCATACAGCCCTACTTCGCCAGGATACAGCCCAACATCGCCAAGTTATAGTCCTACTTCTCCGAGCTACAGTCCTACTTCTCCAAGCTACAATCCTTCATCAGCCAAGTACAGCCCTTCGCACGCATACTCTCCGAGCAGCCCCAGGATGACTCCATATAGTCAGACTTCTCCAAGCTACAGGTGCGCATAATTCTATGAAGATCTGCATTCTTAGTATTGCCTGAAGGGTACTCTGTCCATACATATCTGTACTGAATGTTACTATTTTTGTTATCACAGTCCAACGTCACCGACATACTCTCCTACATCACCATCATATTCACAACCAAGTCCATCGTACAGCCCAACGAGGTGCGTGGCATTCAGATTTCATTGCCTTTGGTGCATCTTCATATATATGTTTGAATAGTGCTCCATTCCAGTAAATTCTACTTGCTGTCGTCTGCCTTACACATTACCCTATTATTAATGTAGCCCGTTCAACACTTCTGGAGGACCTAGCCCAGATTATAGTCCAACCTCTCCAAATTACAGGCAAGTCGTGGTAGTATCAGACAAATATCTACCTGCCATGGAATACATCGTTTTGTGTTCTGACAAATCTCATTTTGTACACTGCAGCCCTAGTGGAAGCTACTCCCCCACTGCACCGGGCTACTCCCCATCATTCACAGGCCAAGGTAATGACAAGGATGATGAGAGCACTCGTTGAAGGCACTGGAAGATCCAGCCTGTCGTGCCTTGCTTTTCTTTTCCTTATTTATTTCTTGTAATGTTTTTGTATGGTTGATGAACTCTGAGAGCATAACTTAATTTTCTTGAGCTGCTAATAGCAGCGAGAGTTGTTTATGTATGATACTAGAACTGAGGACTGAACTGTGCCGCGACTTGCTAAGTGGTGCACCGCGTGGTGGCCGTTCAGAGCAACATATTAACTGATAATGATATGATCGTGATAGTATCATTGCTACTAATATACTGTGCGTCTATTACCCTGATACTAATTTTCTCGTTGGATGGTTTTGTTCGGGTGGTTTTTTTGGGCACTACAATGTTTCTTTTGGTGAAGTTTAAATAGTCTGGGGTAGTAGCACATGGATAAAGTCTAGCACCTGGAGATGGTACATCTGCACGTGCCGTTTGTACTGTTGTTTGATTGGTTATTTGGAAAATTGCCCGCAGAACCATTTGTCAGCTTTCAGTTTGTACCATTGTTGCTTTACTTGCTTGTTTGTGCTGTTGCCGCGACCTATTTGCGCCTATCACTGGCGATTTTCAGAGCAGCATATTTTGGGTGGACTAGGCCGCTCTGAAAATACGGTCTCGGCGCATTTTTCTCCAATGGTTAAAAGTTGCTGCATACACCGATTTGTTCGGCGTAAACAAACAGTAAGTGTTGAAACATCCGATACGCACGATCCACGAACTAGCTAGCTTGGAACCCCTTCTTTCATGTGGACACAGCAAGGTTCCGTATGATGGCTTGTTTGAATGCCGGATTTGCTTCGTGTATACAAGCCACTTTCCAACCTATTTGGGAAAATATTCTCTTCTGTAAAATTCTCGTGAACATCGGGCCATCTGACGTGTAAAGCCTTGTGAACGCCTGAAGGTACCGATGTGTTCATTTTTCTAAATACCAGGTGAACCTACGAGGGATAGTCCACCGTATACATTTTAGCAGTGTTACTTCATATTTTTGGCCATAACTTTCCATTCCGCACTTTGATCTTCATGACGTTGGACGGCTTAAGGAAGAGCTCTAGATGATTATACTACGGAAATCGATTTTATTTACTCCCCCGTTTCAAATTACAGTTCATTTTGATTTTTTTAGTGCATACATTTTGCTATATATGTAGACATATTATTTATTTATCTAGATAAATAAAAAATGTATGCGCTAAACAAAATCAAAGTGAACTGAACGGAGGGAGCAGTATCGAACTCATTTTGCTCTCTCATGGGCCATTAGTGTGTGTGATCTACGATTAACTTTGACCAATAGATATATAAAAGAAACTATTAATATTTACATTACACAAAATTAGTACCATTTGATAAATTGTCGAATCTTTTTCATAATAAAATTATTTAGAGATACAACTATTGCTAAAGTCAACGCTTAGTCACAAACTCATTGCATAATCCTTAACAATTTTGTTGCGCCTAGTAAAATTACTACGCCAAAATGGCATCCTCTTCCAAGAACGCCGTCACAATATGATGCATGTGTTTGGCGTGCATAGCATTGCTCATGAACGAAAGAAGAAAAATAAATATCAGCGGGGGCATCGCGAGCCTACGTGGACCATGTTTTTTAGATGCCCTGCGTACGTGGCATCTCGACGCAAGCTAGCAAAACGGGGCAAGTAGTGCAGTGGTTTATTTGTGTGGCGATCAACTACCTGTTGAAATTTCAACACGCTGTCCGGCCCCGATGACCGCCAACCGAAGGAGGTCCAGCCACGTGTACCGGGTCCCACCTGCATTATTCCAGCCACTAGTGCCACTAGACCCGTTGACCTTCCGTGGATTCCCCTGTTCATGAGGTCAAGCTAGCTTAGCACACGCCATCACCGGGTGTTTCTCCTTCAATTCCTCGGTGCCTTTAGCCATCATCATCATCATCATCGTATCCCTCTCAAGCTAAGCGGCTAAAGGCTTTAGCGACGACGACAAGTGCAGCCGGCTACCATGTTTGTCCAAAAGCTTTAGCCTCTCTCTCTGTCTCAGCCACCGAGAAATTCACATCACCATGAAGAAGAGATGAAAGAGTAGTAGTATATTCGTGGAGAGCAGGCATGCAAACCAGCTTTTGGAAATAACATATACATTTTGGACTCATTGTCGCACGTAGAGCAGACATCAGTTTCTGCAACGTACATTTCATTGACTCGTGTTTTATGACAAAAAAAAACAGTGCATGGTTTTTTTTTTTTGCTTCATTAAAAACAGTGCATGGTTGATCAGACCATCAACAAAAAACAGTGCATGGTTGATCAGGCCATTAGGGTGCGGTCCGTGCTATGAAGCTTCGCCGTAACAAGCGATATATGTTGCAGAAGCAAATGCCCCCACAAAGTCGTCCTCACCACCCGCAGACCTGTAGCTGGTAGCAATTATAACCACTCGATTATATTCTAGCTACCAGTTCTACCTTCAACCAAATAATAGATCTGTGAGTGAACCTATTTTGAGTGTAAGGCTGAATTGGTATTGCCACCCGATTCAATTCCTTCGGGCCAATAATATCTAAAATCCAAACGTAGCCTATGGTTCTCCTTTATTTTTTTTCTCGAATACGTAAAAGGTTTTTTGCATCTTCTGTATTAAGACGAGAAATAGTGAGAGTTGCAACGACGTGCCACGAAGGACGTATTCGGGGTATTTTGTTATACATTCGGTTCTGCCCTCTCCCTTAGGTTCTCCTTCATTTTAGATCCACAATAAAAGATGAGTACGCAAAATGAGTTGCAAGAGCCGACCATTGAGTCCAAGCCAATGCATTTTTTTTGCGGGGTAAGCCAATGCATTTAACTAAGCATAGTGATGAGTTGGCCGGTGGACTCAGCGTCAGCTTTTATTCCTTTTATATCCGGAACCGCTCTTCCTCTTCTTAAAACATTATTGTTATTTTATAGGTTAAAAAAAGCCATGAAAATTAGGAATAGGTGGAAGACGTAGATACCTAGCGTAGCCGCTTGGGTTTCTCAATGGTCTCCTTTGAAAACCTTATCTTAGACGATCTCTGTTAATTGTGCCATGCAGTGCAAGTTGCAGCATAATACAGGTAGCAGGTTCTATCTGGTTCACAGATAACATGCATAGAGCAACTTCTCCATTCTAGAACAAAGTATAAAGACGAGGCCACGATCAAAAGAAACTAAACTCACCCAGACAAGCACGGGACCAGATGAGAAAAAAAAGCTTGCTCGATTGCACTTTGCACACGTGAGACGACGGTGAGAGAGCATTGCAAAGCACACAATTGTAAACCACACAATTGCAAACCACCGAAAACAATGCATTGTACCGCGACCACTGCACACACCAGGTCGATAGTCGATCCTCCTGATCTAGACGTCTGTCCGGTGTCCTTCGATATGATCTGTCTGCGCCGGCCACTGAATATACGTGCATATGCTTCTCACATGCTGCTGCTGGCTGCACAGGAGGATGCTTCCGATCCTCTTGTGGACGACGACGACGACGACGGCGACCTTGGATTGGAGAGAGACACACAGAGAGAAAGGCATCTGAATAAAGGTGGCGAAATGAAACCCGGGCTGCTGACCGGCGCCACCACCTTTTCCGGCCACTAACCAGCAGACGACCCTGATCGAGTTTGCGTGGCCAGGGAGAGGTATCACACCAGTCACAAGTTGCCTACACGTACGACTCTCTCCAGCCTCAAAACTCCCAACGGCGGCTACCCCACAAGCACCAACCAGCAGCCAAGGATGCATACATACAAACGACGTGGCGCGCGCGTGGCAGACACGTCACGCGCACACGCCAGTCCCGTATTGACACATCGGCGGGGGAAACGCGCGGGCCTGGGGCCCGGGGATGAGCATGATTGTCCTCTCAGGAGCTGGAATATCTAATCATGATTATTATTATTATCATGTGATGGGCAGGGTTTAGTGGATGAGGTCTCATGCTGTCTGTGATCACATCGTTGGATACTTGGATGCTGTGATGCAATGCTGCAAATGAAATGAAACCCATCCATCGGTGCTGCCGGCCAGAAATCGCCTCCCTGATTGGACCCCTAGCCTCCATCTGCACCAGCAATTTTCTCCATTCAGTCTTACAGATCATATAACCATCTTTGGAAAATACGGCACGGCACCTTTATTAATTTGACAAGAGGCAAATGCCTGCTTTTCTCTGCTTTGATTGATTTGACATGCATGTGTGTAGTGTTCAGTTGGATTGTACATTTTGTCCTGCACTGCTATTGCATGCTGAATTGCTAATAATGTCTCTACCACTTCAAATACAGCATTGCTCTGTATATCTCCTGATAGGATGTATAAATGTGGATTTCCCTGAGGAAAATGTGTTATTCTTTTGTTTTTCAGTCGTGTACTGAACTATTTTGATTTCGCTCTCGCTTTTTTCTTCCCTCTCTTCGTTGGTGAAAATTTCTTCCCTCTCTTAGTTGGTGAAAAAATGCTGGCCATTCATCTGCTGACCACTTATTAGGGGAGCTGAGCCCACATAATCTTTTGAGGACAGTTGATTGGAGGCTTTGAGTTGACCCATCTCTATCATAATGTCCACAACAGTTTGTGCATATAATTATAAGGCCTAGTGAAAAAAGAGAGAAAAACTAGTAACATGCATTTGCTCAACTCCACTATCTTCAAAAGCAATAAAATTCTGTGGCTTTAATTTGATTATTGACTTTTAAAAAAAAACTATTGAGGTTATCTCTCGTGCATATGCACTGAACGAAAATCACGGATCTGTTTATCTCAACTGCAACTGCAATTGCAATTTTGGGAACTGCTACACAATAACACGGGGTACGCGGGGGTATTGGATAAAAGATTTTATTTTTATTTATTAATTGATTTACCACTCCTACAATTTAGTGGACCAGATTTTGTTTGAACTCTTAGCTCCTAGGAGAGGTAATTGCAGTACCTTATCAGTGCTCCAAACTGTAACATGACAGAATTGACATCCTGCAGATATGCTATGTGTATATATATGTCACTAGATGCCACCACCATCATCGAGTATTTCCATATGCATTCACGCCCTTCTCTTTCAGTGCTTGTTCTGTGGTAATTATACAATCATTAGTGCAAACATCCATCATGATGCACCAGTCGTTGATGTGCTTCACTGCGTAAACCCTGTTGGTGTGAAAAGAAAGTCTTCGGTAAAAGGAGTCAAATTTGTAATGGTGTTCGGTTAGAATATCTATCCTACTGCAGAATAAACGGTGAAGCCTTTCAAGTTTCATTGTATATGTCATATCACAGCTCCTCCATGAGAGGTCCACAATTTGTTGAAATGGTTTGCTTTGTCAGCTATTGCGAGGTGCAAGAGGATATTCCATGGTTTTGTCGTCTAATATTTGTTAAAGACAAAAAAATGTTGTTTTCGTCAAACCTATACATTTGTCAGGTATCCTGAGATCCAACTGCAAGTTCCACAAAAATTGAGCTAAAGTTTCAGTAATTTCACAAATCATGTTTGATAAGCTTATAAGATTGACACACTTAGTTCTTGAATGTATGCCATCTGAATTTGAATAGAAATAGTTCTGCTGCTAAGATGGAAACCAGGCTGAGGCCAGAATAAAAACTATTATACCCTTCTTCTAAAATGATGGAAATTAGGCGTCGGCTCCACACGGAGAAAAATGTCGTCCCCGCTTATCATTATCCATGACAATTGCTGAAATCATTTATATTATATTATCGTCGAGAGTAACACATATACTACTTCCTCCATTCCACATTATTATAAGTTGTTTTGACTTTTTTGTTTCATCTATTTTGTTATTTATTTAGATATAATATTATATCTAAGTACATAGCAAAATGGATATACCAAAAAGTTAAAACAACTTATAATTTGGAATGGAGGAAGTATATTGTAGTCAATTGAATAGTATTTTCAGCTGATTTTTATCCAAGGCCTTGTGACGCATCTAAATAGGAAGGATGAGCAGCTTCTTCAAATTAAAAAAATAAAAGAAACAGTGGCAATCAGTCCTCGTATTAAGAACATGCACACACACAAAAAAAAACACTTTCGCGCCAAGGCCCAAGAAGAACACTCATGCTCCCCTTACATTTATATTTCTCTTTCACATATAATTTTTGAGAAACACTGGCATATATATATATATATATATCTATCGCTAAATTCAAAATCCATTGATTTAGAATAACACTAATGATAGCATGAAGGCCACCATTATAAAAACATGTTAGAGACCATTAGATAAGATTAGCCAAAAGAAAGGATGTCATGGCGCCAATTGTCATGGTCTCTTAGAAAAATGAAGCCACGATGCTTTGTCGTTGTAATATGTGTGCTATTTGGTGGAGGCGAGATGTGAGAAATTTTGTCTTGCTTTTTTCCTGATTCATATTATGTCGACACTGCATGTGAATGTGATGGGGATTTCAGATTAAGCTTTGACTTCCAAAGTACCAAATGCTAACTTCCATCTACACCAGTCATGCAGTAGGCAAATCATATACTATAAACATCCTATCTGTAATGTGTCGGATAGGTTATTGCCTTGTACATCCTAGACTTAAGGGAAAAAAATATGATGACTTATAAAGTGAACTTTTGAGTTCAAAACAGAGAGGATGGATGGCACACAATGCATTATTATCTTATATATAAACGTCTTCTATACCGCCATATGTATCTCTACTTGACACATAATCCTAGTAGTAATTTAAATTTTCAGCCATGACACATCACAAGTCTGTACCAGAACAGCGAAATCTCCAAGAATGAGAACCAATCGAGTCTCCATCTCATGATTTCTTATTTCTCCATGCAGTTTTGAGTGTCAAGCTCTACCCATTTAGTGTGTGTGTGTGTGTGTGTGTGTGTGTGTACCTGAAAGTCTTCAGATCGAAGAAACCTAATCCTGAACACATACCAATCCAAACAGTATAAGAAATTGTGATGGAAACTCGCCACTAGCTTCTATATATACTGACACATTTGACTTATCAGTACTTCCTTTTCTTTTTGACATGAATCAGGCAGGAGAGCCGCCGCGACTGGGACTTCGGAGAAGGTCGCAACCACAGATTTTTTTGAAGGATCACCAGGAATTCTTGCACTCGCTGAGGAGATGTGGTGAGTCGGTGAGTGTGGTGCTCAATAATGGTAGTACCAGTCATAATCAGATAGAGAGCTATAAATGAAAAGGAAAAAAAATGAGATCTCAAAGGTATTCATCAATGTCTGAAGTTTCAGTGTACGCAAATAGTACTTGCCATTCACAAAATGTTCTACCAGACTACCACTATATACTTTTCACAAATGCTTGTACCTTTCATATCTTATACGAGTCATGAGGACCAGCTCAATAATGCAGCATACCAATTGACATTGCCTTGGATCTAGTCAGCCAGGCAGGCTACTTAACCTTTTATCATTGTACACTTCTGATTGTCTGACCCCAGCTATCAAATAATGAAAAGGGACAGTTCGCAAAAAAAAAAGGGACAACTTTGTAGCGTAATCTGACTTATGTAGCGTGTGACTGTAATGCAGCAAAAGGCATGCAAAGGTTTGAGTTTTTCAACATGATGTCCATCAAACGATCCAGATGCATGGGCACTTGTATGTGCAAATAAATCTGGATCATTATCAACATCCAGATCTGAAAAAGGTTGTTACGAGCGATCCTACTGTTGTTTTCTGTTTCACTGAAAAAGGATTCAAAAAGTCACTAGTACCTGACTTCAATAATGAA